>LLKO01000021.1:356997-658467 GCA_001513895.1 Graphilbum fragrans
TGCCCTGAACCTTTTTAGCCCCGGTCTCTTTCACCCCCCCTCCCTGCTCTATTCGGAGGAGCATAATAAAAAGAAACCATGACCTTCTCACCCACCGAGGCGGCCATGTCTCGACCTGCCTCTGGCATTGTTTCGCCTCAACACAGAATCAGATCGCGAGCGCAGAGCATATCCAGCGACCGGCCATCCGCGACAGGATACGGCATGTTGTCACCGCCGCTGTCCGTCTCGCCTGAGGCGGTCTTCATTGCTGCGTCCGCCGCTTCGCAGATTGTCACGAACGACCACGACAGCCATGCGGATGCATGGTATGATGAGCATGGCATCGAGCCATCCGGCGAGACCGCCCTCGTGTCGACCGCTGCTCTCCAGCTCGTGAACGGCTTCCTCGACCAGCTCCTATTTAACTTCCTCTCATCCTCTCGCTCCACTGCCCTCACCACCCTGCGGCCCGCCGTCACCGAAGTCCTCAAGCCAAAACTAGCCAAAGATGCCGTCAGCCAGGCCGACGAAGAGCTACGGGAATACCTAGGTGGCGGCGATGACGACGAAGTCCTCCAATCACCGGCGCCCCAGTCGCCCCGCGACTGGGACCTCGAGCTTGTGTGGAAACGCACTCGCCTAAGATGCATGGTGTACTCCTCTCTGGGAGACATGGAAGAGGAGGACGAAGACTTTTACATGGAGCAAGAGCATTTGGACACCGATGACGAAGGTTCTAGCGAGAATGTGTCACCTGCTGTGGCCATTTTCCTGACCTCTATCTTGGAGTTCCTTGGCGAGCAGGCCTTGATTGCTGCCGGCCGGGCTGCTTTCAAGCGCATGTGCTCTATCCATGAAAAGGAACACGAGCGGAAGAATGTGGCAGTGCCGCCTCCGCTGGCTGACCGCGTCGTTGTGGAAGAAGTCGACATGGAGCGTGTTGGGATGGACCGCACTCTGGGTAGACTCTGGAGATCGTGGAAGAAGAAGATTCGGTCACCCGTGGCCGATTCTCACCCAATGACTCCGCGATCCACTAGCCATGGCAGACAGGGAAGCCAAGGGACGGTGGATGGCAGTGTTGTTCCTGAGACCGTCGCCGAAGCGGTAACGGCTGAAGCCCAGGATGCGCGTGAGGCGCCCGTTGCCGCCCCGGAAGAAGGACCGGGACGGGATCTGGAGAACCAACACGAAGCGGAAGCAGCCAGCCCGGCCGCTGTCTCGAAGGCGGCTCCAGCTGTCAAGCTTAGCGACGAGGAGTGGCTTGCTACCGCCGCCTCTATTTCACTGCCATCAACGGACCAGGATGTTGCGGAGATCCTGATCCCAGGATTGGTGGATTACAGCGACACCGAGGATGAAAGTGAAGCCCACAAGGGCGGCGCCACCGAGAAGCGGGACAAGAGCAAGAAGAAGGCGACAAGTGCCAACGACGCAAAGCGGCCCAAGAGCCTCATGATTTTGCCCCATACCGTTGTCGCCGGCCTTCCCACTCCGACGATGTCAGAGCCACGCACACCCGAGATCCCAGCTGCTCGAAAGCGCGCCAATTCGCTTCCCACACCGTCTACATCCCCATACGCATCGCCCGCTGCAAAGCGCATCAAAGCGGCCCCGGAGACCGAAGACAGCAGCAGTGTATCGGCAACGGAGGAGAGCACGGACAAAGAGTCCGAACCAGAAGACAAAGAGAAGCAAGTCGTCGTCAAGTCTCCGGCCGTCAAGCAGAAGCGGCGGGCAATTATGCCACTGCAGACATCCATCATTGGGGCGGCTATCACCACCACATCTCGGAGAGCCGTTCCCATGTCATCTATGACGGCGAACAGCATCTTAGGCGAAGTGGACGCAGGAGAAGTCGAAGAGGGCGATGCTGAGGAGGGAATTGATGACTTCACTGAGGAGCCTGAAATTCTTACCTCGTCCCGCGTCTCAATCTCAGGCCGCAGCAACTCTCCCACGGTGTCTGAACACGGCCGCCCCCTGTCGATGAGCCCTGTGCTGCCCACTCGCTCGCCGAGCGTGCATTCACTGCGCGTCATCGACGTCACGGGTCCGCGAAGCCCGGTCACCCGCTCGCGCGGAAGCTCCGTCGACGCCCCAGACCTTGTCTCTGTTTCTCGCCCTGCCAACTTGTCGCGAAACAGCAGCATCTCCACTCCCCCTATCGTCGAAGAGGGCTACCGCCTAAATGAAGTGGTTGTCGGGCCACGGTCATCCATGGCAAGCGCCAAAACTGCGAGGACGTACCCAAAGCAGTCAATTTCGGAAGTCGAAGAGTCTTTTGGAGGAAGCGGATATGTTTATGAGAGCGAGAAGCACAACGAGTCCAACCCTGAACTCTCGCAGGCTCAGGTGGCACCGCACGTGGTGAACGCTAGCGCTGCACGCCACGCTGCCGTCAACTCTCCCATCCAGTCGCCCCTGCATCCCCCTCCACCTATGCTGTCGCAGCCAGGGGCCAAAACAAAGGTGACAATTCTCAACGCCAGCTCCACGGGCACGTTTTTCCTCGACGACAAAGCGGAAGAGCCACTGAAATCCACCTGGGAAGCTCCTCAAATGGCGCATGTCTCACCTTCACCGCCTGAGAAGAGCGCCAGACGACAGGCGAGTCCTCGGGCTCTTACACTTGTTTCTGGCGCTACGGCCGCAACTAAAGTGCCCAGCCCCTTGCGGGAGAAGCCCCCCTCGCCGGCGGTGGCCACCTCTGAGACGGCGGCGCTGCCCACAGCGCGTGGTTTGGCCCGCGAACAAGCCCAAGCCCGAGCTGATGCTAAAGCAAGGGAACAGGCGCGGGTGCAGGCACAAGCCGAAGCACACGCTCAGGTCCAAGCCCTTGCTCAAGCACAGGCCCAGACACGAGCTGAAGCGCAAGCTAGGGCTGATTCCCAGGCGACTACCCGGCAGCTGAGCCATATTTCGGCGTCGTCCACGTCTTCGTCGTCCACAAATAAACTAATGCCGAAGCGGACATCCGAAGAAAGCACTGCTATGCGGGCAGAGGACGTGGCACGCAACTTTGAAGAGCTCATCCAAAGCGACCAGACCATTCAGTTCACCTTGACCCCCGAAAACATGCGCGACTTTGACGTGAGTGTTTGTCCGGTTGCTCTTGCTTTTTAATCTAGTTAGCCTACTAACAATATTTGTTCTATTCAGCGATCGAGATCGGACAGCAGCTCTATTGTCCCCAAGGGCAGAAAAAGCGAGGACGCCCGCCACCCCAGCGACCGGTCTCGCTCTTCGTCCGTGAACAACCGTCAACAGGACGGCAAGCGGTCCACATCCATGTCGCGCTCTAATGCCATCGAGACGCGCTCGATGCGCTCGATCGATGTGCAGGCCAGCGGGCGGGTGAACGGAACAGCTCCTCGTTCGCCGATTGCACCGTCTTTTGTCTCTACGGCATCGAAGTCGCGTGTCCATGCTGGACAGCCTCGCGACGCTCGGGTGCAGCAGGAGTCGATTGCCGACTTCGCTGACTTCATCCGCGGCACCGGCCCTCCTGGTGAAACTGCGCCGGCACCAGTGCCCGCACTTCGCAACGGTGTTCCTGTCACCAAGGGATCTGTGGCCAACGCGCTGCGCAACGTTAGTAGCCCGCCAGTAATGGCGAACATGAGCCGCCCAAGATTCCAAGCACGCGAGGCCGCCGTGGATTACAAGGACGACAACTCGGACTTGATCGACTTTATTCGCCGTGGACCACCTACTACCGCCGGAAACCCTCGGATCCCGCGAACGGTTGCTCCCTTCCGCACGACAATGGACTCCGATCAAATGTCTGGCGCCGTCGGAGGACGGGCCGTGGATGCGTCGCTGCCCAGTCTCCGGTACAGTGCAGCCTCTACCAATGTTACTGAAAGCTCGACAGGCTCTTCGTCGGGTCTGCTTAGAAAGGACCGGCCCTCTCCGGTCATCCACAGCAACGGCAGCACCAATATGTTTGACGACCAGGACATGATGCCCAAGCGCAAGACACGTCGCGTCCAGGATCCTTACGCGATCGACTTTAGCGATGAGGACGAGTACGATCTGGACACGCCTCTGCCTGGCCCACGCGGTGGTAGATTTGGTGGCAACTCGACGCCAACTGTGAAGGAAGAGAGTCTTGTGGACTTCCTTAACAGCGTTCCTCCTCCCATGGATGCCCAGCCAGTGTTGTTCGATATCCCGCAAACACGCAGCACACGCCAGGTTCCTAAGAAGAAGGCCAGTGCGACAAGCCTGATTTCTCGCTTCACACGCAGCGCTAGCAATTCGCAGCTCAACGGCGGCAACGCCGGTACAAGCCAGCGGATCGGATTGTTCGGAAGTGGAAGCAGCATCCACAGCGGCTTTGGCGGTGGCATGGAAACCCGGTCTATCGTCAGCCGTGCCGGCTCATCCACTGCCTCGACTCGCAGCAGGGGACATATTCCGATTCAGGTCAACATGCCTGGCGGCTACGATAAGTACGGAATGCCGCTGATGACCCCGAGCGCGTCGATGAGCTCTCTGGGCGGCAGCACCCGCTCCATAGGAACACAAGGGCCAAGCAGCGGCCGCGTCCCAATGAAGAGGTTTGAGCCTCGCGAAGCTCAGCCGGTTTCATCTCGAGCAACTCAAGATCTGGCTGATTTTTTCCGCAACTCGGGGCCAGCCCCACCTTTTAGGGGATGAACACAGCACCGAAATCTTGGTGCTGTTGAGCTTATGGTGTAGTCTTAATTGGCGATATGACGATATTACATTTCCCTTATGTTTTTTTTTGTTGTTGTTTTTGTGTATGTGTGCGTCGATCTGTCTGCTCTCTCTCTCGCTCTTTTTTTTTACTTTCTTGTTTGAGCGTTGTTTTATTAAGGCTCTCTCTTTCGATTCCCTGCCGCCGCAGAAGGGTTTCAGCCCTCCGGCATATCTAATATGTGTTTGTCCCAGCATATGTTACCTGAAAAAAGGATGATACCAATATGATTAGAAAATCAGCTCGCCGGGTGGCCCTGGAGATTTTTATGGACTGGTTTGCTGGAAGATGTTTGTTACATAGTTGACTGAAGCCTATCATTTAACGAACGGCTGCAAGACTTTATTTTGTAGATGAATCTTATATAGTTATGTGATAAAAGCCGAAGAAAAAATGCACGTGATAAGCTAGCGGATGGCGGCGCATACATCGGGTAGGTAGCAGAAACTAAGCGTACACTGGTAATGACTCAACACGATCGAGGCTGACGGAGAAAGGCATCCAGGGAACCTGGTCGGTCATGCTGAAAGCAAGTCCAGTTCTTCGGACCTTCCTTCGTACTCCCCTGCGGCGCTCATATGTTTCGTATATAAAGCCAACACCACGAAGCGGCATAATGGCCTCCAACGGCGAACTCCGATCGAGCCCTGGTGCTGCGGCGCCGAAGAAGGTGCTCTTCTTGTAAGCCGAGTAATTCCTCTTTTCCTGGGAATAATGTGCATTTTGTGACTGCTGCTGACCAGAGACACATCTTTGCAGTGACATTGACAACTGCCTGTACCCAAAGAGTATGTTGTCGGCCTCTTATGATCACACCCACCCCCCATTTTTTCCGTTTTCCTACCCTACTAACACGGACTCAGGTGCCAAGGTCCACGATGCCATGGCCCAGCTCATTGACGAGTACTTTGTCAGCCATCTGGGCCTGCCCTGGGACGAGGCGGTGCGCCTGCATAAGGAGTACTACCAAAACTACGGGCTCGCGATTGAAGGCCTCGTGCGGCACCACCAGATCGACCCCCTCGAGTACAACGCTAAGGTGGACGACGCGCTGCCGCTGGAGTCGCTGATCAAGGTCAGCCCGCAGCTCAAGACGCTGCTCCAGGACATCGACCGCAGCCAGGTGCGTCTGTGGCTGTTCACCAATGCCTACATCACGCACGGGCACCGCGTCGTCAAGCTGCTCGAGATTGAAGAGCATTTTGAGGGCATCACGTTTTGCGACTACGGGCAAACGCCACTCGTGTGCAAGCCGCACGACAAGTCCTTTGCCAAGGCGATGCGGGATGCAGGCGTGGACAAGATGGAGGACTGTTATTTTGTCGGTGCGTGGTGTCTGTCTTTTTTCCCCAATCTCTCTCTCTCTACCACGTTCTTTCCTCATCTTGTCTCTCGTTCTTATCCCCCCCCACTAACAAACAGACGACTCCTACTTCAACTGCAAGAGGGCACAAGAGCTGGGCTGGACGGTGGCGCATCTGGTGGAAGACGGCGTGACGCCGCCCAAGACGCAGGCGTCCAAGTACCAGATCCAGCACTTGGAAGAGCTGCGGACAGTGTTTGCACCCTTTTTCAAGAAAGAGTCTAGCTGAATGGGAGGCTCTTTTTAGGGATAGCACTTGCTTTTTGGCATACCAGGTTCGCGCGTGCATTAGATAGCACTGTTTACCACATTTTCCCCTTTTGGTATATGCTTCTTAGATACAATGCTCTAGATTATATGTAGAAGTTAGAACAGGGCGTGGTCTCTCCCACGTCTTTACTTCCATTTCCCAGGACGCTACGTCCATTTGAAGTTTTCCCGGTCGTCTATACACCTGAATAATGAGAAATAAACAAGACAAAAATATCACTGCTGGGTATCGCTTCCTTTTCTTTTGTTGTAACGTCCTCCCTCTTTGGGGCTTCTTATGGCCGTTTGATGCTCCGGATGACCTCGTCTAGCTTGGCCAGCATCTCGTCCTTTTCGCGCACGGCTTCCTTGCGCTGGGCCTCGGCTACCTTGAGCTCGACCTCCAGCTCGCGGATCAGCCGCTCCTGATCCTGCTCGGTATTTTCGAGGCCGGGCAGGTTGCCAATGAGGAATTCGATCTGTTGTTCTTTGTAGACGAGGTCGCGCGCCAATTCTTCTTGGCCCTGTTTGAATTCTTCTCGTGGTATGGTGTCGACTGTAGACGAGAAGGGAAACAAAAAGTCAGTTTATGCGGCCAAGTAAGTGGGTTCCTGGGGACAAGTCGGGGAGAGAGGAGAGAGCAGACCTGTGAGCGCGCGCGGCTGGCCGCTGTCGCCTTTCTGTTCCTGGACGACGTCGGTCGGGCTCAGCTTCTCGAGGCTGTGGTGGCGGTCGAGGAAGAAAAGACAGGCAAGGAACTGGTGTGCTAGCTATAACAAGAGGGAAAGCGGGTCAGCATCTCGAGTCTCAAGGCGTCCGATCCCTTCCTCTCTTTTTCCCACTGCCCATTCTCCGTCTCTTCATTACTTCTCGCCACATACCTGGTCAACTGCATCCTGCACCTGCGACAGGCTATCTACTGTTTTCTTCTCTGGCATCTCCACAGGGAGGGGCCACGCTTGGTGTAGCGGGTGACGGCGACGATTGGTTGGGGTTGGTGGGATGAAGTAGGAACGGAACTTCAAAGACGATGCGATGCGCGGAGTTGAACGTTCGTATCTAGTTAGCGCGTTGCGGGCTATGTGACCTGGGAGGTGGAGGACCCACAGGCTGAGACTCCCTAAATTTGCGCTGTGGCAGTGATTGGCTTGCCACCAGAGCACTGCTCGTATAACGGAACCGTTTAGCTGGCTGACTTATCACCAGAAGCAACATAATGCTTTTCCGTGGAGCTGAGCTGCACATCCTTTCGCTTCTAGTATCCCCCAGCGCCCTGAAACGTTCATGGAATGTCCTTCGTTGCCTTGAGATACGGATGGTGGCGCTTCCAGCCCGCTTCAGCGGCTGGCTGCGAAATATTGCGTGCTTCTCTTGGCCGTCGTCAATTTGTCTTGAGCCGGCCGCAACGGCAGCTTCACGAGAAGACAAATGACAAGGACGGCAACCACGACGACGGCCAGCCAGAGCCGTTACGGGCCCCATTGCCGTCACATCCGCCGCTGCTCTATCCAGAACCGTCTCGTCCGGCCAAGCACCACGACCTAGCTTCTTTCCTCCAGCATACAGAGCGCTCCGGCCTCGATCCCATGTCGACAACTTTTGTAGGCACCCACTACGAATACTCGGTAGCCGGCCATCTGGCGCCGCTGGGGTTCTCACTACGGCGTGTCGGCGGGGCCTCTGACCGCGGCATTGACCTTCTCGGCACATGGTCTCTCCCTGTTCCCGGAAACGGCGACAGCACCGGCCATCCCACGATCCGCGTGCTAGTGCAGTGCAAAGGAGGCTCTGGCCAGCGCGTCGGGCCTCACCTAATCCGCGAGCTGGAGGGTGCCTTTGTCGGGGCGCCGGCTGGCTGGAAGTTGCAACCGGTATCGTCGACTCCTGGGCCTCACGAGTCCTCCGAATCCGGCTTTGCGGTGGTCGGCGTCCTCGCCACAGAAAAACCGGCGACCAAGGGCATTCGAGATGCTCTGTCACGCAGCAATTGGCCCATGGCCTATGTCTGTTGCTCCAAAGAGGGCATCGTTCGCCAGCTGCTTTGGAATCGGAGAGCTGAGCAGCTGGCTGGGCTGGCTGGCTTGGGCGTGGCTATTCGACATGCAGGCTCGTCTGCCGCGGGTGCCAATGCTGAAGAGGCACATATCGTGCTAACTTGGCAGGGACGACGGCTGCTACCGGCTGCTGTATGAGGCGGCTTGCTACAATTTACAAGACAAAGAGGCACGGCAGAGACCAACCAAAAGGCTCCGTGGTATTATACCAGCACCGCTAAACTAAGATGGCAAGAAACAGCAAATACGTCAACACTTTGGATACATCTTGATCATAAAACCCTGTCTCTCCGTTTTTGTTCATGCCAGCCCGTTGTTGAGTGTCCCCCCTCCTTTGAGGCAAACATATCCAAACCGTTGCCCTGCCCAATCAGCACGACCCCGACTAAATCGCAACTCTGCGTGATTCTGATTCTTTTCGGGCCATGCGCCCGGGTCGAACCGGCACCAGCGCTCAGTTCTCCCACACGTCCCTCTTGGCCTTCTCAGCCTCGTCTTGCTGTCGATGCTGGGCTGCGCGTTCTTCGTCCCTCCGTTTCCGCTCAGCCTCACGCAGCGACTTTTCATACGCCTTTTGCTCATCAGTCAACTTGGGCGCACGGATCCCGAGAGCGCTGGTAATCATGCGCCTCGCCACGGCATCTGTCTTCTCAGGGCGGCGAGCAGAGCCGCTCCCGCTGCTGCTGCCTCCGTCCCCCGATGAAAAGGGCGGGAGAGTGGCCCCGAAGGCACCGCTGCCTTGGTACTGTGACGTGACTGTGTGGTAGCTTGGCGTGCTGGGCGTAGGTGGCGGCGCAGCGGTGCCGGTGGAAGCAGCAGCACCAGTCACAGCAGTGTCGTCTTTGCCGTTGCCGTCATTATCATTCTCGTCTGCAGACGATATCTCCTCGTCCTCCCACGAATCAGCGACAGCCTTCTTCTTTTTACCCTTGGTTGCCGTGAACCGACTCTTGGACGGGTCGATGGTGAGTTTGGGTGCGACCGAAGAGGCCCCGGCATCTTCAGAAGCCGGCGGAGCCATAGTTTGTGTTGCGGTGATGTATTATAGAGAGAGGGTGTGTGTTGTAGGTGTATATAAGCTAAACGAGGGACACGAAAGACGTGCGTGCAACAGGTACTTTATGTAGGCCAAAAGAGGCAACGATGCAGTCCCTGCAAGCACAACAGCCGTTGAATTGGATCAAGGAGCTCCCGTCCTAGACGTGGCGGCCGGCGTCGGAGGCGGCCAAGGTGAGACGCAGAATAGAGAGCAGAAGATTGGCGTCTCCAGAGCAATGGGGACAAGGCTTAACGATCGACAGCAGATTGTCTGGTTCGGCAGTACAGCCGACAGAGCAGAAACGGAGTGCCCAGCGAGACGAGACGAGACTTGCGGCTAGAATGGAATTGAGTCAAGAACGGTGGGGGTGTGGGAGAGATTGGCAGCAGTCTGGGGCCTGGTTTCCTGCGTAGCAGCGGAATGGCCGTTTGTTGAAGCATTCACTAGATCACGCAAAGAGACTGTCTTTTTTGCAGGTGTCTCTTCCAGGCGGGGCAGGCGCAGTCCTGTGCAAAGCAGCTCTAGCAGGCTTTCCCCGCGATCTGTGCTATACGAGTACGGAGCAGTTGCAGGGTATTTAGCGTAGACAGCGCAAACTGCCCCCTATGATCTTAGGGGGCCTTCCGTGTGCGGCTCTCCTCGGTAACTAACTACACCATAGCTCGTTTCCTTTCCCGGTCACGTGCCGTATACTTCCCTGCGAAACAGCCCTGTTAGGGTCGAAAGGGGTGGTAGCGCTACCCGGCGAAAGTGGCAGCATGATTTCAAAGCTGCGTGCCTTGCTGGTGCGCAAAGCGTTGGGCCGGGTCAAAACCGAGTAGCTGTAGTCGAGCAAAATACATAAGCAGCGAGCTCCAGGGCCCAGGCTACGTGTGTGTACAGCTGCCTTGCGGATTACAGCGCAGTTTCCGGAGCTTGGCGGGCACTAGTGCCACCAGAAATCTGTATTATTAAGACGAGCGCGCGCAAGCCCAGCCGGCGATAGCGGAGCCACAGCTAGAAACGCCACGAAAAGAGAAATTCAGGGCCGTTTCCCTTCCACACAACGGTCCGTGATCCCACGTGCGAACACATCTACCTTTCTTCACTCCCCGTTCTCTTCCCAATCGCCCTGCCCTCGTGTTGTGAACAGCCCGAGGACAGCTTGTGACAGGAGCTTTTTCTTCCCCCCTCTGTATGGCGCAGGCGTTTTGTCCTCTCTCTTCTTCTTGTTCTCCTTGTTCTTCCTTCATCTTCCATCTTGTTCCTTCACGCAAGATCCGAACCCGGCCGGCGTCAACCCCTTTCTCCTCCCACCACCCGGCCGCCCACTATGCTTAGACAACATGCATCGCGGCGACTCATAGCCAGCAGCACGCCACAGTGCCTACGGTCACGGCAGCTCTCGTCCTACCGCCTCGCTTCTGCCTCTCCAAGAGGTCGCCTCACAGCTTCGACGTCAACGAGCTTGCCGCTCGGCCGAGCACCCCAGACTCAGTCGTCCAGCCCTTGGGCCTCGGCCAGTCTCGTCCACCTCCCCTCTTTGCCGCCGACGGCACCGTGTGCGGCCTTCTCCACATCAGCGTCGCGACACAAAAAGGACTCGCGGGGCTTCTTCGACGGGGCTGCGGCCAACGAGGAGGGCGAGGTAGAGCCGGAGAAAAAGAGCAAGAAGGGGGTAGAAAAGGCGGCCAAGGGGGCCGAAGCAGAAGCAGAGGCAGCCAAGGCGGAGCCAGAAGCAAAAGCCGCCAAGGCGGAGCCAGAAGCGTCTGCACGTGAACAGGGTGGTGCCGATGCCGCTGATGGCAAAGGCAGCAGTAGTGCCGCGGCGTCTGGAGGATCGGCAGCCGGGTCCGGAGCCGATGGCGGGTCTGGGGACGGCGGCAAGAAGGGCCGCAAGTCGGCAGGCGACCGTGCGCTGCAGAAGCCGATTGTGCCGGAGGTGTACCCACAGGTGATGGCGATTCCTATTGCGAAACGGCCCCTGTTCCCCGGCTTCTACAAGGCCATTACGATCAAGGACCCCAATGTGGCCAGTGCCATCACAGAGATGATCAAGAGGGGACAGCCCTACGTGGGTGCTTTCCTGTTCAAGGACGAGAACGCGGACGACGACATAATACACAATGTGGACGACGTGTACGACGTGGGCGTGTTTGCCCAGATCACGAGCGCCTTTCCGCTGCACGGCGAGGGGGCCACGGGCCTGACGGCAATCCTCTACCCCCACCGCCGCATCCGGCTCTCTACTCTCATCCCTCCTGGAAGCAGCAGCCGCAGCTTGGCCGCCGAGACCGTTGAGACCGCTGAGACCGCTGTGACCGCTGAGACTGCTGAGACAGACAAGGCAGGCAGCAAGGCGGTCGAGGCGCCAGAATCCAGCGACGCCGAACCCCCTGTTCCAGAGCCCATACCTGTGAAATCGACGACGCCAGCCGAGCAGGACGCGGACGCGGCCACAGAGAACAAGGGCGACGTGGTAGCCAGCTTCGAGGAGGGCGAGGGGACCGCCGCGGTGGTGCCGGCCGCCAAGGGTGACGTGGCCGCCACGCCCAAGCAACCCGGAGCAGCAGCAACAGCGCTGTACGAGCCGACATCGTTTTTGCGCAAGTACGACGTCAGCCTGGTGAACGTGGAGAATCTGACGGAGGAGCCGTTCGACGTCAAGAGCCCGGTGATCCGGGCGGTGACAAACGAGATCGTCAACGTGTTCAAGGAGGTGGCGCAGATGAACAGCCTGTTCCGCGACCAGATCTCGACGTTTTCGATGAGCCAGTCGGCCGGCCACGTGACAGCCGAGCCGGCAAAACTGGCAGATTTTGCGGCGGCCGTGTCTGCGGGAGAGCCCGCGGAGCTGCAGGAGGTGCTGTCGAGCCTCAACGTGGAGGAGCGGATGCAGAAGGCGCTGGTGGTGCTCAAGAACGAACTGATGAACGCGCAGCTGCAGTCCAAGATCACGCGCGAGGTGGAGAGCAAGATCACCAAGCGACAGCGCGAGTACTGGCTGATGGAGCAGATGAAGGGCATTCGGCGCGAGCTGGGCATCGAGTCGGACGGCAAGGACAAGCTGGTGGAGAAGTTCAAGGAGAAGGCCGACAAGCTGGCGATGCCGGACGCGGTGCGCAAGGTGTTTGACGACGAGATTAACAAGCTCGCGCACCTCGAGCCCGCCGCGTCGGAATTCAACGTCACGCGCAACTACCTGGACTGGCTGACGCAGATTCCCTGGGGCCAGCGCAGCGCCGAGAACTTTGGCATCCACAACGCCGTGGCCGTGCTGGACGAGGACCACTACGGGCTCAAAGACGTCAAGGACCGCATTCTCGAGTTCATTGCCGTGGGCAAGCTGCGCGGCACCGTCGAGGGCAAGATCCTGTGTTTCGTGGGCCCGCCGGGCGTCGGCAAGACGAGCATCGGCAAGTCGATTGCACGGGCGCTCAACCGCGAGTACTACCGCTTCAGCGTCGGCGGCCTGACAGACGTGGCCGAGATCAAGGGGCACCGCCGCACGTACGTGGGTGCTTTGCCTGGACGCGTGATCCAGGCGCTCAAAAAGTGCCAGACGGAGAACCCGCTGATCCTGATTGACGAAATCGACAAGATCGGCAAGGGCTACCAGGGCGACCCGTCCTCGGCGCTGCTGGAGCTGCTGGATCCGGAGCAGAACAGCAGCTTTCTCGACCACTACATGGACGTGCCCGTCGATTTGTCCAAGGTGCTCTTCGTGTGCACGGCCAACATGACGGACACGATTCCGCGGCCGCTGCTGGACCGCATGGAGGTCATCCGGCTGTCGGGCTATGTTGCGGACGAGAAGATGGCCATCGCCGAGAAGTACCTGGCGCCGGCCGCCAAGGAGATGGCCGGCCTCAAGAACGCCGACGTCACCATGAGCGAAGCGGCCATCGAGGAGCTCATCAAGTCGTACTGCCGCGAGTCGGGCGTGCGCAACCTGAAGAAGCAGATCGAGAAGGTCTACCGCAAGTCGGCCCTCAAGATCGTGCAGGATTTAGGCGAGGAGGCAGTCCCCGAGGCGGCTCCCGAGGCGGCCCCCGAGGAGGGGAAGGCTGCCGAAGTGGCCGAGTCGGTTGTGGACACGGCGTCTGAGACGTCGGAATCGACGACGTCCACCTCTTCTATTTCTACCACTTCCACTACCTCTACTACCTCTACTACCTCCACTACCTCTACCATCTCCACCAGCCCCAGCGAGGCCGCCTCTGCAGAAAAGGAGCTGACGCAGACGCCCCAGCAGCCGCTGCAGGTGCCCGAGTCTGTGCATGTCATCATCGACCGCGACAACCTCAAGGACTACGTGGGCCCCCCCATCTTCACCTCGGACCGGCTCTACGACGTGACGCCCCCGGGCGTGACCATGGGCCTGGCCTGGACGCAGATGGGCGGCGCCGCCATGTACGTCGAGACCATTCTGCAGGCCGCTCTTCGCCCGAGCACGCGGCCCTCGCTCGAAATCACCGGCAACATCAAGGCCGTCATGAAGGAGTCGTCCATGATCGCCTACTCCTTTGCCAAGTCCATGATGGTCAAAACCTTCCCCGACAACCACTTCTTCGACAAGGCCAAGCTGCACGTCCACGTCCCCGAGGGCGCCGTCCAAAAAGACGGCCCCTCGGCCGGCATCACCATGGCCACCTCGCTGCTGTCGCTCGCCCTCGACCACCCCATCAGCCCCACCGTCGCCATGACCGGCGAGCTGACCCTGACCGGCAAGGTCCTGCGCATCGGCGGCCTACGCGAGAAGACCATTGCTGCCCGCCGTGCTGGCTGCAAGCTGATCGTCTTCCCGGCGGACAACACGTCCGACTGGCTAGAGCTTCCAGAGGTATGTTTTTCTTTTCTTTTCTTCTATTTCGTGCTCTTGCTTTCTTTCATACTAACCGGACAGAACATCAAAGAGGGCATCGAGGGACGCCCCGTCAGCTGGTACTCGGATGTGTTTGATGTCATCTTTGCCGGTCTGGACCGCGAGCAGGCCGGCAAGTGCAAGATATGCGAGTGGAAGAAGCTCCATGACGAGGAGGAAGCCCACAAGAAGGAGGAGAGCGATTGAGGATCCAATGCCAACTTTGGTACAGACACCCTTTCAGAGATGCGTATGGACCAGGCAACGGTTTCCTTGTAGGACCTACTTGGGGCTGCCTCCATGGCATCTCGCTCTATGCAGCAGCCTGGACCAGCATTTTGTTCTTGCATCCATCAGACAGGCGCAGGCATAGATTCATTGACATATCTCACAGTTACGGCTGGAGGTAAAGGATGGGAGACAGGCATGAAGACGACAACGGTCACAGCAAAAAAAGCACACAAGGCGGGCCTCTCTTCATTTTTTCAACTATATCTTCGTCCATTGTACTTCTTTTTGTTTTTATTAACGGCGTCTCTGTTGCATATATATATACAATCTCTGTCTGCTTCTACGTCTCTGTCTCTCTTCCCTGTCTCTCTTCCTCCCTGTCTCTCTTCCTCCCTGTCTCTCTTCCTCCATGTCTCTCTTCCTCCATGTCTCTCTTCCTCCCCGTCTCCCTCTCCCTCTCCCCCGGGCTCCCTCTGTCGCTACCACACTCTAGATTCAAGACTCTTCCCATAAAACATAATATCTCCCCTTTCTCTCAATAAATATACTGTTCTCCAAAGGTGGCCGTTCGTTGCTGTTTGTGCATTGTCCTTGGGCAACGGCTTTTCAGAACTTTTGTCGACTATATTGCTGTACATCGATTCGGCCTTTGACAAAGGTGGCTACCAGAAAGGAGCCGCATGGAAGACAGCAGTACGCCATAGCACCAGCCTGTCTGCTAGGAACGCCCAGTCTAGAGTCATACTTGGGTGCTCGTTCCTTCTCTTTTTTTCCTTTTCTTTTTTTTTGCTTTTAGACTGGCGGCAGCAACGGCCAAAACTCGTCATCCCACTGGGCAACAATATTGGGCATGGCAGACTGCCACCCTCCCTTCTTCTCCTTCGCCTCCTCCAGTAGCCAACGCTCTTTTCCTGTTCTAGACAGCTGCATAGTTGCTGATACCATGCCAACTTCCCCACACATGCCGTCCCAAGGTTGCCTATCCTGCTTATTTTAGGGCTTTGTCTCTTCTCTGCCTCGCCTCTCTCGCCTTTCTCCTCTTTTCAATCCTTTCGCATCTCCTCCCTCCCCACTCAAACCTGGGGGACAAGCAGGGAGGAGGGAGCATGACAAGGCAGCAGTGTCCCTGCGTAGCCTATTGGACAAGCGAAGTAGGCGCTGCCCATAAAAGCAATGACAGCTCCGCGTGGTCGTATCGGCAAGACGTACGGGGGAGGAGGAGGCAGCAACCTTGAAGAACCGGGGGGCAGGTGCATGTCATCCCTCTAAAGCTCCATTAAGCAGCATAGCCCCCGTCTGGACGTGGAGCTGGCACCCATTCGACGGAAGGGGTGGGAAGCTCTCAGATGCTACGCTCCTTCTGTCGCCTGTCTCCTCTCTTGTGTTTGGTCTGTCTGCCTCCACTCATTGCAGTACTCCCACGCCCCCAACGGTCCATTGGTCGTCTGCCTGGCGTCTTAGTCTTTTCCCCTCCGCCCGCGTTCCTTTTTTCGGTTATCAGGAGTAGCCGCCGGGCACACTACGGCGTTGCAGTCGCCGCTTTGAAGTTTCTGAATCTCAGGTGGTGTGGTTAGCCTGAAAAGGCATCCCACGTAGGGGGGTACTTGAGATGGACATGCACCGGCCCCTACATGGCAGGAAAGTCATCATGTTTCCTCCATCTTCTTGAGCTAGTCAACCATTCAACCTCTCTGGTGTTGTTGTGACTGTGGGTCTGTGTGACCTGTCTGTGTTGCCTGTTTTTTTTTGGGGGGGGGGGGGTTAGGGGGCTTTGTTTTTTTTGGACTTTGTTTTGAATTTTCAAAAGCCTACGGGGGGAGGGCCTTCCCTCCGTTGTCATGTCACTAACTATATCCCACGTCCATTGTCCTGCATACGAGTAGCCACTCATGTAGCTAGACGTGTAAACTCTGACACACCAGAAGCACGCCCTTGCATCTGATTCACCAGGATAGGCTCGTTGATAGGAGCCCGTGGAGGCCTAACGAGAGACGGACGAGAAGTGGGATGGCTGGTATCGTGTAGCCACTTCAGCAAGATAGATAGCATAGAGTGACTGGGCAGCTTGAAGACAGGTTGGAAAACGGCAGCCTGCATGTGATAAAGCCTGTGTGCTGACAACACATCGCAGTTCCGTAGATCACGACATGAAGCAAGGTCGTCTGACGGGGGAATCACGCATGAAGAAGCTTCCGCTTTTACATATCACAATGCACATTGATCACCTCTTTCCCTTGGGTTCGGAACCCAATGTCCGGGTTCAATGACGTAAAATTAGCTAGATTTCTCGGAGCAATTGGGCATCAACCGATGACGGACTACATTGATTTTTCGGTACGGAGACACACAAGGATATTTATCTGGCCCGCAGCCGCTAGAAACCATCCATAAAGCGGGCTGCGTAAAAGATAGGAAGGGAATAACGGAACAAAGAAGCAAAGAGAAATATAAACAAATAAATGAAAGAGTAAGCAAATGAGGATAGTTATCCGAGGATGGGTGCCTGATGCCGAGCTATGACGATAGATTCACGGACCGCCATTCGTTCCGAGGAACAAGCCTCACTTTTAATTTGTGTGTTTGTGTGCCCAGACAGTCCCATGGCATAAGACAGCATCCGGTAAAGGTCTCGCTGGCAATGTTGCTTCGCTCACACGGCGATCAAGTCAATCGGCACCTTTTGTCGTTTTTATTTATCTATAAATCCCATTTCTCCTATCTCCTGCTTTCGGCCGCTTGTTTTCTGACACTTTGAGACCACAGAGGCTGTTTCCTGTGCCGCCATGGATGCCCAACACAAGGCACAAAGATACAAAGCCAAACAACGTATGTCTGAAAGAAATGAGGAGCCCGATTCCGTAGAGCAGGGACGGAAAAGGGGAGAGACCAAGCCGAAGCCGAGAAGCCGAACAAAAAAGCAGGGATGGCATCCAACACCGTTCATGCACATGGAAGGAATGAGTAGCCAGCTGGCAGAGCTATCTGCAAGTAAGCCAAAGTCATCACATCTGTACTTTTTTTCCTCCCACGCACTGTTGTTGCGCTTTGCGCTTTGTGCATGTTCCCCCCCCCCTTTTTGGGGTCAGCCTATGCGGTGGCAGCATCTGATTCGCCAATCTGTTGGACTGGATGCGTGGACCATTCCCTTCTACTCGTCCTCTTTTTTTTCTTTGGGCAATTTCTACCCAACGCTATTGACCCCCTCCCTGCCTTTCTCCCCTTCTTCCCCTTCCAATTTGTCTTATTGGGGCGCAACCGCGATATCAGCCCTTTCTGCTCTTTTTTCAGGCACCTACACTCCAAACATCTGGTTAGGGTGGTCTCATTGACTCTCTAGTTTCCCCACTGATGCCGGTAAAGTGCAGTTTGATTATAAGAAAAAAGTCCGGGGGGCCCGAGGCGAGGCGGATGGGGCTGTGTCTTTTTTCTTCGGGCGGACGTGGGCGTTGCAGCCCGATGGCCAGATGCTGGTGCTCCGTTGAAGAAAAAAGAGGAGGAAAGTGCTGCTCTTTTCTCTCCCCAGGCGTGAGCGCCCAAAGCTACACAATGCGCATTCTGTAATTGTCACGTGCGAGTCCTACAGACGTGGCCAAGAGGAAATCGGTAGCGACACTTTCTGTGCTCTCGGACAAGCACTTGGGGGGGGGGGGAGACTGGGCGGCGCAGAGATGAACCATACCGGGAGAAACAGGGAACAGTGTTGGGGAAACACGAGAGGGATTGCGATCCAAGTCTGGGCTGGCGACATGCCGGACATGCACTCTTTCTTGTAGTGTTTTCATATCGGTACGTTGAGAGCGAAGCCGGTGAGCAGGAGGAGCAGAGTGGACAATGCCTCGGACAGCTCTCCCGGAAGAAAGTGCCGTCTTCGCAGGTGTAGGATGTCTCTGGTTTGGGTACAGTCGTCATTTCTACGGCGAGACGGCTATCTGAGGTCTAACCAGGTCCGAGAGAGGAGAGAGGAGTCGCCAGAAGGTGGCTTCATTTATGTGCGGTGCCCGGACTCATGCAGGTTCTCCCGAAATCGTCGTAGCTGTGCACGCGCAGACAGAGAGGCAGAAGGAAGGGGAGGGCCGAGCAAAACTGCTCTTTCGCTGCTCTTTTCCGGGCACGCCAATTTGCCGACGACGCGCAAATGGCCCGCGTTCCGGCTACAGCACAAATGCACTTCCTGCTGTTCGCTCGCAATAAGCCGGGTTTTGCTGACCCAGCAGCCCTTCTAGCCTGTCTCTGCTGCCAGGTTGACAGCCATAGGCCGTGAGGCGGGAGGGGGTCTATTCCTCAGCACAGGATCACGGCAGACGCTTCACTACGTGCGCGTACTTTGTATTTTCTGCTGTCTTTGGTGAGAAACATAGCAGCAGCAGCAGGCAAAAAGGAGCCGAAGCAACCGAGAAACGAGCACAAAGGAAGGACAGGAGACATATGATACGCGGCCAGAAAGAGTACAAGTACACAGAGGCGGAATGCCGAGACGGAAGACCCAATACAGGGCTGCTGAAGCAGAGAGCAAGGGGCGGGGAGATATTTACGGCTAGCAGTAGGTAACGATACCAGAAGCGAGCACTGCACAGTAGCCGTAGTACGAGGACATGGAAGCAGAAGACGGCGAGACGTCCAAAGAGTGCGGAGACCTGTGCCATGAGAGTATGGGTCCAAGTCGAAAGTACCTGTTGTGCAAAATATAGTGGGAGTGTACTTTAGGCTGCCAGCGAGGAGCAGAGCTGGGAGATCGGCCGACCGAGGACGGGAGGCTCCCGCCAATAGCACGCATCTTATGGTTGGCAAATACCCGCCGCAGCGAAAGTGTCGGGGCAACGTAGGGAAGACGGAGGGAAGATGCAGCAGCTCTGGGCTGCGAGTACGAGGACTGGGAGTGCGCTACATGCAAAAACTTTAGTGTGTCCTTCGTCCCGTATCGTGCCGATGGGCGTGGCTAAGGTGCTGTTGGGCAGTTAGCGCTGTTGCGCCAGGGGCTAGCGGCCGCTGCGCAGTCGCAACGGGCGCCGGCGTGTTGGCGTTGTTGGCGGTGTTGGCGGTGTTGGCGCTGCTAGCGCTGTTGGCGCTAGAACGAGACTGCTGTACGATCGCTGTACATACCTACTCTGTATCTTACACACAGAGCTACGCCTACGGCTAGTAAGACGGTCGCCGTCAGCACAACACGCGCTCCGTGGGATGCTGAGTCCGCCACGACAAATGGGCGCAGTGTCTGCCATGTCCGGCCTAGCGACAACGGGCGGCGGCCGGTAAGGCAGCAATCATCCATATCACCCATCCAAGCACACCCGTCTCTCCCAGTGACGCTGTTACACGTGTGCGACTCCACACTTTTCGTTACTCTGCCCAGAGCACTCCGGCTTGCCTTTCGATTTGTGCAAGCATTTGTCCACATACGAGTATGCGCACATTCTGTCTACGAGCGCATTTGTCGATGTACGGCACATTGTACATGATCCACGACAGGCCCCTGATGTCTGCATGGCCGGGCAGTATCCACCCCAGCCCCCCTTTGGCTGCACATACGGCATACCTGCTTGTGCTTCAAGGGATCCGAGGAAGCGACTCCGCTCGATGTTGCGGTCGACGGCTCCATCTGTCTTCAGCGAGTTGCAGTCCCCCGTGGTGGCGTCGTATAGAAGTCGTATACGGAGTACCCGCAGTGGCCTGTCGACTTTGCTGAGTATGCTCCGTATCTCCTCCATCTTCTCCGTCGTTTTCTCCTCTCCGTCTGGCCAGGGCCGCCGCTGTGTCACTGTGTCAGTCGCCCATTCTTTGCATGCGCCTTGTGCCACTTTCTCCCGCTTCACGTGTCCTTCTGCTGTTGACGGGGCACTGTAACGCAAGCCAGCCTGGGCGATTCTGCTTTGCGATTGGCATACGCAATGTGTCGGCCCAGGTATGCTGTAGAACCCAAGGTGCGCATTGGCAGTATATTTATTGCCGATTCGGTGCTTCGCTAGTTACACGAAAACTCTCAATCCCCAACCACACTATATTTTCACTTCGCCAGCCGACGACGATGTGGTGCTGCTGCGATGTCCGCAAGCAAAGCGCAATTTGAGCCGCAAGCTGTCCCTCTGGCACTGATGTCAACGATGCGAATGGGCTTGTCGACAGCGGCCTGAGGATCCGTGCGCTGAGCACTGAGCAAGTACCCGTAGTGTATCTTACATACGTCGCAGTGTCTCCGTCCTGTATACTCACTCGCTCCTTCCTGCAGCCCACGCCATTCCGCCCCCATGCAGCGGGCATGACCAGAGGCAGAAAGGGAAAGACCATCCTGCCGTAGTCGTACTCGTCCCCGTACTTGGTAGTCACGGTATTCGCGGTAGCTGTACATAGTGTAGTGTACATACATACCACTACATGCAACCTCGCGTCTTGACTCCCATTTTGCGGACCTAGTCCCAGAGCGCAAAAAAAGCCTCTTCTCTTTCGCAATTTTTTTTACTCTCCTCATTCCCTGCACGCCTCTTCCAGGCCCCCTCCCTCCACCCCTACCCATTGGCCCGCCGCACACCCCCTGGTTATGTTCACTTTCTGTCCTCTTCTTGTACCTGCTGCCACCCCACACGAGCATTCTCTCCCATTGTGAATGGAAGTGTGGTACAGGAATTTGGCTCTTTTGCTTCCCTAGATATCATTCCCCCCCTTGTTTTGCTTTCCCCAGCCGCTTTGTCGTGCTCGTACTTGCCTAAACCCGTGGTGGAATATATTCACGCAAAGCACATCTCATACAGGTATGGGCGCAGCAGCCCACAGCTTTGAGCCTTGCCATCTCTGGAACTCTCTCCGTGGCGAGTGAACCAAAAGTACTCAAATTTGGTGCCACATTTGCACGCTCCCTTGTCTCCATGCCTCTTCTAGAACCGGGCACGAGAACAGACGAAGGAGTAAGTATGTACGAGTGCTTGTAATTGCATTCGATACACGTCCACCCTACTCCCTACTTGGTCTATCGCCCCATTCACCCCCAAGCTAGTGCTACTTTTGCACCCGAAGCGGCCGCTCCATCAAGTAAGGCAAAAACAAGGAGGGTCAGAAAAAGGAGCGACCATGATGAGAAATGATCACAGACCTGACGGCGGGCTGCCTTGTTCGGCTTGATGCTAACAACACAGTGCACCAGCCAACCGAACTGGGAAGCCATACGCCAGAGCAATACGAGTAGATCACCGCGAATTTAAGCTACTAACATATCAGCGAAAACGGCCACTACCGCCAAGAGTGGGCAGGTTCTGGGTCTATGCCGGGTCAGTCCTGGGCCAGGTTCTGGGTCGGTTTTCTGGGTCAGTTCTGTGCAGGATAATCCCCTCCACCCCGTGCCGACCAGCAAACGTACCTTACTCGACGAACGCCTGACTCCCAATCCACACACGTACAACACATACGACGCTACCTAGCTTTGGAAATCTGAGCACGGAGCATACGCAGCACGAGTATCTTACATACGACGTTCATACTTAGATTTCTCTCGCTTCCACGCGATCACGGGCGACTGTCACAGCCACATAATAATAGGAGTCCGCCCCTCCCCTTTCGGCCTGTTCTTGTATTTTTCTATTACTCAAAGGTGCTTTGCTCGCAAGAGACAACAATCCCCAGGACTCTGTAGTCTTCACAGCACGCAAAAGCCTACCATTTCCAGCCAGAAACGCGGCCTGCATTTACGGCCGGCCTTGCCCTGGCCTGCTCTCCCGCCATAAACACGGCCACACTAGAGCGACACACACAACACGCACAACACGCACCCAAACACAAGAGCTCCTCCCACAGCACACAGCACCGCAGCACATCAACATACTGGACAGGCAATCACCTGCCGAGCTCAAATCCAACGTCGAAAAAACCTTTGCTAGGCACTCTGGTCCGTGGCATCGATGCTCCTACCCCGTTCGCCTGTCTTCACCGCTGCCCGTGCATAACGCCAAACGAGCTTCCTCACCGCATCTTGCCTGGCCCCTGACCTTTGCTTGTTCTTCGTTAACAGGCCCACTTTTGATTCACATCCCCTCTGCGCGCCTTTGACCGAAAGACCATCGTCTGCCTAACTTGTGCGGTCTGTCTGTCGCCTTGCTGCCCTACCGTTTTTCGAATATATGCAAGTCGTCTGCACCTGATCCTAACTTGTGCTCGCTTGTTTCTTGATCTTCTCCCACCTCGCTCTGGATACTCTCTCCGCGGATCTCTTCGGTTCTCAACACCCCTCCATCTTCGGTTTCCATTCCGCCTCTGGCAATCATTGGCACTGGTTTTCTTCCCATTCTAAGCTCCCTGTTATTGCTTGGATCTTTCCGGCTTAACTGTCTTCCCCTCTCTCTCTCTCTCTCTCCGTATTTCGCTCCTACATCCACCCTTGCCCTCTCGGTCTGTTTTGCTTTGATCTCCCCTTCTTGTCTGCCCGCTCTTACTGCGGGCAGCGGCCTAGGTCGCAACCACGCCTTCGCTCTCTCTTTTCTCCTGTCTTAAACTGCCCTTGATCGCCCCAAAACGGTCGCTTGCAGAGAACCACGGGGCATATCGTCCAGCCTCCACAGCCAACTTGCCAGGAGCAGCCCCGTCTGCGTCTGCGCTCGGAGGCAAAAACCAACAAAACATGACGCAACGCGACCTGCACCAACAGGAACAATCTAACAAGATGGTGAACTCACCCACCCCCCCAAGAGAACAAGCTGCTCCATCAACCCCAGCTTCAGCCAAGAGTTTTTGGCGACGTTTCCTGGGCCGTGCTACAGGCACAACTAGTGATGGGGGAAAGGGCAGCGCCGCTCCGGGTATTGCTGCAATTTTACCTGTGACTCCTGCGCTCATCCCGGTTCCAAGTTCAGCAGTGCCACTTGTGCCCTCTATTGCTGTAGCAAGCGGAGCTGGCAGCGCTCCTGGCAGCCCCGTTGCTGATGCGGGACTGAGACCAGAAGCGCGTGTCACTCCAAGTATCAAGGCCACAGCCAATCTCAACACGGCTGCCGCATCGGGCCAAACGGCCATCGGCAAAAGCAGTGTTCCTCCGGGCCTCACCACCAACATCACCAGTTCTGCGGTTGGCCCCGCAGCTGGCTCTGGAGCTGGCACTGACCATGGGAGTGCTTCCAAAAGAACCCCTGCCACAAGCACCCACCGGGCTGGGCATCGAGAGGTTGTTCCCAACTTGCCTCGGGCACCGACATTCGCTCGGCAAGAGGCGGAACAGCGGAAAAATCTCTCGCCTAATGTGCCTAGCATCGCTGAACGGAGAGCGGCTTCTGCGGACCGGCGGCTGGTCAACGAAGGCCTCATGTCAACGGTGTTACACTCTCATCGTCAACCCGGAAACCCGCGAGTCAGCGCCCCAGATGTTTTGCCCCATCCGCGCTCTAGCAACGACGGCATATTCATCCCTGCGCGCGCCACAGAGCGCGAAACTAATGATGCGCTGTATGGCACTGGGGACCACTTGCTCACTGTGTCTCTGCCCGTGGCGTCCAGCTCGACGCTCTCTCTTGGTGCCGATTTTGCAGAAGTGCCATCGGATGTGAAAGCAGAAGCTAGCCAGAGCCGCTTTTTGGATTCCGAAGGACCCAATTTCGTCGATGGGGATACGGTCGGCTCCGAAGACGGGTTCATGCATCCACATATTGACGATGTTGACGATGCGGCCTCCATCTCCACATCGGAATATGGACGTCGCATTCGTCACGACCTGGAGCACCTTTGGATTCTAAACTTGTCTATGCACTATCGCGACGGCACTTCACGGGAGAAATTCTTCGTCACGTACCGCCAGAGCCCCAGTGTGTGGCTCCGTGTTACCATCTCTCTCGACTATGAAAACGCCCCGCCCAACTCTCTAGAAATGGAACTGAGGGATACTCGTTTGCAGCGAGACAAGAACCAGAAAATATACGAGGCCATCCGTGAAAGCCTGCCAGATATTCAATTTTTCAAAACTGTCACAAATTTGAAGCTTCAAACCAAGGAGGAGCGTCTGCACGTTCATGTGGTGGAGGATGTCCATGTGGGTTTCATTCATCTCTCTCATACCGTGCCATACCTCGCGGCTTGGATAAGTCCCATTTTTCTAATCTTGCTGAGTAGGAAATCATCGAGTATCCTCCTGTCCAGAAGATTGAGCATTTACGCTGTCGCCAAATTGACCAGCGACATGTTGTATTTGACTCGCACATGTCAGGCTTTGTTTATAAAGTCTGGGTAAACAACCGAATGCTTATCAAGAAAGAGATTCCCGGTCCGGAGGCAGTCGATGACTTCTTGTATGAGGTCAACGCACTAACCGCTCTCCGCGATTCGGAAAGTGTCATCAAGTTCTACGGTGTCATCGTCGAAGAAGGCCTTGTTAAAGGCCTATTGATTGAGTATGCCGAACGCGGTGCACTGATTGATATCATCTACGACCATAATGGCAACATTCCCTGGTCCGTTCGCTGCAAATGGGCTCATCAAATTGTCCAGGGCGTGTCTCAAATTCATGAATCAGGCTTTGTTCAAGGCGATTTCACTCTGTCTAACATTGTCATTGATTACCACGACGATGCCAAGATCATTGACATGAACAGGCGCGGCTGCCCAGTGGGCTGGGAGCCCCCTGAACTCACACCGCTTGTCCGAAGCAACCAGCGCGTTGCACAATACATCGGTGTAAAATCGGACCTTTACCAGATGGGAATGGTCCTATGGGCGCTTGCCATGCAGTTGGATGATCCTGAAAGACACCGGCCATTGAGCTGGGATGATCCTGCCAGCGTGCCCCAGTGGTTTTGTGCCATTGTGGACAGCTGCTTGAGCGAAGATCCAAGATGCCGGCTTAGCGCCTGTGAGCTCCTTAGGCTCTTCCCCTCGCCGGACAGCGACTCCGAGAGCTTGAACGGCCGTAGCTTTGACGGCCACCAAAGAAGATTCATGCCGGAGAACCCTGGGCATGCAGCCCAAGACCACAGCGAGAGATCTGTGTCGCCTCGCGATATCACCAGCCCGACCCTGCCTGGAATAGCAGGAGACAGCGTCCTTGATATTGCTGACGAGACAGGAAGCGAGGAGAATATGAGTCCGAGCAGAAACTCGAGTCCCGGTTCAACCAGTAGCCGTGGCGGCCTTGCAGCCCGCACACATTCAGCTGAGTCCGGTGGTGACTGGGCTGATGTGGGCTTTGGTCACACGTATGTTGGCTCGGTAAAAGGGCCACCATCTGAGTTATTTTACTACCCAACTCGAGGACGCTCGCCTCCCCGCCGTGTACTGAACAGTCATGGCCATCGTCCTCCATCTCCATCCACCAATGGCTCGCTAGGAATAGCAGGGCCGCCGGAGAATTGGTCGAATGATAAGGTTCCAGGACGACCAGATCACAGCGAACATGAGCATTCTCGCAATGATCTTCTTGACGCCAGCACATACACCGGTGCCGAAGAAGCTGCATCCGTGATGGGCTCTAGCATGGGCACAGCTCCCGCAGATAGCAAGATCGATCCTACTCTGCTGGCTAGAGACAGTGGAGTCGAGCCAACCGAAAAGAGCATGCTGACGCCCGCTGATGGACCGGACACACTGCCGATTCCTGCAGCGACGACTGATATGCCCACAGAAGCGGACTCTTCAGAAACAGCTGAAACCAAGAATCCGGTGGGCATGGATGAGAAAACGTTGCAGACAGAAGAGGCCATGAGTGTCGCGGCCCATGAGAAGATGATATCGCATGTCAATGAGGAAGAACTCGGTACAAAGTTGCAGGTTGAAGCGTTCTAATAGCTGAAGCGCAGAAAACCCGAAACTTCCGTCTGCTGAGAAGCCGATACTAGGCATTATTTGTGTTGCCTATAACATACACGAAGATACGAACTTTATTTTGACGACCTTTCCTTGTTCTCAATGTTGTTCCTCGTTTCGTCTTTTGAATCAAGCCTTGCTTCTATTTTTGGCTCTTTTTTGACGCAATTTCCCTCCTTTGCCCTCATGGCATTGACCTATATTCGTTGATGTTTTTTCTATCATTCTTCTCCATCTTATTTTTTGCAATAATACTTATCTGTGTTTATCATACAAGAGAAAGAACCGTCGGGACAGGCAACTGAAGGATTGTAAATGATCAGGCTTGGGATTGGAACACAGGATTCGAGCTTTTTTTTTTTTTTTTGACCCGCTCGCCCTTTTTTCTTTATGCAGCATATCATTCAAGAAGCGCCGACAGACTTGGCAATAGTTCCAGTTTTCAAAAAGTTCGATTATTCAATACAAACATTTGTTCCAAGTGAATGGCGGCAATGTGATCAATTTCACACTCCAAATATACTCATAGATGGGGGCGGGTGGTCTAGTCCCTATTTGGATTGGTGTTATTTGTTGGGGTGGGTTTCTGGAAGGCTTCCATTCTAGACACTACCACCATGCACATTCCCGTGCACATGTGTATGAGAGCAAAACGGGGAAAATATACTCCGTATTCCGTGAAGAATAGGAAATGCGGAAGCAAAAAGGACAACGAGAACACAACTTAGTTGGAGAATCATACGGTTCGGTTGGAAGAGGAACAAAATGTTGAGACATGCTTGCATGTCAGTGGCTTTCAAAGTTTCGGCATTTGCCATCACAAGAAGAAAAAAACCATCGGGAAGACACTGGCTGAAGCACACGACACCTTGAGCATGCCGAGGTAAAAGTACACGAGTTGGAGAGAGAAAATAATGCAGAGTCCACGAGGAAGTACAGAGTAGAAACGGCACGAACAGGACTTGAAAAGACTGCCGGGTTCTGCCACCAATGTGACTAGGGTAAGGCGATCTTGCTAATAGGGAGTTGTACACATACCACAGAGCAAAGCATGCAAGATAACGGACACCAGGTCCAAGCGCGAATGTCCTCATGCTCACATGCATCAGATGTACAGGGGGCCTTATGTACGGTTACTGAGGATGCCGCTGACATTTCAAACTTTGGGTTCATCTGGTCAGGTAGTTGCACGCAGCTACATACGTGTGCATTCGAGGACACATTCTTCTCTACATACGACTACTCCGTGCTCGTGCTCCTCCGTACACAATACGAGTACGGAATATACAAATGGCAGCTCTTAAGGAAAAAATGGGTCCACAGGGATCGCTTTGGGCGGCGGCTGCACCAATCAGCGGCGGTCCCCATTTCTTTTTTTGTCGAACGGAGTAGCTCGTTCCCAACAGTTTTTCTTGGCAGGTCTTATTTCGACCCCAACAAAAACAAAGGCAGTCACAGCAAGGAGCTCTCCAGCAGCCTAGCATGAGCCAACAAGGGCGCCAGCCTCCGACTGGGGTCCATCGAAACAAAGCGGTGGCAGACAATGTGGATCACCGGCGATTTGATGGGCCATTCCCATTGGCTGTGATGGCATTTTTACGGGTGGAAGGAAAGCAAGATACGAAGCTTGCCTGATGCGCATCATGGATATTTCATTCTCATAACGCGGACACAATAAGCACCATTTACGAGCAGTGACGGGTATGTCCTCCGTACTCCGTAGTCACTCGGTACATAAATCAGCCTGTGCGCCGTCGGTTGCTCCTCCCGCCAGTACGAGTATATTGGCGGTTGAGAAGGCAGGTGCGGAGGACAACGCAGGCAGGCATCGTTCTTTCCTTTGTGCTATGGGCAGATGTAGGATGCGTCGTACTCGTATGTATGTACTCCGTACTCCGTAGTGACCTACGCGTACATGCACCAAGACTGAGCACTACTAGTTCACTGCACATACGAGTACGGGTCGCTCGGTGTCAGCCAAAGCACTGGGGTGAAAAGAAGGAACGCCCCAACGTTCAACGTCGAGGGCAACCCGCCACCGAGCGAAAAGTCCCATCCCGGTATTCAACATGAACTAACTTCCCAGAATTGTATTTGCTTCCCACCAACATATCTGCGAAAACAGCCCACGCACCAGCAGCGCGGCCATAACGTCGTACCCCTGTCCCTTCCCCCATTATCTGTGCCCCAGACCTTCCCCCCTTCGCTCCTGCTGTCTGAGGTAACAACTGCAGTGGGCTAGTATTGGCTCCTTCTCTGTCTCGGCTTGTTATAAGTCTCTGCCACCCATTCCTCACGACCTTGTCACTTTTCATCTCTCTTTCTTCCCAGGAACCTTCTTCTCCTCCTCACCTGTCTCTTCCTTTTTTCCCCCCTCATCACCTAGAGAGCAAATATAGGATCCCTATCTCCATCCTTCCCTGGCCCTTGCTTCTCGGTTCTTTTTATTTGTTTTTGGTCTCTGTGTCGCAGGGCCTCAACCGCTTTCCACTGGCTGGGGCGCTGGCAAGATTCTCCTAGGAGAAGCAACAAAAACCGAACCGCGTCGCTATTCATTGTTTTCCTCCGTCTCTCACAGCTTGTACTCCTTTCCTATCATTAGGCAGTTTTGCCTACTCTTAACCCCCCTCCTTCACGATGGCTTCGAATCCCGCCAATATTGTGAAGGCAGATGTCCACATAGATGGCACTACAGACTTCAAACCGCTGCGGTCCAAGCAGTATGATATCCGCAAACAGCACATTTCGGAGACCCCAATCACCTGGAAGAATTGGTACAAGCATATTGACTGGCTCAACACCACATTCATTCTGATCATTCCGTTCTTGGGCATGGTTGCTTCATACTGGGTGCCCCTGCAGACTTATACTTTCATTTTCGCCATCGTGTACTACTTCAACACTGGCTTGGGTATTACAGCAGGTAAGCAGTCAGACGAGGCTAGCCCTGTCACTTTTATTTCTTTTTTTGTTGTTGTTTCTGTTTTGGGAGTTATTATTATTCTTGGGCTATCTAGAATGCAGTGCTGACATCAGACAGGTTACCACCGCCTCTGGGCTCACACTTCGTACAAAGCCACACTGCCCCTTAAGTTGTACCTGGCAGCTGTTGGCGCTGGCGCTGGTGAGGGCTCGATTCGCTGGTGGTCTCGTGGCCACCGCGCCCACCACCGCTACACCGACACCGACAAGGACCCCTACTCGGTCCGCAAGGGTCTCCTGTACTCGCACCTTGGCTGGATGGTCATGAAGCAGAACCCCAAGCGCATTGGCCGTACCGACATCACCGATCTCAACGAGGACCCCGTCGTCGTCTGGCAACACAAGAACTACATCAAGTCCGTGCTATTCATGGCTATCGTATTTCCTGTCCTCGTCTGTGGCCTCGGTTGGGGCGACTGGTGGGGTGGCTTTGTCTACGCCGGCATTCTACGCATTTTCGTCGTTCAGCAGGCTACCTTCTGTGTCAACTCGCTGGCTCACTGGCTCGGCGACCAGCCCTTTGACGACCGCAACTCTCCGCGTGACCACGTCATCACCGCGCTTGTCACTCTTGGCGAGGGCTACCACAACTTCCATCACGAGTTCCCGTCGGACTACCGTAACGCCATCATGTGGTGGCAGTACGACCCGACCAAGTGGCACATCTGGATGTGGAAGCAGCTGGGCCTGGCCTACAACCTGAAGCAGTTCCGCCAGAACGAGATCGAGAAGGGCCGCCTGCAGCAGCTGCAGAAGAAGATCGACCAGAAGCGTGCTACGCTGGACTGGGGTATACCCCTGGAGCAGCTGCCTGTTGTCGACTGGGACGACTTTGTGGCCCAGACCAAGAACGGCAAGGCTCTAGTGGCCATCGCCGGTGTCATCCACGACGTAACCGAGTTTGTCAAAGACCACCCGGGCGGCAAGGCTCTGATCTCCTCCGCCATTGGCAAGGATGCCACGGCTGTTTTCAATGGCGGGGTATATAACCATTCGAACGCCGCTCACAACCTGCTGTCCACCATGCGTGTCGGTGTTCTGCGCGGTGGTTGCGAGGTCGAGATCTGGAAGCGCGCCCACTACGAAAACAAGGACATCTCGTACGCCACCGACTCTACTGGTCGCCGTATTGTTCGCGCCGGTGAGCAGGTGACCCGAGCTTCCCAGCCCATTGCGACTGCCCATGCGGCATAGTCCACTACTTGCTTCGCTGCATGTGATGGTGGCGTTGTGTTTTGTCACGAAGTTTATGTTTATCAATCAGTGGCCTTGGTTCGCTCCAAGTTTGGTCTATTTCGCGCCTCGTTCCAAGCAACGACGCTTTTTACAGTCCTATATTGTTTTTTTCTTTCTTTTTTACTACACTCAAACATCCATTACGTTACTACACCACTATTCTTACCAGGCAATGCCTCTAGTTTTACGCTTCTCCGTTTTGGGGAGCTGGAACTAGATCTGTGTTGCAAATAGTGTGGTGCCAAAATGGGGAGGGAGGATATGACGAATGAAGGTATATTATCTAAAGATGGAGGAAGCCTGCAAGGGCCAGGCTCGGCAGCGCAGACTGACTTTGTCTAAGTGCCTTGCGAGGAAAGGTCTTGGAGATGTGCTAAGGCAGAACAAGGATACAGTTTCTGTTATGACCCTTTGGCTTTCAATTCTATTCCAAGTTGCATTATCAAGGCGTTACATTCAGAAGAGAAGCCCAAACAGAGTCAAAGACCATGGGAGGACGGAGTTATAGCAATATGGGTTTTATTAGTATTATTGTTTTCTCACTACTCCTTTTAACATCCCACCATAGCACTAAATAGCAGCTGCAAGAAAATTTGATTATACTGTTCGTATTTCAATCGCTGGCAGTCTAGATTATGAAAGGTGTTTGCCAATTGCCCGACGCTTTGGGGGTGCCCCTGGGCTCAGCAGGACATAGACACGCGTGCACACTCTTGTTGGGGGCGGTGTAAAGGATGCCTTGGCTTAACTTCTAGATTCCTTTGACATGTGATCTCGGCTTCACGCAGCAACAGGATCAGCAGATGTCATAGATTCGTAGGTAATACTACTGGCGTGGATATATGATATAATATTGGGAGGATGATATCTGCGACCTAGGATCCTCCATCCCTCACAATATTCTAAGCTATGACGTGACCATCGTAATAAGAGATTGAGGATAAAAGCAGTAGAGGTAAAGGGGAGGATTAAGATGCTACCTTCTGAGGGAGCGTTTATGTAAAATCGGTCCCAAAAAGCAGGCACGGGAGGCAGGTGGTAGCAAGGAATGTCTAAGGCTAAGAAGGGAGACTGGACTGGGTGAGAGGTAAAATAGGCGAAGCCGTGGCATGAACACGAAACTAAGGAGGGCAAGGCAAAGGTTAATACAAAACCGTCAGCGATGTGGGTGTCAAATTAACAAAATCAAATAAAACAAAAACAAAAAGCCACCGAAAAGGCCTCATGTCCCCGAGCCCCATTTCCCTTGATCCTTCTACCCCGTCCTTCCCCATTCATAATCCCTTCCCCATTCATAATCATGCATTCAAGACGTGTGTCCCCGCGAAGAAGCAAAAAGAGGCAAAAAGAAAGCAGAACGAGATCGCTCGGTAGCGGAGTGTGAAAGTAGGGTAGGAAAAAAACAACGGCTAGTATATGTAAATCCCATCAAGACAGGGTGAGTCGAATAAACGACGGGACGTATGTGCGCATTCGTGGCGGACGTGATGCTTTCGTGGGAAGTGCATAGGCCGCACAGGCCATTCTCTTTCTTCGCAGCCAACCACTCTACCGTTGGCTATTCTGTGCTGTACTGTGGTCGCCCACAATATAGGTGAGAAAAGGAGAAGAAATCTCAAAAAAGGAAAGGCTCCGGAAAAGAAAGACTGGGAAAAGAAAACATGGAAGAAAAAGCCTCCATAATCAGGCCAATAGCTGGCCGGTATCGAATGCGTGTCGGCCAGCTCGTGGCCCTTTGCCCGTAGATGTGTTAAGTGCCGTCTGTCTCACTTGAAGAGACTGCGGAGGTCTTCCAGACGCTGGCGGGCCGCCTCGGCAGCACTCATCTTCTTGTCCATGGACAAGTTAGCCAGGCGGATCTTCATCTTCTGGATGTTGACCATGTGCTCTTCGAAGCTGTCGCGCATAATGTAGCGCACGGTCTCGACGGGCCGGTTCTGGCCCAGGCGGTGGACGCGGTCAATTGCCTGGGCCTCAGCGGCCGGGTTGTACTGCGGCTCCATGACGTAGACGTGGCTGCCGGTGGTCAGGTTGAGGCCGAGGCCGCCGGCCATGATGGACACGAGGATCACGGTCACCGAGGGGTCTTCGCGAAACGTGTCCATGGCAGCGGTGCGGGCCAGCCGCGTCATCTTGCCGTCGAGGCGGCAAAAGGCAATGCTTTCCCGCCGCAGGGCGATCTCGATGAGGTCGAGGTGCGACGTCCAGCCCGAAAAGACGACGGACTTGATGGGCGGAGCCTCGGGATGGGCTTCGCTCTCCGCCCGGTTCTGGCACAGCGCCTCCATCAAAGCCTTAGTCTTTGTGTGCGGGCCCGAGTAGTTCTCCACGTGGAATCTCTTGCCGCTGGCCGACTTGGTGGGAGGGCTCACCCTAGTGGTGGTGGTGGTGGCGGTGGTGCTGCTGCTGCCGCCACCACTGCTGCTTGAGGGCCCGGCGTCGCTGGTTGCTACTCCGGCTGAAGAGGCGTCGAGTCCATCGTACTCTCTCTCGGCGCGGTCCTGGCGAAGCGGCACGCAAGCAAAAAGGACTGCTTTGCTGCAGACCGGGCACTTTCCTGGCCGGTGGCTCTTGTACGTCAACCCCTGCTCGGGGTCGTGGAAGTGCTTGATGCAGCCCGGGCAGTAGAGGTGCATGCACGGCGTCATATAGCACAGCAGGTTCTCCTGGCGCTCGGATGGAATGTCGGACGATCCGCCTTCGTCCAGTAGGCTCAGCTTGCGCTTGCACACCATGCACAAGTCGGCCCCCGTGTCTGTCATGAGCTTAAAGATGTTGTATGCCTCCGCCTCTGTAGGGGGCCGTTCGAAAATGCCAGCGGCGCCGCCACCGTCGATGTCGTCGTCGCCGTCGAGGTCAATGGCCGACTCGGCTGTGGCGCCCCGCATGAGCTTCATGTCCTCTTCGCCCAGCAGATCGCGGCCATGTGCGCAGATCAGGCGCAGACGTAGAATGGCCTGCAGGATGTGGATGTAGGTCTTGCCACCGATCAGCCGCTCGCTGTGGCCCGTCAGCACCTGCAGGCGGTCTTTAGCGTTGCGGCTGAAGAAGTCGTAGAGGCTCTTTTCATCGGGCGAAAAGTCGAGCGTCACCACCTTGTCCACGCGCGGCGGCAGATCGATCTTGTCCTTGAGCCGCCGCAGCGTGATCGCGTTCACCAGGACACGCAGTCGAGGCAACACATGGTTGTCACAGCTCCGGAAGGCATTGACAATGTGATTGGTGAACTTGGTGCGGTCGTCAAAGGGCTGCAGCCGCAGAAACGCTAGCAGTGACCCGAGATCGTCGAGTCGGTTCTGCACCGGCGTTCCTGTCACCGCCCAGCGTCGGCTAGCTTGCAGACGGCAGATGGCCTTGTACTGTAGTGTGCTGGGCTCCCGAATCATATGCGCCTCATCCAGCACTACGCGAAACCAGCCGATTTCCTCCAGCGGAAACGGCCCCTTTTTGTTTTGAATGCGCGATGTAAGCTCACTCGACACGGATCCATATGTGGTGATGACCAGGTCGTAATCGCACAGCTGCCCCACGTCCTTGATACGGTTCTGCCCGTGGTAGATGTGGTACTTGAGCGCCCCGGGCACGATGTGCTGCTTGATCTGCTCCTCCCAGTTCGTAATGGTGCTGAGCGGACACACCAGCAGCGTCCCGCGCCCATTTTGCTTCAGCTTAGTCAGCCCGTGCGTCTGCGGAATAGGCGCTGCGAACTTGTGCGGGTCTCCGGGCTTCTTCTTCCTCTCGGGCATTCGAGGCTGCTCCGGTACGCCAAGGCCCCACGCAGTGGACTGCTGCATGGTCGCCACCACCAACGAGAGAACATTGAGCGTCTTCCCAAGGCCCATCATGTCTGCTAGGATGCCGCCGTACGTCTCAGCAGGACGCTGCGATTCGGTTTGGCCTGTGACAAGATTGTAATACTCGGTCTCGCCCAACATGTTGACTTTCTGCTTCCAGATCGGCGTGGGCAGTTTGGTTTCGGCCTGAGCCGCTAGTGGCTTCTCGCGGTTCGTCATGAAGTAAAGTGCCTGCTTCTGATGTCGGAGCAGCGGCGTCCGCACGGTCGCCGGAGGCTCTAGTTCGGGCAGCTCGTCCACGTTGGCTAGATTGTCGAACACGCCCCTTGCTTCTGCGTTGATCTCATCCATTGTCCGTGTCTGCGAGTTCAGTAACGAGGACGAGTAGGAGGTGGCGGCAGAAGAGCTCTGCACTACCATTGGTGTGCGCATGTGTGGAACGGGCGACGACGATGCGGAAGCAGGTCGTTCTTGGGGGAGAACAAGCCGGATGCCGGGATCCAGTCGGGGAGGAGATACAAACATGTACCCCGATCTAGCCACCCGTTTTCCCACCGCTTTGACGAACATGGGTGAGCCGTAGAGCACAAGCTCAATCTTATACGTCCGCGATATCGGCTGTCCCAACGCCTCATCTTCTCGCTTCCGTCTCGCGGGAATCCACGCCTCCATTCTGAGGCGCACCTTAGGTACATCAAGTAAGGGGCTCAAGCAGCTTGCAGACTTAGCGTCCAGGCTTCCAAACACCTGCCGCGTGTGGTCCAGAGCCGAGATGTGGTGGCTCCGGTCTCCGACTTTGCGCCGCAACACGATCTTCACCATCGGCCAATACGCCGGGCCACCAATCGCCTGGCTGCCCGGCTTTGGCGTGGGAAGCTTGTGGCAGTCAACGGTGACGCCATGAAGCATTCCGTAACATACTTCTTCAAATTCATTGTTGGCTTTGGCGGAGATAGCATCCGTGCCTACTCTAGTTAGAGGAAATGTACTCTCAAGGGAGCTAACATGAAGTAGATGAATCAGATGCAGGTAATGGGGAAATAGGAGAAATAGGAAACCAGGGGAAAGAATGAAATAAAGGGAACGGCGGCATACTACTCGTGAGATCTACGGTTACTGGCTGCCCCGAAGATGCTGAAATGGCTTGTATAGATGGCCCTGCGGCGCCGGATGTCTGGTTGCTAAGGCTCTTCGTGTCTGCCGTATCGTCTATTTCGATGCTGTCCAGGACACTGCTTCCATTTGAGCGTGGAAATTCCTTTTTGGCCATATAAGCCCCACTACCTTCATCAATCTTGCGGCGTTTCGGCTCGGGAATGTCACGGCGGTCTTGCAGGCGGAATCCTCGCTCGATCATCGATCCCGCACCGTTCGTCGGCACCCCTTCGGGCATGGGCTCTTTCTTCTCCTCCCCTGTATCCTTGGCTACCGGTGCGCCCGCCACAACTGTGTCTGGATCTGTATTTGCGTATCCGAAAGATCCCGTAGTGTTGTCAAACATAGTCGGAGGCACATCGCCGAGAGGGTTTATAAACTGGAAAATGGGCTCTTCTTGAGGGCCTATTTCTGGAGCATGTCCATTTGTGCGTGCACTGGAGATGTTGCTCGTCATGCCTCTTGCCAGTCCATTCGTCGGCAGCGGGGTAGTAGTTCCTTTGGGGTTGATGGGAAGCACTTGTGGTTGGAAGGCGGAAGCAAGAATGTCCGATGGCGAGGCAGCATTGAAAACCTCGAAGGGCTCTGAGGAGGCGGCGGGTGGAAGCTGTGAAACTTCGATGCCTGGCTGAAATGCATGGTGCCGCGGGTCAAGAAGAGTGGCTGCATTCCATGACGGGATGACAGACACCGGCGCATTTTTGGAAGAGGGAGGTTGTCGGCCTTCGGTGGCAAAGAATAGATTAGCTTTCGGTTCTGGATCTTCAGAACAGTGGCGAGTCGGGAAATAGGGGCCAGCCGCTCCACTGAGAGCGCTCCTAAGAATGACTCCATTCTCTAGATGGGAGATAGGTGTCCAAGATCGATCAGAGCCGCGCGTGGCAGCAAAAGAAGAAGGAATGTATCTGAGAGGGGTATAAGATGAGGGTGGCGCAAGAGTCATAGAAGACGGCATGTATGCCAGAGAAGTGGGCGCTGGCCCAAAGGAATGCGGCGCATGAGATGGGCAGGAGGGGTACTTGAAAGAAGGGGGCAAAGAGGAGGCTCTGAAAGGAACTAAGTGGCTGTCTCTCTCTGGCGAGAAAGGCGTCGGATGGTGATCCATGGCGTCTGTCGCATGTAATGATAGAGCGAGAGCGGATGGGGACAAAGAAATACCATTAGGTGAAAATGGAGGCGCCATGGTCGAGGAGGCAAGATGGCAAATGATTTGCACCTCCGGTCAGACGTAGCAGGCGTCCGGACTCATTTATATGAGGGCTTGCAGCTCAGCAGAAAAAGGAGGTGGGAAATAGAAACGCTGAGTGTTAGATGGTCGAAATCATGGCCGAAAATCGAAGCGAGAGACGGCGACGACGATGGCTATAACAACGGGGGACAGCCGCGCAGATAGTTGTGTCGATGGCGAGCTGAGACGGGTCTGAAGATGCGATGACGAGGGTGTGGGTTGGCTTGTGATCGGAAGCCGGGCGAAGTCGACGGATCGAGACTGGCCGCAGGAGAGCCGTTGGAGCGGGCAGATATCTGTGAGAAAACAACACGGCCGGGTAGGACAAAACCGAGTTGAGGAGGGTGAATCGGAGGAACAGAGACGGAGGTGGAAAAGGACGTGCCGCAAATAGGTCGCAAGTCGCAAGGCGAGGTCCAAAACAAGGGCAAGACGTCGATGCGAAGGAAGAGGGTCGACAAGCGATCCCGGCAATAAAACCTAACCCAGAAATAGACAAAACGGGAAAAAAAGAAAGAAAAGGGAGGAAACGAAGTAACAAGCGGTCAGCGAGAGGCAGCGAAGCCGAGATCCCAACGAGCGTGAGAGAAAGAGAGAGAAGAGCAGGCCGATATCAGGCGAAGCCGGGTCCCTCGATGCTCCACTGAGCTTTATCGCAGCCAGAAAAATTAATCACCGATCGATAGGCGCTCACGAGACCTGAAGCAAGCACCAGTAGGCTCTTCAGCCGCATGTGACCTGCCCCTCCAGCAGGGTCAACCCGCTAGAAAAATAGCATGAATAGAGGCCCCCCTCCAAAAAAGACCCGCTTCGGCAGAACATCCTCGGTGGGGAAGGTCGCCGGCGCACCGGACAATTCTCGTCCTTCATAGTCCGTACTCAGTAGTCTTCTTGCCGCACAGTCAGAAAGAGGCAACAACACACATTCCCGCTTTCACGTGTCTGGCCCACGTGACTATCTGTTTGGCAGCACCTTTTGCTTAGTCCAGTCTTCCTACCTCCTCTCTTTTTGGCTTTTATGGTTTTGGTTTTGCACGATGCAACGAGTGGTAACCATCAAGCGAATTTGCGAGCCTTTGGCTTCTGCCTACAGAAGGACTTGACCCGCGATCCTTAGGAACGCATATTGGCGACGCAAGCAGCGGTGCAGCAGCGCAAACAGCCCCTAGAACTTTCCAGTGGCTACTATGGCACAGAGCATGAGTACTCTGTAGTCCCTCCCTAACAGCACTTCCTGCTGCCTGAAATAGCCCTGACAACGCCAAATAGGTAGAGCAAGGTGCCGCGAGCCCTTGTTCGCGACCTCGCCACAATCACAATGGCATGGCTTTTGTCGTATTAGACTGGCTCAGCTTGTGAAATAAATGACAATTCTCCAATAGATATTCGCCTGCCTCTCAGCAACTCTGCTCGCCAAGGTCGCCTAGGTTAGCAGCGGGCTGCTCTGGTGCTTTGCACCTCTCGTGTGCTTCCAGCCGAGTACAACACAAGCTCCCCAAGCACCGCCATAGATAAAACAACTTTGTTTCTGTCTCTGGGGACAAGGCCCCTTTATGCCCGACACCTGATAGGTCTCGTGTTTGTAGCAAGGCCAGCTGGTCCCTGAAACAAGAACGTATCCTCGACGTAGCTTGAAAGGGGGTAGAGAAACATGGATCGCAATGAAAACAACTGTAATCTGAGCACAAGATTGCTGATACAGCCAGTTTGCTCGTAATAACAGGACAATCGCCGGTGATGCCCAATGCTTGAACTATATACTTGTAAAGAGTAGTGGGGAGCCGTTGGGTGGAACACCGCGTTGGAATAGAAAGAAAATAGAAGTGGACGAAGGTAGGCGAAAATCCAGCATCGAACGAATTGAGAAAAAAGAGCGCGTCGTTTGTTTTTTTTCGTGACCACGTCGGGCAACGAAATCACAACCAACAGTTAAATATGGGCGGCTTGCAGCCAGTTCGTATTGCTGGCTGTGCAGGTGGATGAGGTCAACCAGTAAAAGCTGGCTCGGGAAGCCCCTCTTTCCAGCGCGCGCACCAAGATACCAACTACCAGAGTAACTAGTAAACTTCTACCAGAACCCCCACACTTTAGGTGGTGAACACGTCAAGAAGGCCCACCTCCCACTACCCGTTGTCTATTTCTGTGAAGCTCCCCATGTTCACATAATTTGTCCATCTCTGCTGTTGGTGCTAAGAATCATCCAAGTTCTGTAGCCCTCGTGGATATCTAACACGCCATCAGCCTCGCACTAGAAAGCTGCCAGAAAAAAGCCTCTTTGTTTCTCCGAGACCTCGCTCCGTTGCAGAGTAGCTACCGAAATTCCCCTCCTCTATTTATCAGGCCAAAAGGCGGTGACACCTCGTCCTCGAATTAGGAGTAGGTCGAGAACAGAGAGCCTGCAGTTCCCCCCACAACGAGGGATCCATTCCTCCTCTACGAGGTCCCTTGCCATATTTCTATTCTGCTCTGAAATATTCTTTCTCCTTCCTGTTCACCTGCTGTCTTTACACCTTTTTCCTTACTTCTTCGAATCCTCGAAGCACATGAAGCGCTCACGCGAGCCCGAAGACCACTACTATCTGCCGCCGCAACCAACGACGCCCTCCCGGTCCCCAACCCCATCCCCATTGCCCCCTCTCCCTCCTTTTTCCGCTGCCTCCGGGAGCGGCGTCCTGGACGACGGGTCAGTAGATTCCTGCTACGGCAAGGACGGCCAACAACCTTTCATAGACCCAGACTTACCACATGCAAAGATTCTCGACCTAGACCCGGACCTTAGCAGCGCCGTGGATGACACACAGTCCGCCATGAGCTGCCTCCTGCACCGGGAGCGCGTCGACTTCTCTACCTACGACGAATATGAAGTCCACTACAACAAGGAGCACTCGAACCGGTGCTTAGAATGCCGCAAGAACTTCCCTTCCCCATTTTACCTGGGTCTCCACGCCGACGAGTGGCATGATCCCTTTGTTGCTGTCAAACGAGACAAGGGAGAGCATACGGTATGTACTCCAATCGTTTCTTCTCTTTCTACTCCCCTTCCCCTCACCCTGCTGTAACTCGCTGACCATCCAAAGTATGCCTGCTTTGTCGAGGGTTGTGAACGCAAATGCAGGTCGTCTGACAAAAGACGGCGTCACCTCATCGACAAGCACAGCTTTCCCAAAAACTTCTTCTTTAGCCTCACACAGTTCGGCATAGACGGCCGACATTCACTACTAGACGATGGCAGCCGCTACCGCCATCGCCGCCAGTCCTCCTCCCTAGGCGGCGGTGCGAAAAGGGATGCTCGTCGGCGAGCCTCGAGCACAACCGCACCGCCCGGAGCGGTCAGCTCAGAAGGGCCATGCATCACGGACAATACGAGTACAGAGCCTATAGAACTGGTGATTCGGACCTCCCCGGCAGCAGGAAGACGTGCCACCACCAAATCGGCTATTTCACAGCCAACTCCAAACGACATGGTAGATGGTAGCCCTCCTAGGAAACCAGCTCCCGCAGCAGAAGCTCCTGATGTCGACATGGACGACCTGGCCGGTGCTATGTCGGCAATGGCGTTTGTGCCACGGAGTCTCCGATTCGGCCGTGGCGGAGGAAAGGCGGGATTCTCCAAGAGATAAGAAGGGAACGAGAGAGGGGGAGAGAGATCCTTCAGAGGAAGCCCATACGCACGATGTGATGATGAATTCTATACGAATAGATATGAACAATCAGATTCAAATTTGTTTCTCGCTTGCTTTTTGCTTGGTAACATGCAGCTATGTTCGCTCTCCTTTTTAACCTAGGAAACCTATATCTAGTAACCTGCCCAAAATAAATACACGCGGTTATCTTAATCAAGAAAACAGCGGCCCAACGCCTAACTCGTATTTGTTATCACAGATCCTCTCCCGGGAACCTCGTGTCCTCGCCCCTCCTTTCAACGCGCCGGCATGCCGTTCGGTCGCGCCCAACGCGTGTGAATACTGTGCTTGTCGTCTAGTCGCACGAAGCACACCCACGACATCCACAGCTGACGCACTGAATATCCTGGTCTTCTTTGACCTGAGAGCGCGGCACGCGACATATGCACGACGAGTTGAAGTTGGTCTCTTTGGTCTGGACGCACCGCAAGCAACACAACTGGAGAGCTTGTTAGCACACGTCCCAAAAATGCTCGTTCTAGATCTTTTATTATCCAATAAATCACACGACATACCTTTTCGTAGCCCTGCTTCTTCCACTTGGCAATCAACATCGCGTCTGCATAGCCGTTCTTCAGCAGCCAGTCGTACAGCGCCTTGCTGATCGCCTCCTTCTCGTAGTACAACTCGTACACGTAGCGGCTCCGCTGGTGAGAAATCTGGAAGATCGGCCACTGCGCCTGGTGCTTCGGCATGTTGTCCGTCGGCGCATTCTGTGCGTCCTTCATCTTGTTGCCAAACGTGAGCAAGTCGTCCTCAATATCGCTGAAGCCCTCTGGTGGCGGCTTGCGCTTCGACGCGTGCCGGATGGCAGGCATTTTGTGAATTTATTGTATGTATTCGAAGTTATTTGCGTGGCATCCCGCTGCGTCTCTGAGCTCGTTGGCCGTGTGGCTGGCCAGCAGGTCTTCCCAAGATGCAACGAGAGAGTTGAGGTTAATGCAAAAGATGCACTTAGTTCCTGGTGGCGTGGGGCATTAATATGCCAAGTCCATAAAAGCGTTGTGGCGAAAGAGGAAGGCGGTGAGATATCTCACGTGATACATTCTACGCCGGACCCGCGGAATAATCAGGTCAAACGCTATTGGCACGAACGTTTGGCCGACATAACCTTACTTCACCAGAGTTTCTTCCCCTCGCGCGACGACTTCACCACCCGCGATAGCGAGTCCGACTGAGTTACAACCACTCCACTTACCTTGTCGCTTCATCTGGTGAAGGAATTGATATTCTACAATGGCGATTGCACCCACAGAGTTTGCCCGCGTCACGCGGCAATGTGCGTCCTTTTCCATAGCATCTCTCCCCTTTTTACCGCTCTGCCTCGCCCCGATACCCGATGTGCTTGACTAACAAATGATTTACGCATATAGCAACAAGCTGGAACGAGGCTAAGCGGAGAGTTCTGTCTGCCTACAGAGAATGGATCCGAGCGGTACGTGACAAGAGCGGCAGCGCCCGAAGCCGGAAGCATGTGACGACGAAGAACTAGGACGAAAAGAGACGGGCCGGGATACACAGGCATTGGATCGCATCGTTGCAGAAGTCGCTATCCAGCCATACAAACGGCTATCGATTGAAGCTATCGGAGAAAAGGAAGGTGGCTAATCGAGACTGTGGCAACAGGCTCCGGAAATTCAGACTATGTACTCCATCCCGCTACCCGTGGCGGTGATGCGGACACGGATTCGGCAGGAGTTTGAGCGGCACCGGTTTGTCAACAAGCTGCCTGTCGTGGACGTTCTTTTGTTCCAGAGCTCGGCAGACTACCAGGTAGGGCCTTTGCCGTCCTCCCCAATCTTCTTGTTGCAATCCAAATTGGCGAGCGCCGCCCGATGCTAATACATCTTAACAGGAGACCATGAACTTCTGGCGCCAGACGACACACATTATGTCTTACTTCAGCCAAGAAAGCTTCATCGGCGAAAAGAAGCTGCCATCCAACTTCATGCAGGGATTCTTGGAGGTAAGTTGGGCAAGCATACCTAGAGAACTGAGGGCAAGACACTGACGTATCTGATACAGGGCCGCAACTAAATACCGTAGGCCTCCGCAAACCCATATTGCTCCCAGCATTTTGACGCCTTTTGAGGAGGAGAAGGAGCAAGTGCCTGCCCCATGAATGTGTATCGTGGGTGGTGACATGTGAACCATGTTACTGATTTGTGTACAATGTAAATAGCACCGGTTGGGAGAGAAGCGCTGGTTTGTTGACTGCGGCTCCCATGAACAATACAACGAACAAGATAAAGAATAACAATAAATGACCCTAAAGCTATTAAAGATATGGCGCCCCGTAGTTCATGCATACATTTTCTTGGTGTTCCCAGTTCCCAACATGCATCCTCCTCTGTTCTAGTATGTGATCCCCAGCGGCTTGTAAACAGTCAAGCCTAAACCTCCAACGCAGAGACTCTTTGACCTCTATGCCTGCATCGCGCTGGCAAAGTTGTTGCGCGACTCCCAATACTTTTCGCCAACGACGTCGCAGAGATCTTGTAGATCACGCAGGCCCTTCTCCAAGGCTTCGATAGCTGTGCCCTCTGTGAAGAAGAATGTTAGCGGGACTAGATGCCGAAGTATGGAATTGACTACCACATCTGGAGCTCACCATATGTTTGGATGCGGAGGTTCATCTTCGCCTCGGATGGGTGAGGGATGGCATAGGCGCAGAATTCAACGTCAGGGCTGTGGCACACGTTGTTAGTTTTCATCATCCAGATTGCGTAAGATACCTAGAGGAGTAGAAGGGATAAAAGGGGTAGGCAGGGTAAGCATGACGACTCACTTCTTCATGATAATGAAGCGTAACGCATTTCCCAGCGTATGGCCCTCATCAAGAAACTCAAACGAAGCAGCGGTCGGTGTTGATCCTGGAAGCTGTAGACAGTCGAGTCAGCATTTGCACCTCATTTCGATAGCAGCGTGTGGTCTTCGGTATATAGGGAAGAGCGTACCAGCCGAACTTTCTGTGCTTCTTCTTCCTCTTCTTCCTCCTCATCAATGCCCTCGGCGGCGACGGGGTTCTCTGCTGCAGCCGCGTCTGCGCTGTTGTCGTTGTCCTCAATTTCGTCGTTTGTCGAAGTAGCTGCCACCGGCGCATCAGCCATCTCGGCGTCCGTCGGTGCCTCCTGCGCGGCCGCCTTCGTTCTCTTTGACCTTGAAGACATGGCTATGGATGTTCGATTTCTGTCGCTGCTGTTTCGATGCTTGCAGTGTGTCGAGGGAGGGCCGGAAAGTGAAATGTCTATCGAGTTTCGGTTGTCGCGGGCCTTTCTTTCACTGTCACTATCGATAAACAATTTTTCTTTATCTTTGCGGCGATAAGGAATTTTAATTGACCACTAGCGAGGGGAGGCACTGTATAACGCTGACAGATCAGCTACGGAGTATTCCGTACAGAGAGCCTCTATAACTAAAGCTTACGCCCAGAGTAAGTGCGCAATTAATGTCTGTTCGGTATGATCGCACAAGAGCGCTACGAAAGCCATTAGGCGTGTGCCTTTTCACATAACAAGTGCAGATTCCGTTATGATCCAGCCTAGCTGGGGAAAGTTATGCCTTTTCTGCACTCGTCAGGTTTCTAGGTGGTAACAACTTAGCAGCTGTCACGGCGTATGCTTCTCAGCGAGAAAGAGCTATCAAAAAGGCACCAGATGGCCTCTCAAGAAGCCTACAAATCCACCCTGGCTCAAGTACTCCGAGCCAAGTCGTATTGCATTCGGCACTTTCCGATATCTTCAATCCTCCAAATCCTTCGTCCAGGTCCTCTTTTTCTCTGCCGACACTCTCCCAGAGCGCACCCACACTCAGTATGTGGCGTACGAATACAAAGAGGGTTGGAAGCGCTGTCGAATTGAGCGCTGGGCATTGTCGCGCTTGGTGAACGCCGGGTGGGTGCCAGAAGTTGTCCCCAGCGCTAACTTGCAGAGAGGGTGGTATCTGGGCCAGGCACCATGAAGTCGTGATTGGGCAGCCTCTATGGGAGCCTCTACATGGAGAGGAAAGAGGGCAAAAATGACGTCTCGGGGACCTTGCAGACTGTCTAAGCTAAATGCACTCGTACGAGTAGAGTCGTACGAGTCCTCGTCCTCGTATGTAGTCCGTGGTCGCTGAGTCTTGCCCAAATACGAGTACTCGAGCCATCAAAATGGGAAAAACTGCTGCGGCGAAAACTTTTCAGCGCACGTCTACAAACGGAAAAGTCTGCTGGAGCTTCAATATTCGACGATTGACACGAGCGGCTAAGCGCAGGGCAGACGTCAGAAGAGGTGTGGGACGTGAACAGAATGCCACCCTACTACGCACCCGCATAGGCCTCATTTTCTCGCAAGCGCCGCCTACAAATTCGACATTTCCAAGCTCTATTGATCGAAGTCGCATGCGGTAATTTCACGACCAGATAGTTGGTACAGCGCATGAAATGTCTGAATTAGAGGAAGAGAGAGATCGTATTCAAGCTACGTACTCTTGTACCAAAGCTACGTCATTAGAGAGGGGGGTTGCAAGACGCAAACTCGGCGTCAATTCCTGGGCGTGAAAGTGTGTGATAGGTGTGCTTGGGCTAGTCTTCTCTTCCCACCTGTCCAAGCTCAGTGGACACCGATGCGGCTTATTTTCCTGTTCGTGCTCACGCATCTCATCTTGAAAATATTGCCTACGAGTAGATACGAGCAAACACGTACGTCTGTGTAAATGAGAATGTAACTCTAGAGGCACACGAGAATCAATATTATCCACAAAAACCATGCCAGGGCAGCAGAAGCAGGATTTGTTCGCCATGGCAGGACGACGTTTAGTTAATGTCATATACCTTTTTCCCCCGCCAGAGGTCTACATATGACCCTGGATGTAGAAACCCAGGTACGAGCACAAAACAGGCAGTGCTAGTAGTCGCACATGCAGCGACACAAGAAAAGCACGTAAAACGAACGCCGAGGTGTGATTCCCATCCCGCGACAGGTGGCGAAACCATATAAACGGGGAAAGTACGAGTATGCTGAAGAATAATATGATGTGCAGGTAAGGGGGGACAGCGGGTGTTTATTCAAGGCATGCCATACATGTGTCGTAGCATCCATTATTGTGCATCGGCGTCCCCAATATCACCAACCAGGCTTGATTTACTTGTGCATAGTACACACGACTACAGTAATTGCACGTAAGGCCAGACGAGGCACCCGTAGGACAGAATATACGAACGCGGGAATTTTACTTGCAACTATTTGCACGACAATGGCCTGCTAGAGACTTGGCTGTGAGCTGGTACGGTAGACAAACGTCGAGGTTTGGGTACGAGCAGCTAGAGTGAAACGACTTGCCCGGTAGTCCGATTGCCAAGAAGAAAGCGACAATAGCCGCGTAGGATGCAAAATAATATTGCCTTCGAAGCTGGTCCGTTTTGAGAACATACTCGTATGAATACGGAGAAGCATGTGTGTGTGTGTAAGAAAGCGATACGGAGTGCTCCGTACCTTGCCCGGAAGTAATGAAAGGAGGTTGCATGATTGGTTGTTGCCAGGGGGCGGCGGCTTGCGAGAAAATAATAACGAGGGAATAGGGCGAGCGCGTTTCAAGGAGGAGTGCCGCTTTTGGGTGCTGATTGGCTAGCAGGCAGGCACCTCAAACAAAAAACGAGCATACATATGTAGCCGTATAGGGGGAGGGGGCGTGCGAAAACGAAGAGATAGATGCAAGAGCTAGGATAGTCTGTGCACTAATCCGTGTTAACCCTTGTGTCCATCGTCTCACTAAGAATGCGTCTTGTCGCTGATCGATAGGGTCTATGGTACCTGAGAGAACATTTGCATCACTACTGCGTGAGGTGCTCGTCTGTCAGTTTATCAGACGAAATTGGTGTGGCTCTCTACGAGTGTGTCGGCACCCCGAAAGAGAGCAAATAAGTAGAAGGGGGACGAGAGAAAGACAAACGACCAAGACACAGAACCACAAGACATAGCACAAGAAGAGACTATAATTAGAATGCGCACAGAACGCTTTTCACAACAGGGGCCCGGTTGCATGGAGCACAACGAGTGTCTACGAGTACGAGTACGTAGCTGTAGTCTTCTACGGCGTACAGAGTTCATATGAGTATGAATGGGCATAGCATGGGGCTATATGCATACCAGGGTCATACGGCCGCCTGCTGGAGAGACCCAGCGTCAGGGCAAAGCATTCCTGGACAAACCGCCCAACACCCTCGTTCATGAGTTATGCAGTACTTTGCTTGAGACACACGCAAAATTATGTGCTGTTCCAGACCGTTACTTTTCTTATGCAGAGCATCACCGCCTCTTGATTCCGCCTTGCACATCCTAGGAGCTGGAATGTGTGTCTGCCCCTCCTTTGGGGGACTCTTATGTGTCTTTTCTCAAGTGGCTCCTGCAGCCCCCAGCTGCGGCCACGAAGCCGCTCAAAAAGAACGGCATGGCATAAAGAGGAGCTGGCATGGAGCCGCGGTACAATACACACAGGAGACACAGCCAAAATAGGAAGCATCTTGCATTGCCACCCCCATTTGCCCTTCCCCCGTTCCGGCCGATGCGGTATCTGGGCTGGCTGCTGATGATCTTCGCCTTGGTCGACATGGAGTATGGATAAGCGTGAATGGGATTGTCCATGCGAGCACTCCCGAGGACGAAGATCACAGCCTCTTCTGCATGTTTAACTACCCCCTTCCCCCTTCCTCTACTTTCATCCTAAAGATCTCTGGTCCTTGGAGGGGCATCGCCTCCTCCTTTAATTCCCCGTCTGGAGCCTAGGCTTCTGGACGGCTTGGGCATTGTAGCCAACTCGAAGTAGTAGGGCCAGCTACGAGTACTCCATATGTACATACTCTGCAATAACGGCAAGCACAACTAGGCCATGAGGCGAGCACGAGTAGTGTAGAGCCTCCCCACACTACGACCATATTCCGTAGGCATGCTACGTATGTATGTACTAGTCCACTCAACTTGAGACGTGGACGGGGGTGCTCCGTAGTGTATTGGGCGGCATTTCGTGCTCACATTTGCATAGCGCAACCACTCGTACTCGTTCATACTGCCTCGTCGAGGACACAGCGCTGGGCAGTTGTTCTCCAGGGTGGAGGAGACGGTAATCCGCTCGTGCAGTAGTGTGTGTCTAGCCCCAGCAGCCGACATGCAGAAAAGGAGAAAAAGCAAGCAGCTTTGTACAACCAACATTTCGTAAAGTCACCAGCCATTAGCCACGGTGCCACTATAGGTATGTTGGGCAAGTAGTTTTAGTAGCAGTGTATCCTCCTTTTTTCTGGGGGGTTTTTTTTGCGTCGACGACTACGACAGCCAACCGGCACTCTTTGACGAGCACCTACTCGTACATGCGCCTGTGTTGCTTTCTCCTTGCAGTAGCGTCGGCTCCGTCTGAGAGAGGGGCAGCTAAACTTGACACCTGGTCCCTGGAATATTGCTTTGCGAATAAGTGCGCGCTGTACGAGTACTGACACGAAAATACACCTAAGATGGCGGCGTAAGTAGCTAAGAGTAAGACACCAAACGATTCTAAACGAGTCCAGGCCCTGGTTCGGACTAATGAAGCCCAAGCGGGAGGACATTGGCCGCCTACAACTCATTACGAGTACTCGTGCAACTCTACGAGAGCAGAACAAAGAGTGCGAGCGAGAGTCAACGCAGTGGAAACGGCCAAAATAGCAGGATGGAGAGGGGAACCCTGCTCCGAAGAGCCCAAAAAACCGAACAGAAACTGCTCGTGCGCAGACTCACGAGCTCATGACAACCAGCTTCCTGGCCGTCGAATCCTACATAGAGTCCCCCGAATGGAGCGTCCAGAAGCAATGTGGACCTTCCCGCTGCTGCGCCAAGTGGAAGCCCAGAAGAGATTGACCGCTCCAGGCTGGTGTATGTGTGAGCTGTTTGTTGGACGGCGTGCGAGCAGTCATATGCTGGCTTTTGCTTCCTTGTTTCTTCCTTTTCTTCCTTTCTCCCCCCTCCCCGTACAGCGCATGCCCCGCCGTTGAATTCATCGTCGGTGAGTCAATCCCCGTCACGCTCCAACGCGGCGTCTTCATCGCCGTCTCGGCCGTCATAAATGGTTGGTGATGGACTCCTGGCGGACCGACACCTGCCTGTACTAGAAGAGCTACGGAGCGCACCAGTGGCTTTTTTGTGCCGGTGCGTTTGGGCCAGCATCAAGGTAAAACAAACTAGAGAGCTAAAAAGTGGAGGGAGGAAAGGGCCCCGTCGCTCGAGCGATCGCCCCTGCCGCACCAGCTGGCCCCTATTGCCCACAGCCGGTTACTGGTGTGTTGGACTGCGTAACTCCTTGCACATAGACTCGTACTTCCACTAACCGTTCTGTTTAGTGTTTAGTACCTCGTACAATACCGCCAGGTACAGAGCTGCACCTATTTGCCGGTCTTGCCCCCTATGTAAAGGGTGTACCAGCAGCACCTAATCCCCCTGCCATCCAATCGCAGGCCTGTTTCTCGTGTCGCTGTAACTCACTAGTGGCCAGGTACAGGAGAGTTTAAACCGTATGCAGTAGTGGCGTAGTGGCTCTTTTCTCTAACACCCGTGTCAAACAAGACATACGACAGTTTGACGAGTAGGTCGACAAAGGCGGACTCTGAAAAGCAGACACCAAGAACAGCATTGTTTTCGGGTAGAAGGAGCAGGCGAAGAGCAACACGAACAAGAGCAATAGGAGCATAGTAAAGTGCAAAGTGCAGGGGAAACGCTTGAAGAGTTACTTCGTATAAACGGCGTTCCAAACGGATTTCTGCGAATTTGGGGCCAGTCAGAGCATGTCGTATGTCGCCGAAAGGAAACACAAAACCCAGGGAAAGGTTAAGGCGACTCTGCGTCCACACCCCCTTCCCCAAACAGGCCTTGCATCTACATACAACTACGGCTACAGATACACCCCCCCCCTTCCCCTCCCCTTCACTCCCTTTCTTTCCCTCTCCTATATACCATTCGAATTCTGTACTCCGTATAGTTGTAAGAATATGCACCAGTATTCACAGTCGCAGCCATAGTACGAGTACACTACTCGAGTCCCCTGCAACCTTTCCACGTTTCTCGTACCCCCCCCCCTCTCCCAGACTAAGATCTCTCACACAAAATTGTATCACTGTCGCTCACCAAGTCCCTCCTTTCATAACCAGCGCTACATCCTCCTTCCCCGAGTCCATATTTTCCTGCTGTTCCCTGCTCTTATTTCTTCCTCCCACTTACTCTCTTTTTCGCTTTTCTCCTCCTCCTCTCTATTTCTGTGTCCGTTCCTTTCTCTATTCACCTCCCCTCTTTCCCTCTTCATAATTTCTCGTCAACGACTCGGAGTAGTTGACTTCACCACAGTCTCTCGCTTTGTTCTGCTCTCTTATTTATTTCCCAGCCGGTCTTCCCCGCCTAATAAAACGCTACGCACGAACCCACGCACTCATACAATTGCCTCGTCGACGCACGTTTGGACACTCGTTCTCTAGACTCGATCAATACAGCACGCCAAGCTTGCACAGCGATATTCCATTCTTCATTTACTACTCTTTTTCCCACCGTTCCCCCATTGCCGTCCGACACGTCACTCGCTCGCTTTGGGCAGGGCACAAAAGGCCTGTCCAAGATACTACGAGTGCTCTATTCTATTACAAATTACGATAGAGAGAGGCACCTCCGCCAAAACACACCCGTCTTGCTCTCCTAATCACCCGTCTCCATCGAGCTGCCGGCGCTTCCTACTTTTTGGAGGGTCCACATTCTCTGGTGGCAGAAGGGACAAATATCGGCTGGACGCCTCGCTATTGCTGGCGACCCTTCTTGCCTCGTTTGATACAAAGTGCCTGCGTCTCTGCTAGATTGCAAGACGTCGAGATTGCGAGATTGCATATTGACTGCTTGCCCTTCGTTCTTGCCTCACGTCGCCTCCGTTTCCCAGCTCCTCCCTCTCCTGGCTGTTTGCTCTATTTCTTCTTTCTTCTTTTGCACGCAGGCTCATCCGAGCGCATACATACAACAAGGGGCTACACGTTCATGCGCTCCGCTCTTTCTTGCTATCTGCATTCCTTCGTCACTCTCGGGTGCTGCAAATTATCGTCCTTTTTTTGCCCTCGCCCTTCGTCTACCTCATTCGCCTCCTTTTGGACGCTTGGGCCGACTGTCGCAGCCATTTTCTAGTTGACAGCCCCCCCTCCTCTCAGTGGTGTCTCTTTTTTTTTTCTCGTGTTTCGAATTGACTCCCGTGCGCCCTGCCGTATTTTTAAGCCAACGAATACGTCCTTGCGCGATCCGCGAACCCACTAGCACCGACAAACAAGAGTCCGCCTATTAGGCTTCGTCAGGTAAAAGCGTCACATTGGCACTTTGGCGCTCTCGCCCGTGGCATTACCCGCCAGCCCGTCTCTCCCGCCACCCGCCTTTTTTCTTTACCCAAAATCCCATCTCTCCCATTCACCCCCTGCCCGCTAGCCAGTGCAGGGTAAAAAGAGGTGCCAAAGGAACGACTACGGATCTCGAACCGAAGTGAAGACGGACCAGTCCAGCAAACACAAATTCTGCGCTTTGCAGAACGAACAGCACATTCTCTCGCACTCGCTGTGCGCAGCCGCTTTCTTACACTGCAGCTCCTTCAACCAGAAAATAGGGGGCTTCTTTTGACCTTGGAACGAAACGACTTCGACCTGGCACTAGTCTGCTCTCCTGAGGCCGATACGAGACTAGTCTCTGTCTCCCCCTTCTTTTTCCCTCACCCCTTCTGCGTCGACTTTCTTCGCAGCACCACCAGCAGCCTCCACTGCTCCACGATCATACCCTGCGCCTTCTCGTCGCCATCTTCACGATGAGTACCGCCATTGCCATGGCCCCTTCTCCGGCTCCTCACGACCGCCCGACTTTCACCTCCAACTCTGGCTCCTCTGCATCAGCCGCCGAGCTCTCTGCTGCCGCCGCTGCTGTGGCTGCTGTTTCCTCTCCCACCGCACAGCGAACCACATCCATGGCGGTGACACCGAGTGCTTCTGCCCAGCGCTCTGGCAGTGGCAGTCCTCGCGGCGGACCTCACGGTCCTGCTCTGCGCTCCTCTCCTCCAAGCGCGTAAGTGCCCAGTCTTGTTTTTTTCTCGTTTGCTCTCATGTCCGCTCTCCTGCTTTTTACGTGTCGGTCGTAAAACGGAGATGAAAAAGTCAATGTCAGCGTGCTAACAGTCGCTCCAGCTCACGAAATGCCGCTCCCAAAATCATCGTCAAAACCGAACCCGGATCCCCTGAACCAACTGGCCGCCATCGGCCTCGACGACTGGACCTTTCCAAGGGCTCTACTACCGCTGCCTCGCCCAACACCTCCCGCCCATTAACAGGAAGAGATGGCCTCGGCATCCAAGAGGTCGGTCTGGCCTGTCTGTCTCCCGGGTTTGTCACTCACGACCCTGCTATGAAGGAGCAGCTCCAGCGCAGCCTGTCGGTTCGCGATCAGCAACGCCACATCATCGAGGCGCGGTTACAGCAGCAGTCAGCCAAAGGAGACGGCCCTATGGACACAGCAACCAAAGAAAAGGACACGCCAAGTTTTGCCGCGAAAACTCCGGGCATGTCGCGTCGCAATAAGGCGCCTCCAGGCCTCTCCATTGTGGCGCCATCTCACGAGAACTTTGCCCACGAGCGCGTCATCCAGTCTGCACCGCTCGGCCAAACATTTACCGGCATGCACAACCCACATCCGCTGACCCGCCACATTACGAACCAGCCGTCGAAGCTGTCTAATACCTCGCACATTCACCACGTGCCCGCCACGCAAACAAACAACCGTCTGCCGCCCATCGCTGACGTCTTTGGCCAGGGTCTTTCAGCGCACCCAGAATCAAGCGGCCACTCGTTGTATGCTCACCACAATGCCTCTCGGGGTCCTATGACTTCCCCTGGCCATCCCCCGCAAATGACCCATGGACCACTGCCACCCCAGCAGCAGCAGCAACAACCGCAGTCTCATCATCAACAGCAGCAGCAGCAGGGCCTAGGCTCTTCGCGTCCACGGGAGTACCGTTCTGCCGAAGAAGCCCAGGTTGAGATGGCTGGCGGCCGGCCCGAGTTGCTTCCAAAGCTGGTTCACTATGGTGGCCACCAACCCCCTACTCCGCCCTCTCCCCCTGGATACGCTTCCCGGAACGCCGACGCTACCCGGAACGCCGATCCTGCCCGGAGCACAGAGGCAGCCAGAAGTACTAGCAGAAGACGCACTCGTGCTGAGTACGAAGACGGCGGAAGCCCTCCCTTGGGTGCTGGCCGGCCCACACAACGACGCAGCGGCCCGTTCGGTGAAGGCCGTGATAGCCCGGAAACCCTGCGCAACAAGCGGGAGGAATTCCTCCGCCTGTGTGAACGCGCCTGGGACCTCTTCCACTCATGAACCCTAGTCTGTGCATGTTGTGTATTGGCAACATTCTTCATCCCACACACGATCTAGGAATGGAATCCAGAAATGGCTCGTCATGTCCATATCTTTTCTATCTCGTGTAGTCTGCTTACGGAGCATTCGTTCACAAAATATCGCTACGCCTATCTATGGCACACACACCGGAATTGGGTACTGGAAAGGAATCACTTAATGTCTTGTGCTCAGCAACCACCCTCCCGTTATTTGGTTATGGGATAGGATCGGAAGGAGACGAGTAGCCCATAGCTACGATTATGTGGAAAATTGACGAAAGAACGATCTCGATAGGAAACGACCGTCCTGGGCACGGTCGACAGATGACGGGCTGCCTATTGTATTGATGTCTGCTGCCTTTTTTATTCGTGTCATTTGTTATTTTGTTTCTGCTTTTTTCGTCTTTGCCTTCAGTTTTTTTGTCTTTTTGGTGATTTCTCGATATTTTTTGGGTGGCTGTTTCGCGCGTTCTTTTTTCCCTTTTATCTGGGAAGTCACATTTTTTTTAATATGTTGGCTGTCTCTTTTCGAATTGTCATTAGCGCTTATACCTGTTGGCTCGCTTGATTAGCTTGTCTTCATTCCGTGCAGCCTCAGCCTATTTCCTGCTCTATTCGCGGCATACTGTTTCATTGCACGTATTCTACGGAAGTGGGGGGACAAGATGCTGGCTGCATGGCCTTACTTGGATTACCTTCAATTGTCTTTATCATTCTTGGCTCTTTTACAGCCGTGTATAAACAGATTTACATAGATTGGCGTGATTGGATTCTATGTCTTCATTTCCATCAAATCAGAAATGAAAAATGATCTTCAAAACATTTCGAGTGCCTTGTGAATTACGTGAAGCTTAGTTTTTTTCGCTTTTAGTAGTGCTACCATGTGATGTTATTTAGGGCATTTATTTTTTGTCCAAGGGAGTGGCACAAACATACAGAAGCGGTGGCTATGACGTGAGGAAACTTCAATGATAGCTTTGAGTCAACGGGGTTTGGTAAAAAGCTACTCTTGGCTTAGAATATGAGAATAAGGTCAGTTTAGTTACTCCAACCATACGTTACAGTGTAAAACTCCCATCTCATCCGTAGGCCTGTAGTGCACAAGGTATGTATTAGTTACGTATATGTGTATGTGGAGAGATATATACGTATGTGTGTGAGTAGCAACATTGCACATCATGGTATCTGGAGCACGTGGGGTGTTCGTAAAGTAACGGCTGACGAAATGAATCGTCGGCATAGAAAGCGCATGTAATAGAAACATCAAGAGTGCCAAAATAAAAAGGAAAAATAGAAAGGACCAGCAAAACAGACTGCCACCAACGCTTCCTTGTGTGTCGCCAATGTAACCGTAGCTTCGGAAAAAAGTGAAAAAAAAAATAAACTCCTTAGATCAAGTGAAGACAATGGCTTCGTGAGCCTCCTCCCTCCGTAGTAACGAGAGCACAAAATATCCTCCTATCCGAACGCCATTGCTGTGTTTGGGTATCCCAAGTTGTTTCTCGCGGCAGAGAATAAAATCGGGTTTTGCTTAAGAAGAATGAAAAAAAAAACAAAGAGGAAGAAAAGGAAATCAAATGCTAGTAGAGTTTACAACAAAGGCCCGTTTTAACCCACCAAATATCATAAGCAACGTTCAGCAGCGCTGGGTGCTTCGTAAAATAAAACGAATAAAGACAAAAAGAAAAAGGGAAACAGAAAAAAGTGGAGGGCAAAACAGAAAATTACAAAAATAGTCTGGGCATGGGAGGTTGTTTCTTGTTTTCGTTAAAAAAAATCAATCTCCCTTCAAACCGACACGATGCTCGAGGCTGGTACACAAAACTCCAAACATGCTGCGAAACCAATGCCCCCAACTCCAGCAGCTATTCCCTCGAAAGACCACTGAGCAGGCATCACAAGCCTTCATCGCCAGCCTTGCACAACTTGACTTCATTGACCCACTCGGACTTGAGTACTTGTTGCGCTGTAATACGGCGCGAAGCAATGGGGTCCAGAATGGAGTAGATCACGTTGCGGCAACGAGCCTCATCATCTTGTTAGTGTCACATTGCACATGAGAGAAATGGGGAAAATGGGGGGGGTTAGTCGTCGACGTCAGACATACCCTATGGAGCTGCTCAATAGGGCCGTAGCCCTCCTCATCGCGGCGACCCTCGAGATAGCGAGCGTAAAAGGGGTCATCGTCCTTCTTCGCCACGTGCCACAAATGGCGGCCACTACGCATAGCCATGTAAATGACACCGCAGGCCCATACATCAACAGCCCGCGCGTCGAATTCCTTGTTGATGTATTCCTCAGGGGCGATGTATGGCGCAGAGCCACAGAGGCCAGATACCATGTGAGCATCGGTCTCCCAGGCCATGCGGAAGCACTCGCCGTTGCCGAAATCAGTGATTTTCAGGGCGCCGTGCGTGGTGAGGAGCAGGTTTTCCGGCTTGAGATCTCGGTGTGCGACACCCATCTCGTGGATGTACTGCACTCCACGCATCAGCTGCTTAAAGTAGCAGTCTGCCTCCTGCGCCTCGAGCTTGCCAGAGGCAAGCACAAGGGTGTAGAGATCTCCACCGGCGCAGTACTCCATGACCTCACAGTAGTCACCCTTGGCATCTTTGATCAAGTCTAGCGTGTGAATGATGTTGGGGTGGCGCAGAATAGACGAGATGCAAAACTCGGATGTGAGCCGCTTGCTGTACTTCTTTTCGCTCTCTTCTGGGCGGCGGCGGAACTCCTTGACAGCGAAGAGTTTTTCGCCATCTGCCAGCTTTTTATGCGAGATACGCACAATACCAAAGGCGCCACGGCCGGCGATCTCCTGGCACTTGCCGTACTTCTCGAGGAATGTGGCAGGGGACGCCGTTGCGGCCGAGGCAACAGGTTTCTTGTCGCCGTTCTTCTTCTCCACGCTGAGGTCTTTGGAGTCCTGATTCTGTTTTTTCAGGTTGTCGACCCAGCTGGAGACCAGCGACAAATCGCTTTCTGGCTGCTGCTGCTGCTCAACCTTTTTGCCGAGCAGGCCACGGAACATATCAGTGAGCTTTTCTTGGCGACGGCTAGTCTTGAGATGGTGCTCGTGGCCGCCAACAAGACTGGGGTCGACGACGAAGTGGACGTATTGACCACCAGATTTTGCGGCCTTGGCGGAGGCAGAAATTGAAGCAGAAGAGGCGCCACCGGCAACAGCAGCGGCTACCGCGGCCTTCTCCGGGAGCACCTTCTCAGTACTTGAGCCCTTGCGCGAGGGCGGAACATGTGGCTTTGTAGCCGGAGAAGCTGCCGCGCTTGTTGCTGCACTGGAAGTCGGTGCGGAGCTTCCATTGACAGACGAAGCAGACGTTCCCGCGGCGTTTTCTCTCGGTGCTGGTGCAGCAGACGTAGATTGTGAGTGTGGCTGCGTCTGTTGCTGCTGTGCTAGGTCTTGCTTCTTGGGCAGCGCGGTGCCATTGACACCATTGGGAGCAGCTGCTGCTTCATGAGCTGCCTGAGCTACCGTGGCTGCAGGCGAGCGCTGAGAAAACATGCGTGTGAGACGGTCCTTGACCGAAGTCTTCTCGAGCGCTTTTGCGTGGCCTTCAGGCGGTGTGGAAGTGCCGTTGAGGGCCACGATTTTTGGCGAGATGTTTGGAGGGAGCTCAATGGACTTGATAGAAGATGCCTGTGAGCGTTCTGAAGAGATAGTGGCTCTCCGGCCAGACGAAAGGCTCGCCATGGCGACGGACTTGTGCGCTGTTGTGGTGGGTGAAGGCTAAAACTAGACCAGAGCGTTGTCTGGGGGGAGAGGTGAGGCCGAAGAAGAGGAAACAGACACGAACACAAAGGAACGCGAGCTGTTGAAAAGGTCCCCAAGTCCCCCTGAGAGAACGAGGAGCGACGCCGAGAGACTATCGGTGGCGGGATTGTTGAAGTTCACAGAAACAGACAATGAGCGGCGGCGAGGTGGTCGCAAGCAGCAGATATGTGGCCCAGCCGGCAAAATATGGGAGTCTGAGTGGCGAGAAAGCGACCTTCGAGTGGTAGGCGGAAGCGACTCTGACGAGACAGCGAAGAGAAAGAGACAGAGGCAGAGAGAGCGCGAGAGGTGGTTGTGGTGTGGGGGTCGAGTCGCCTGTTTTATCGATATGACCTTTTTTTGGCTGTGGTCTTCTTATCGCGCAGTTGGTGGATTATTTTGCTGTGTAGTTCTTTAGAGTTCACCGGGGCAAGTGATGCGAATCCAGGGAGAAGTTTGGATCTTTCCTTCACAAAAGAAAATGGGAAGGACGAGGGAGGTGATATGGTGAAGAGTGGAAGATGTAGAGTATTTGTGGGCACTTTATGAGAGCGGCCTGGAGGAGACTGGAAGGCGTAGTTATAAAGAAATTAATTCAAGGGAAGAGGGTTTTGCGGTGCGTGACCTCTCACGGGCGAGTAGCCCAGAATTTTTTGCTCCTTAAGTGCGAAATCTTAGCCTGATGCTAATGACCGTTCTGTGACCAAGTCAAAAAGAGGTGGTGGCAATCAGTGCGAACGCAGTGCACAGCAGGAAAAATGTGTGAGAGGCGGCAGGCGGGGGAAGGAGAAGCGCAAATCGATCGGTAGTGTGGTCCGGCTGGCACACGCACACCGTAAAGAGCTGGTCAGGCACTGGATGGCAATATTAATACCAACGAAAAAAAGCAGTAATGGGGGAGGCAAAAAAAGTTGGATCTTTTAGTGCAGGGAGCGCGCTAGAGCGAGAAAAAAAAGTGCACAGGGTAGGGCAGTGTTAGTGGATGTTACAGGCCAACGACCAGTAAAAGTGGAGGCTGATGGGTTAAGCGGACAGCAGTCATGATGAATTTGGCTTTCTTTCTAGTAGTCGGGAGAAGGGGAACAATGACAACGGCTCTGCCGGGAAAGAAGTGGGTGATGTGCGAGTAGTTTTACGGAATGCTCCGCACTGCTTGTAGTCGTATGTAGGAGAGAAAGGGGGGTGGCAGAGAGAGGGAGTGGTGTTAATAGCGGCGAAAGGGGGAAAACACAGCAATCACTATACAATATGCATGTGGTACGTCTTCAAAGACAACAGCGAAAAGAGAAGTTGTCGGTGACAAAGCACTTGGCAAAAAGGCAGTGCTGTAGCGGTGTTAAGGGGTGATGCTTAGTGCTAGAGAGGCTGAAGAATGCTAGAGAGTGCTGGGATAGTGCGAGCAGGTTCGGCTGACAAACAGGCAAGTGCGCTGGAGTGTTGGCGATGCGAAGGGGAAAGAGAGATGGAGAGGGAGAGGGAGAGGGAGAGGGAGCAGGAGACAAGGGGACAGGGCTTATTTGTACTGGGGGCGAGTGCGAAGAAGAGAAAGGAGCAGGACACAAAGCAAGCACAAGCACATACACGGGTGTACGATTCGGGACTGATATACCTAGAATGCAGGCGGATGGAAAAGTATGGTTTGCGGGCACGGATTGTGGTTGCGGTTGCGGTTGCGGTTGCGGTTGTGGTTGTGGTGTGTGGCTGCTCACTGGGTGCGATTTAGCACATACCAGTGACCGATTCGCGTGGTGGTGACGGGGAGCCGATATGTATGTCACGTAACGAAGCTGTCAATGGAACGCGGAAGAGGAGAGGACATAAAGACCAGAACTTGATTGAAAGCAGGAAGCATGGAAGCAACAAAGCGGTCTTTAGAAAGAAGAGACACGAGAACACGACCGTGAGTGTGGCCGCAAATAGGGACAAAGAAAGCCGGCTGCACTGCCCGTAAACAGACATGGGAAGGAAAGAAAGGAGGACTGGAACAGGGAGACGAGGAAGGAACTATTGAGCATCGGCACCACAGAATGCTAGAGACAGCACACCAGCAGCATAATATCAACACGACGAACTACGACACGGACGATCTACACTACTGCGCTGCGAGTATGTGCTCCGTATATTCACGGTTCCAAGAAAGGGGGAGGCAGGTTGTTTTTCCCTTTGCCAGTGGTGAGGCTAATACAAGGATGGCGCACTTTCAGGAACTTCGGCCGAAATGCCAGCGGCGCTGCGACTATAGATACATATGTAAGGTCAGGAGAAAGCTCGATACGGAGTGCTCCGTACGTACTCGCCTGTTGTGTTTATTAGCAACAGCCGAGCTTGTCGCGCAGTGTTGCGGCGCGCGCAGATGGACGGAGCAGGCACGACTGGCTGAAGTGTGCAGGCGCTGTGGCGGAATGGATGATAAATCCAATGCCAAGCGAATGTGCGGAGGACAGAGCAGCAGCACTCCATACCCGTAACTACTCCAGTGCAACTCGTGTCTCTCGTATACAGTTGTAGTGGGCGTAGCTCATGGTAGCTTACGGAGTACGGTGTACATACTGGTACAGTATCTGGCTACCCGTTCCGCGCGGCAAGTCCAGCAGATTGTGTAGGTATCCTACAGCACGTAGATACAGCACCACTCCCCACTAGCCAGTACTCCGTACATGTAGCTTAGCTACCGTTCTTCAACCTCTGTGCTCGAGTGGTAGCCACTACGGGCTTTGCGAATGGCCCGCTTTGACGCTACTTTGGGGGTACTCAGACTGCCATACAACCTTGCTTGTCGGGGCGGTACCGCACTGGGCCAGCTCACTAACAACTGCCCTATTCTCGTACTCGTACCTGTACGATGAATTCCCGGCTGTCGTTGGCTTGAAAGGGGGCTATGCCTGCTAGGAGTCTGGCCACCATGACGTGCCCCCTCTCGGACAGTGGAAAGTGTAAGCTACGAGCTCCGTAAGGAGCAGCTATGGACGCGAGAACAAACAGGATTCATTTCCAATTCTTAGTCAGGCAACAACACCCAGCACCCGGCCAAAGCCCGAAATTAGGAGCCGACCTTTTTTGTCGTCATGGTATGAAACGGCGCAAAATACAGAAGGCACAGCCACCACTAGCCAAAGCTTCTTTCCCCCCAGCGCGCGGCAGATGCCCAGATCATACCCTGAAATTCCAGGCTTGTCGCAGCACGCCCAGAGACACAAATTTCAGTTACAGCCGCAACCGGGAGTCTGGATACAGCGTATATACAAGACCAGGAGTATGGGCATCTAGGCGGCGTGATTGTACCTGGCGGTCCGAGGAGGTGGCAGACATCGACAACAAAGCATCACTTGCTGTTTTGTGTGTGTGCTGGTTTGCTGTATTTCTGGCACGTTCGGCGCATCCCATTCTTTGTGCTTTTTCCGGGTAGGTGAGCCATGTGAATAAAAATGGACTTATAGAACTGCACGTTTGGCCCTGTGGCTTCCGAAGGATACTCGTGGGATGGATCCAAACCCAGTGTCTCGGGGTTCTTTCAACACAGTGGTGGAAGAAAACCGTTGATAGGGCGAATGTGCCGAATCCTCAAGCTGACCAAAGACGCTGTGGCCAACTAGCACATTCTATATTGATGCCTCTCTCATTCTCTCTCATCCTCTCTCATCCTCTCTCATCCTCCCCCATCCTCTCTCATCTTCTCTCGTCTTCTCTCGTCTTCTCTCGTCTTCTCCTCCTTCCTATCTCCTTTTTTTTTGTCACGTCGGCTGTGCCATTTTCCCTCTTCTGCTCTGGCTTCCAGCCGTTGGCTCCCACAACAATGACAGTGGAAATGCGGGGAACCCGAACAAGTATAGTAGTCGTTTGTAAAGTCGCGGCAAGCGTTGAAGAGAGAGCAGGCCCCCTGTTGCTGCATTTATTTACTGCCGCGAACTGCTGTGCGACGAGAGAGACGGCGCTAGCCAACATGCTCGCACTAATGTACTTCTTACCCCGTCGTAGTTGTAACCGGAGCTTCGAGAGCACCAAAGCTTCAGAGGCCGCCCGTCTCCTCTCTCACTGCGACCAATGCCTCTCGCACGTATGGGCATCTTGTGTACGGATTAACAACTCGTACTCGTATGTAGCTGCAGCTACTGCGTCCATACTCCATATGATAGCGCTACGCCGTTTTCGTGTCTCCCTTCTCACTCTTTTCTTGGCCGTCGTTTTCTCTTTCTCCTCCTCCTTTCTTGTCCCCACCTCTCTCTGCATGTTTTTGACTTTTATGTACTTTCCATCCGTCCCTCCGTGACTTTCTCTCACTCACATGTGAGGCAATTTATCCTGATAGCTTGCGTGGCCATGCGGGACGCCCACATTCCCTATGCGGTGTGCGAGTCCTATCTGTGGTCGTAGACCAGTCTCACCATTTGCCGCTCTCGGGGCTCACGCTGCTGTAACAAGCTCACGCAATATCGCATTATCGACTGGGCATAGTTACGTCCCGTCGGAGACAACACCTGGCCCATTGGGCATGTGGGGGGGGGTGCCGGACGGGAAGAGAGTGAAGGGGCAGGAGGAGGGGTGTTCGACAAAGCGGAAGGACACAATAGGTGCTTCCAAGCGATAAAGTAACTACGACTACGAAACGTGGTTGACACCCTGCTCTACGTATCTGGCTACGAGCAATTGCCAATTCATGTTTCTACTCACCCCTCATACTGTGAGCAACAGTAATGTAGATAAACAAGGGGGAACGGAGTAGCTCGTACTCCATAAGGAGAGGGGCGAGAGATGGAGAATCCAGGGAAGATGGGGGGGGTGGCGGAGGACCGCAAACAAGCCGGTTACTGAGAGGAAACAGCGTGCGTGAAATGGCGAGGGACGAAGAAGGAAGAGCCAGGGCGCTGCTTTCCACGCTATCCCCAAATCTAGTCTTCGCTTCTGCCCGAAAAGAACCACTTCTCCCGCGTCTCTCATCATCATCCATCACTTTAGAGTCTCACCACTTTTCTGCCCATTGCACCACCTGCCCTTCCTGCTTCCCCTCTTTGTCTCTGGGTTCTAAACTTCCTGCGTAAGCCTCCCCCCCCTATCGACGTCTCTCGCCCCTCTTGCCTGCCCTCTCCGTTGTTGTGTTGTATCGGAGGCGCCCCGGACGCACACCTCCTTCTCTCTTGCTCCTCTTCCCCTTCACGCTTGTCCTGCCAATACTCTCACAATGCTCGTGTACGGAGTCTCCCAACATGCGGCCACCATGAACAAGTACACGTACGAATGCTGCTTACAGCCGAAGAAATGAGCGGAATGGGAAAGGCCACAAGCTGAATACGGCCACCATGCCGCTCATCCACAAGCAAAATCCCTTGCAATCCTTGCACCGCTCTTCTGCATGCACCATGCACCATGCACCATGCACCATGCAGCTATACATAGCTGCTTAACCGGGCCCCATCCGCTTTCTGCTCTGTGCTCTTTGTCCCTTGTCCGTATGTTTCCTCCCCCCTTCCTCACACAGACTTCTCTTTTATTCTCGCTGTTTTTCTTCCCCCGTCTCTCTCGTGTGTTCTGGTCTCTACGCCGTTGGGAAGTCTACCTGCGACAATAGCTCCCCGCTCAGACCCAGTAGCTATGCAGGAGAGCTCTCCACTTGATGCGCTCTTTAGTTACCTCTTCTTCGTGCTGAGAGAGAGCTTGTCTCGTATTTTTCTCTTTGTTGAAGTCCCAATGGTTCTCTTTCTACAGACCCTATTCAGTGTGCGCTATTCAATGACTATAGATAGAGAGCTTTGTAAATCAATCAAATGCAAAGTCCTTCTTCCACAAACGTAGATGCTGTCTCTCCTGTGTCGTAGCCCTACTGTCCTGCCACTCGTATTGTTCCTCTCAGACGTCTTCTTCCCCCCTCCATCCTTGTACCATCTCGGCTTCCAAGACAATGAAAATGCAGGACTTCAATTACGTTATTCGGTCCGGATGAGGGGGCGCGGCCAGCCTGTATGAGTTGGCCAAGAAGAAGCTCCCTGGCAGAGGTGCATCGTAGGACGGGATATACAGATACCAAGCATGTAAAACAACGCTCCGGCACCGCAAGGCAGCCGAGAAAAAAAAAGGTATCGAGTACGGATGGTTCTCGTTGCACGCCCTATGCAACCTTCTGCGGCCCTCTTGCAACCATCTGATGGTCGGGCGGCACCCCCGATACCTTTATTTTTTTGGTGCTTTTTTGGCCCAACCGCATTTGGTGTGGACGGCCGTATACGTATGGGTTCGGCGCCCAGTCCTGGGCACAGCTGAGCTGCAAGACGATGTACGTTGCCGTTCCCGGGTGTCCTAACCGTGCCGCCCCCCTGCTGTTTTCTGTTTTTATGTTTTATTCTAGTAGGCTCTCATAGCATTCGCTGGATAAGGTGGACTTTGACGTCACTCAACGGAGCTACCCTGTTATCATTCTTATTTTTTTGTTGCTATACATCCTTTTTGTGCGCATTCTGTGTACCAGGGGACAAGTATGACGCTTGTACAAGTACAAGGTACAGACCCCCTTGTGTGGCATTTCTTTTTTGTCTCTTGTTTATTATTACTTTTTCCCCTGCTCCCCGTGCTTGGATGCCCGTCGCCGAGTGGCTTGTCGGTTCTCACCTGCACTTTGTCGGTTGTTGCACACCTAACGTCGTCATCTTTGCGGAATCGGCCTCCTTTCTTATTGTAACATTGGCCGTTGCTTTTTGTTATTATTGAAGATAAGTTTGGCTTACTTTTTCTGCGTAGCGGAGAAAACCTCACCTCCCGTTTCGGCTATCCTGTTTTGTCGTTTTGTCACTTCTCACAGGCGCATAAGGAGGCCCTGCCTCTTAGACAGCTCCATTGCATATATGCATGCGATACTGAACTGTTCCTCCTGCAGCAACAGGGGTAGAAAGAACCAGCCCCTCCTCCCCGTAGCGTGCGTCCCAGCCGTGTTTATTTTTTTGATCCTATTTTAAATGGTCCGATACGGCGTCAGAAGGAAGGAAGAGGAGGTCGCCGATGCAGGACAGCGAAGCAGGTCGTTGACCGACTTTCTCGATTGCGAATCTGAGAGCCAAAAGGCGGTCGCCGTCAGGCTACACGACATCTAGCGGTGTGATTACTCTGGAGTGGAGAGCAAAGCCAACAGTTATAAAAAAGACACTCGAAATGTGTCGACTTGTCAATAGAGTCATGGCTAGTATGTACATACAGACGCGCGCCGACAACTGGAAGATCCCGCTGTAATGTCGTCAGTAATCCCAGGAAACAGGCAACATCATAGCAACATGCGAGTATGTGTTGTCCATGGTGGCAAAACCTGTGCTTGTTCCATGTAGATCATCCTTTATCTCCTTCCTCACCCCAACCCTTTTAATGGCCAAGCCTAGCATATTCAGGGGAAACACCACCTCTCGGTGACACATCGCCCGGCTTCGCACAGAGCTGCCGGTCCTCTCTATTTCCTGTTTTCCCGCCATTTTCATCGGCTCTCTCTTACTCGCACCGGACACATTGCCTTGAAAGTCGATACGAGCGCTCCACAATTCCTGTAGTCTTTTGGATCGCCGCCGCCAGTCTGAAACAACAGCTTTCCTTCCTCCCCTTTGGCTGGATATTTTTGACTGATCCTTTTGTCTCCCGCTCCACTAAGGCCAACGTCAGAAGATATCGAGCAAACCCTGAAAATCGGATTATGCGCAATCACATTACGGCCTGCGAAGAGGGAATGACAACAACGAGGGCCCTACTCACCAAAGAACAAGAGCAAGTGAGCTCTCATAAAAAATTGCATCATAGGAAAAGGCCCATTTACTCCGGCAGTTGCCATCGATCGATTGTCTCTTAGACAGTCACTGGCGACAACTCCATGAGACCGCTCTGGCTTGGCTTTGTCTTTTCTCGTCGGCTGTAGATGCTTGGCGGGGAGCGCTGCTGTTTCCCTTGCCCGAATATGGCCAAATGCAGCAGTGTCTCCAACGCACAGCGCACATCCTCAATTCTCACTGCCATATTAGGCAAGACGAGAGTGCACCACTCTAAAAGGTGTTCGGGACAAGCCTTTGGGCTACACTCAGGGGTTCAGTGTCTCCGCATGGCCAGCGAACATCACCCCCAGTTTGGTCTATATTATTCGCCAATACAAGTCCAGATTACTTAGAAACCGCACCGCAAACTACGGATGCATACTCGCACACTGTAACGCTATTAATTATCAAAAAAAAAAGTGAAACAAAGTCTAGACCAACCCGTCTCGGTTTACACTACAAGTACCGACCATCAACTAGAATAAACAGCCAACTCTCCATTTTTAGATTGATAATATAAAACCTAGAAAAAGTAGAACGCAAGAGAAGAGAGAGCGGAGCGGAGGGCCAAGAGCTCCACGCCTAGCCCTTACACGGGCTTAGAAGCCAACAAGAATTCGTATCATAGTAGTCTGGTGACTTCCCCAACCATAAATAAGGCTCGACCGTGGGGGTGTCTCACAGTATCCGCTGAAACCCTCATTGTCTTTCCGCCCAACGGCCTGCCCCCGGTCCGGCCGGTACGGCAGCGAGTATCACTTTGTCATAGTCCGTGGCGATTCAACGCTGAGGATTAGTAGCAGTAGTGTCTAGGGGTGGTATGGTGGCCTCGGAAGATTCGCCCTCAAGCAGATTATTGAAAAAGAATCTCGGCCGCCTCTTCTGAGACTTGATCCGCGTCAGCTCGGTCTTGAAGGCAGAGGCATAGACATCGAAGTCTGCGTGGGTCGGTGACTCGGAGACGATCGCCTCATGTCCAGACTCGTCGGTGACGCCGAATTCGTCACCGCCACCCACACCGATGCCCAATACCAAAGCCGGCTTACCGTTTTCTAGGTGGCTGCCGTGGCTGGTCTCGGTGTGGTCCTCCTTAGCAGGTTTCAGACTCGCTTTTCGGGTCTTAAGGTCTTCGATGACCTGCCGTGCTTCCTCTTCATCAGGATATGCACCATCTCCAGAATCGGCAGTCCGGGATGGCTCGACCGAATTGTCACTACTTCTAGGTGCCGGGAGTGCCTCCAGCACGTCTTCCTGGCGCCCAGGCTGCAAAAGGCCTTTGAATTTCCTAATAGCCGTCATCTGTGGAAGTCGCAGATGGTTAGTAATACCGACACCTCGAGTGGGGATGTTCCGGGAAAACGTACCACGCCTACTAGACGAAGAATGTTTCGAGACACTGCATGATTGATCTCAAGGGCATTCGGCGGATCGACGGGGTCCGCACAGTTGTCCTTGGCGCTAAGCAGGGGATCAGTTCCGTTCTTGGTAACCCAGGGGTGCTCCTATCATATGTCTACAGTTAGTTTAGAGCCCTCCGGTCGTGGAAGACGGAAACAGTGGAGTAAAGACTTGAGAGCGAGAGTCGAGAGTCGAGAGAAGAAAACGCACTCTTAGCTTGTCCATGGTGATTCTCTTGTCTGGGCCCTTTTCGAGTAGTTTGTAAATCAAATCTACAAACTTCTCGTCTTCGTTCTCTGGTATCTGAACTTCGTTGTGGAGAATGAGGTCGTAGATACCAGGGACACTGTCGCTGCTGAATGGGATGTGGCCATAGCGAAGGCAATACAAAGTGACTCCCATTGACCAGATATCGCAAGCCGCGCCGGACACATCGCCGTGGTTGAGAGAACACAGCTCCGGTGACGCAAAAGCAGGTGAGCCGGCTGTTTTGGTGGTTCTCATATCGCCTTTGTCATCTTTGTCAAACATTTCGGACACCCCGAAATCGGCAATCTTGAGAACATTGTCTTTTGTCAAGAGAAGGTTGTCTGGTTTGATGTCTCTGTGGACAATGTGCTGATGATGTACTGATGCATATTTGCAGTGGTTAGCAACTGAGCATTCGAGCTGAAACGATGAGGACAGAGGACGGAAGTTCCATTTGTGTTATGCAAATGGCAGAGAGCCACGCCGGGAAAGGTGAAGACGCATGGTGGCGCTTACGATACTCTATCCCGAGTATGAGGTCTCGGAACCAGAGGCGACAGTCTTCAATAGGGTGAGGAATCCCAGACTTGTTCAGGTCGACACTCATGATGACACCGTTGTCGCACATTTCTAGAACCATGTACAGCGAGTCGTCATCAGGGTCATCGAGGACTTCAATAAGCTCAACCAAATTGGGGTGGTTGAGTTTCTTCATGATGGCAACTTCTCGGCGGATCAGATATAGCGCATCTTGGGCTTCTGCCTGTCTCTGGCTATCCAGATGTCTGCGCTGGAGAGGGAGGCGTTTTAAGAGATTTGACTGTGCTCTTTTGCGCATAAATGACTTGGAGAACTGTTTTACAGCCTGGTGTTTAGGTTAGAAGGGAAGACGCACAACAAAGACAAGAAGACGAGGATTGGAAGTGAAGATGCAAAAACGCACATAATGATGGCCATACTGATCGGTGGCTTGGCGAACAGCGCCGAATGATCCATGGCCAATTTCCTCGCCAAGGGTGTACTGGTTGATTTTCTTAAGGGAAGGCCCTTCTTCATCGGAGTCACCATACTGAGACACGGCATCAAGCGTTTCCTGTGAGGGAGTAGTCAGGAGAAGTCGTCTTTGAGCAAGCACACCAGCCGACAAAAAACAACAGCTCGACACTAGAAAATGGCAGCTTCCCAAGGCGGAAACGAAAACTGACAAAGGAATTATTACGAAGGCAAATACGCACTCTGATATCACGAGGTTGAGAGGGTGTGCGCCGATGGTGTCTCATAGGACTAGGAAACGGAGCACTTGGCGATCTGGAGCGAGGGCCGGCGGGTTAGCGAAAAGCAGCGGCTAGATTGGTAAGGGGCATAGGGCGAGGCAGACTCGAGCCATACAACACAAAAGACGGGCACAGACTAGGGGGAGGGGGAAGGAGAGGAAGTGCCATGATGGACAAGTTCGTTGCACTGCCACACGGCCCCGCAGAAAACGGGCTCGCCCGTTGGCCGTTTGCTCGTCTCTGAGTGGCATCTGGATCGATCGCCGGTGGAGACACGAGACAAGGGGCAGGAACGGGGAATTTAAGGTGTGTTTCCTTTGTGTATTTATATTTGCGACAGGTGCACTTACAGGAAGCCAGAAATGGGGGGTGAGGCAGGCATGTCGGCGGGCGATAAGGCAGCCGCGGGGTTGAAAATGGCGACAGCAGCGTCAAAGAGCCCAAAGGAAGCAGTGGGCGAGTACGTCTGCCCGTGCACGGCGGTTGTCGTGTGCTGTAAGGAGCAACCGAAATTGGAGGATGAAGAGAGAAACACAGAAAAAGAGGAAGTGTTGGAGGATGCAAAAAAGCTTGAAGCCCAATATGTAGAATTTGGCGGGGAAGGCGCAAGAAGGCGCAAAGCGGAAGGCGGAGGGGGGGCCAGAAAATTTGCAACCTGTGGTAAGGCAGCACTCGGGGGTGCGAAGAAAGGAAGGAGGTAGGGAGAGAGAGGAAGGGGGGAAGGAGCGCGGCTGATGCTGCGTAGCTGGCTGGTCAGTCCTGATCGGTCGGTCTCGCTCTGGTTTCCTACTTAGTGCAGTTCCTTCCCTCATTCACTGCTCACTGGTCGTACTTCGCATACTCGTAAGTACGAGCGCGACACTCGTGGGGGAGGGGGAAGGAGCTTCCTAGGAACCCACTCCGGGTGCGATAAGGTTTTCGCAGCAACGGCAGCAGGGACGAGCAACGTCTGGTAGGGGAAGGCAGGTGCCGTTTTATTTGTCCCACACGGGTTACTCATGTGAATTTATTGAACGACTACTGGCAAGTTGGTAGCCCCAGTCTGCCCTACGGGCTCCGCAGAGACAGCTAAAGTGCCGCTTTTGCCACAGCTTGGATACAAAGGGCGCATATACAAGGAAATGCGGCCGCAAAGAGAGGCGTCTTGCACACGTTGACGCTCCGCATTGTGTATACACTCTACAGATACTCACGTACGGCCTCCCTACCACTCTTTGTACCTTTTTCCTGCAGACAAAGCTTGCAGCCGCTGCCAGAGCCATGCTCCAGAGTGATAGCGCAGAAGCCGCCAAGTGCCAACGGCCCAGTTGATGTGCATGCAATGCAGCCCCACTCTATCAAGGCTTGGTGACAATCGGTGAGGTAACTATGTATGTTTATACACTAAGCCGTGCACTTCTCCCCACCCCTTTCTCAACGGAGACCTCCACCACCAACGCGCATCCGCGACAACGAGAACACGCCGCCACTCGACGCTGCCAGAGCGGGCCGCCGAACAAAACACACGAGAGCATTCGAAGCCGACGACTGCATTCTCTGCACGAGGAGAAGAGCTCAGCGGCGACGCACGTGTCCGCCTTCGAGGCGCTCACCAACCTCGACCACTTCGGTCTCGTATTCACCATCGAAGCAGCGACCGGACCGAGAGGCTGACCGGAGCCGGGATTCCTGTGATACTGTGAAACCGGCAGACGGGCCGACTAGCTCGTCTAGACCGCCGCCATGGTGGTCTACTCATTCTTCATCTTTGACCGGCACAGTATGGCCCCTTTTCTCGTCGCGGATCGTCCAGGACGACGGGCGACACCAACGAGAAACAAGCTGACATGGCGACGCAGCCGAGTGCATCTACACTAAACACTGGCTGGACAGTGTAGCTGGCGGGTATGCCGGCAGCAACGCAGCAGCGGCCAAGCGGGCGGGAGCAGCGGCGACATCCAAGGACGACGCCAAGCTGATCTTTGGCACGGTCTTTTCGCTGCGCAACATTGTGCGCAAGCTGGGCGGCGACGACGATGCGTTTATCAGCTACCGCACGGGCGAGTACAAGCTGCATTTCTACGAGACACCGACGAACCTGCGGTTTGTGATGCTGACGGACACGGGGGTGTTGAGCATGCGCAACGTGCTGCACCAGATCTACATCAACCTGTGGGTGGAATATGGTATGTCTTTGCCTTTCGTCTTCAGGTCTTGTCTTTGTCTCTTCGTCTCGCCCGTTCACTAATCATATCCGCTATGCAGTCGTCAAAAATCCCCTGGCGCCTGTGGAACACCGAGGAGGCGATGGCGTCAAGAACGAGCTGTTTGAGCTCGGCCTGGACCAGTTTATACGAGGACTATTATGAGAGGAAGGGGGAAGGAAACGAGAGAAAATGAAAGAAAGCACACACAAGCACACAGAGGATCTGCTTGTCACGTCATGTCCACTACTGTCTAGCATTTATCGGCATCATACATCACACTACTTGGAAGGCACCAGCTCTTCTGGTCCCCGTTCTAGTCTCCGTATTTGCTCTTTGTCCGGGTGTATCCCTACCCCTCTTGGTTTTTCCCTTCTAGTACATGTGTGAGATGGGAACGGCATAATTTGTGCTTTGTGCTTTGTGCTTTTGTGCTTTTTTTTATTTTGGTGTTTTTTTGTGCTTTGGATGGTATCGTGAGCCATAGCTGGCGGTTTCAAAGAGGGAGACAGAATATAAGACACAACCACACGGAAACAAACCCATGCTATGCTATGCACGCCATCTGGCTTGGTAAACTCAGTCCTGGCTCTCCAGAGCCCTCTCCCAGGCGCTCTCCAAGCTGCTCTGAGAGGCGTCGACGACGACCAGCGACTCGTCGACAGAAAGCGGCGGCGGCGCGTCCGGCGGTGGTGCTGGGTCTGGGTGCACAGCTGTGGCTTGTGGTTGTGATTTTGAGGCTCCAGCTGCAGATCCGGCTCCTGCTCCTAAGCCTGATGCAGCTGCTTCAGCAGCGGCTGCCGCCATCTCTTCCTGGCGAATCTCGCCCTCCCAGTTGCTCGAATACACGACGGCTGCAAACGCCTCGAGATCGCGCACGGCCTCCATCTCCTGCAGGAACTCGTTGGGCATGCTGCTGCCGATGACGTGGGCCTCGCGCGTCAGCACGGACAGCACTTTGGGCAGCTGCACAGTCTTGTGGCTGCGCAGCCGCACCAGTTCCGTGCTGCCCTCGCCGGCCGATGGCGGCAGGTCAAAAGCGGCTGGCGCCACTTTGTGCTCGAGCAGCGTGGCAAAGCCAGCGTCCAGCAGCAGCGACAGCACATGTGAAAAGGTCGGCGATTCCACGAGGTCGGCTGTCTCGTCGAGCATCCGCCGGAGAGCTGCTACTTGCGCAGAAGGAGCAGCAGTAGCAGAGGCAGTAATAGGCGTCGTCGCGGACTCTGCGCTGTCGGCCAAGATGCCTGATTCTTGCAGCACGTACTCCTCGAGCTCGGCAGGTGGCAGAACCAGCGGCAGCCAACGGGACGAGGAGAGGTATGCTTCAGCTGCCACCGAGGCAGCCGGATCCGATGTGGTGGCTGTAGAGGCGTTGCTAGAAGCAGCAGCTCCCGCTGCGGTCGGGGCTGGATGCCGGATCAGGGGGGCCTGCTCGACGGTCATGCGCACCTGGCGCGTCAAGTCGCCAAAGGTCTCGAGGGAAACGAGGTCGCGGGGGCTGAGATGGCTAAAGTTGGCACGGACGGCCGCGTCGACGCGGTGCATGATCTCCTCCCAGCTGCGATTGAGCAGCCACCAGCTGAAAGCTAGGTACTTGCGGTTGACCTCGAAGTCGCTGCTGCCGAGAATGTGCTCCGGGTTGTCGTCGTCGTTGTTCTCGAGGCTGATGGTGGCCTGGGCGCTGCCCGTAGCGAGCGAAACAACGCTCGAGAGGTAGCTGCGGCGGCCGAGCAGGTTGAGCTGGATGCGGGTGAGCATGACCAGCAGGGCCACGGTGTAAATGAGGGAATAGGCGCGAGTGATAGCTGCGAACTTAGCAGGGGGAAGACGAGGGGGGCGAATAAGAGAGGGGGTAGAGGATGAGGTTGAGCAGGGAGAGGAACGGGAGCAGCTCACAGCTAATGGTCAGCTCGTCCCAGAGCTGCCGCTTGGATTTGCGCTTCACAGGCGTCATAGCTGCTGCTGGGCTACCGTCAGGCAACACCAGGCTCTCACCCGGCAGGCTGACGATGCTGCGGCCCTCGTCCTCGGTCGCAAGAGTATCGGCAATACTGGGCGGGCTGCCGCTCTCGCTCTTGGCGCCGCGGGAGCCGCCGGGGGCCTTCATGCGCTGGATCTGGTAGGCGATGTCCTCCGTGTTCATGGCTTCGAGAATGTTGGTCGTCACGGTCGGCAGGAGCGCCAACACCGTGAACGTGCAGTCCTCCTGATTCTGTTCAAAGCGGCGGCGGAGACTTTTGTTCATTAGTTCCTGAGCAACCTCGTCACCACGCCTCATCTACGACAGCCATATGACAAAGCAATGCTCACTTTTCTTTGGCGATGCGCTCGCTGCTCATGCGCTCGCGGGCATCGTTGATCTTAGACAACACATATTGCGTCGCCACGTAGCCTGCGCCGACAATGCCTACGCCCACTGCAATGGGTGTTCGATGCCGGCGAAGCCATCGCCGCGAGGCCGCAAACATGATGTGTGGTTTGTCGGTCTTTTGGTTGGCAGGCCGTCAATGCCACTGGAAAGATGGAGAAGGGGGGAGGGGGGACAGAAACAAGAAAAGGAGATGTGACTCGCCGCAAACAGCTTCCTGAGTTCGTCGGATGTTGGCGCGACATGAAGCTTCAAGCAGCACGCAGCTGTTTAGTTTGCTGTAGTAACGGGCCCCAGCCCCCTGTAATTCCAGCTCTCGTAGCGACCCAGGCGCACGGAAACCCTCTATGATGTAGGTGTGGCACGCGCGCCAGTCACGCTCTTGCCTCGGTAGCACGCGACTTGTCCGCTGTGACGGGTCTATGCTAGGTACTCCAAGCTGCTTTTAGGCCCCATATTCAACAAAGGAACCCCAGGTATCCAGGTATCTAGGTATCCATCCACTCTGTATCTTGCAGCTCTCTCCGCCACAAAGAACTTGCTGCCCGTCCTTTTACAGCGTCATATGACCCCTAGCCCGGAACTCTCTTTCCTCTCAACCGCTTACCACCGGCCCTGCTGCCACCATAGCAAACTGCTATCTATCTAGCCAATCCCTCTCGCCCTGGTCGCATGCATGCCTTTCGGGACACTTTTACCAGGACACAGCTAGCTGCCCCTCCCGCCCGTTCTCTTCCTCTCTCTTTATCTCTCGCTCTCCTGCTCCTCTTGCGGGGGAAGTCGCCCGCTTTCGCTGAGGTAGTGGCTGACACGAATGATTAACCCCTCACCCAGCTGGCCATGCAATTCCGCATGGCGGTTGCCATTATTCTCTCGCGCATTGGCGCTGCTTTCCACCTCTAGCTTCTGGTCCTCCCATTTTTACCTATTTTTGCCTCCCTCCTCGTTTCTAGTTCCTTGCCAACGGAATAAATAAAAAAATAAGAAAGCCAATCCTGGTCTCCCTTTCTTCCCCCCCACCCTTTGTCTGGGGGCTGGCGTGGTCTCTCTCTCTCTCTCTCTCTCTCCCATCTTCAAATACCGTGGCATGTTCCTCGCATTATCCATATTCTCTGTCTCTGAATTGGCTTGATCCTCTTGTCCCTGCGCTTCTGCCCTCTCCATGCCAACCCGCGCGTTGTGGCTCTCAATATGCAATCCGATATGGAGCAGCGACCACCCACCTTTGAGTTCACCCTAGAGGCCTTTGTCGATCCCACATCCGTCCGTGATGTAGTGCGAGGTGTGTTTTCCCCCTCTCCTACCTCGCCCCCTTCCCGGCCACCCGCTAATCTGCTCACCCTCCAGGCATCCTGCACACCATCTTCTTCCACCGCTTCTTCCCTCCTGTCATTCCGCACACCCGCGACGTCCTTGACCTGACGCTACCCTACGTCGACGATGCCGAACTCGAGACCCTCATTGACCAGCGCACCGCCATGCTCGAGCGCCAGCTCGAAGCCGAACGCAGCAACCTAGGCTCTGGCGCCATCGGTGCTAGTCCCGCCGGCGGCTTCGGCGGTGGTGCTGGTGGTGGTTACGGCGCATCCGGCGGCCCCGGCAGCACCCGCGGCGGCCGCGGCCAGATCTCTGTCCAGTTCTTCGAGAAGCGCCGCCGGAAAGGCTGGTATGTTGTGCGCGGCGGCGACGAAGAAATCTGCTGGGAGACCTGGACCGTCAAAGTCACCGTCGTTGAACCCCGCACAGAAAGTGGTCAGTTCCTTGCTTACCTTCCTCCTCCTCTTCTCCCATCTCACACTTTTCCTACCCCCCCTCTCGCTCTCCCTCCTACTAACCGTCTTCCAGAACGCGCGAAAGTCCGCCAGGCCATGGAGTCCACTCTGCTCACGGCTGTTCTAAACATTGTCACCTCCGTCAACGCCCACAAAGAACACATTCCCCCTATCACCGAGACAAATCCATACCCGTACCAGATCAACGTCAACCAGAAAGAAACCGGATGGGCTGCGCGAATGGGGATCTACTAGGTCATTGCCGCTGCTCGCCCTCCCCCTCTGTCCTTCTTTCTCTCTCTTTGCGAATATGGCCCTCTCATACTGGCTATCCTAGCTCTTCTCACGGCTTCTATGATCATGTCGGCAGCGCCTTGTTTTTCTTCAGTCTTTATAGAGATACCTTCAGGCGTTTGGCATTGACCGCGGGTGTTCTTCGGTATGGGTTGTTTTGGCTTCTGGCGGCACCGTGTTGTTTCTCCTGCTAGACTCACTAGTATGTGCATGTTGTTTTTGTTGTTGTTTCTGGGTAGGATGGGCGAAAATTTAGCTTCTGCTTGAATCACTTCAGGGAGAGGCTATCAAGCAAAGCAAACGAATGGTTTGGCATAGGACCGGTACATAGACGCAAAAGATACAAGCGATCACTTCCACCACAAGTTGCCATTGGCATCTTCTTATCTCGACAACAGACAGACATATACAGTTAGATTTGATTACGGCGTATTGTTGGGCAGGTGTTTGATGGGTAAAAAAACTGTATTCGTTACGCAAAGCCAGGTCCCAAATCATTCTGTGTCCATATCTCTCATTTCTGCCACAAGCTCTACAGGGAGTGGAAGTGATGACGCTCTTTCCCACCAACTAGAATAGAGCACAAACAGACAACCAACCCCCTCATGGAAAGAGTGTGACGGGAAATAATCCAGTCCATCATGTTACTGCTTCCCAAGAGTACATACTTTCGTGAATCCCAATTCACAAACAAAAATAACAAAAAGCTCGTAGCAAAACTAGCAAGGCGAAAGCACGGTTTAAAAGGCTTCAACAGCACCTGTCGAGCGCCATAACAACAAAAAAAAAGTAGAATCATGGGAAGAAAACATGATCAAAACGCAACATGTAAGAGATACCGAGCAACAATACCAGTGCCTAAATCCTTACCAACAAAAGAAAACAAAAGAGCCCAAAACCGTATACCCTCAACATGCTTGTTGCTTGTGTTTTCTTCGGAGACTTCATCAATCATGGCAAAAAAACAACCCGACAAAAGAAAATAGGACAATAAGGCAAATCGCATGACAAAAAAAAATCAACGGCCACCAAAACCGACATCGTCCACACTAGCAGACGACGTCGCCACCAAACATTATTTCCGCGCCAAGTAGAACACCATCACCAACAAGAGAAAATAATCGCCTACGCAAGCCAAAAAGAACTGAGCGGTGCGTATCACAGGTACCTGCCACTAGTTTCAGAAAAGCGTAGTAGAGCTGCGGCCAAGCACCGGCTTTTGTGATGCTTTTCCTGGACGCCGTTGCTGCTGTGGCTGATGTTGCTGTTGTTGCTGGTATGGAAGCAGAGACGGCTGTTGTGGCAGATTGAAGTGTGGTTGAGGCTGGATACTGGAGCCGATCTTTTCAAAACCCTGAAGAATGTCCAGACCGCTGTACTCGTCGGTCTCTTGGAATAAATCTGGCGTGCAAATGTCTCCCAGCTCAACCCAGGAGTTCTCGTCCCCCAAAGCTGAGCCTAGTGCTCCGATGCCAGCCATATTGGCAGTGGAGGGCATTTTGCTAGGCGACTGAGAGTTGAAGAACTTGCTTGGAGAAGATGGCAGGTGGTCAAAGAATTTGCTGGGAGTGTCGATGAGCCCAGGAGACTGGGTAGGCACCTTGAGCAACGGGGCGGAAGTGATGCTGCGCCGGGTGGCTGAGTTGGTGACATCCAACAAGGCGCTCGTGGAGTAGGAGCGATCCAGACGCATGCGCTTGCTGGCAGACATCTTCACCGGCGAACCGCCATGCAGATTGGGGAAGAAGTTGGCCAGTGAGTCGTCTTGGAAGATCTCAAAACCAGTGCTCAGGTTGGTTGTGTCCAGAGAGAACTCAGTGTCATCGGTAAAGCTATACAGCGACTCGTCAAATGCACCAGGGCTAGCCCAAGAGGGCATTTCATCAGTAGAGGCGATGCGTCGGAGAGGAGACGCAAGCAAGTGCCGGACCTTGTCGCGGTGCATGCGAAGGTTTGTGCCCGGAGAGACCGACGGCGGCGGTTTCAGAGGAGCTTTCAGCTTCACAGCAGGCGTCAGCGGTGGTGGAGGCATCTGGCTAGAGGCATGATCATTATGGCCGTGGCGAAGAGGAGATGACGATGTAGGCTGATAGCCATTCCGAGATCGGCCCTTCGTGGGGCTATCATAAGAAGAGGCCCGGAGGCGAGCAATCTCCTCTTCCGCGCGCCCGCGACCACGCTTGATCCGAGAGCGGTCGCCACCATCAGATGGAAGATGGCGGTTGTGCTGGTTGGACCGAAGAGCGGACGACTCCAAGGACGAGATGTATCCGCTGTCATCCATTGACTGCGACTTCCTTTTGCGTGTCCGGCTAGCAGACGATGCCAGAGAAAGACGAGGAGCGGAAGGCGGAGTGCCACTAGTCGCCTCGACGTGGCGAGTAATGGGAGGAGAAGAGTGCAGGGCTGCGGGCAGCGGAGAGTAGTAAGAAGACTCAAGATTCACAGCAAGAACATCTGCATGCTCGGTGAGGGTAGCAGCGGAGATGCCGCAGTGATCATTGTCTGTGGGCACAGTCAAAGCGTCTTCGGGGGTGGCAGAGTCTGACACAATGATAGTGGCATCAGATGAAAGCTCTGGCTGTTTGCTAGGAACGATGGTTGTCACCGAAATAGACGAGTCGGGTAGACTCATAGGCATGGGGGGAAGCTGGGGAGGAAGCGCCGGTTCCTGGAAGCTGGTTGGCATGGCTGGAAGAGAAGGCTCTAGCACCGTGGATGACATGACCTGGACATTGTCGCCGGAGCCAGCAGGCTTCCGTACGGCCTTGTCTTTCATGAACAGATGCTCCATACCAGGCTCAATAGCCCAGTAATTGCCCTTGCCGGGGTCGTCCTTGGGGCGCTCTTGTTTGACGAAAGCCTTGTTCAGACTGAGGTTGTGGCGGATGCTGTTTTGCCAGCCAGCGTCCTGGGGGTTGTAGAACGAATAAGTGTCCGAGATCCATTTGTAGATCTGGGACAGGGTCAGCTTCCGGCCCTTGGACCGGAGGATGGCCATGCCAATAAGCATAGCATAGCTGTGGCCAGGCTTGAGACCATCGTCAACAATAGGAGGGAAAGAGTCAGGAGCCGGCAGGGGGCCTTCGTCCACACGGACTCTCTTCAGGGGCCGGCCATCTTTGATCGGAGCAGGTTCGAGCAGGCGTTTGCCTAGAGGCTTCTGGTAGTAGTTCTCGATGGACAGGTTCAAGCCTGGCGGAGCGGGGAAAATAACCGCGTGGTTGTTCTCTTTGCCGGTGTAGGCAGCGATACCCATCATGCCGTCAGTAGCAGGCTTCTGTGCCACTGTCTTGAAGCGAGACATGAACGGCTGCTTCTTCTGTGAGCCTTGCGGCATCAGTGGCTTCAGAGGCACATTGGCCATCCGCTGGGTCTGCGATGTGCGCAGCGGGCTCAATGGCATTGTCGACATTGGTGGTGCCATCTTCATGGGAGAATGCTGTGTTGTAGTAGGCTGAAGCGGTGGGCTGATTGTGATGCCGTTGCTAATGCTGCCGCGGCTCATGTGTTGAGGGGTGCTTTGCATAAGTCTGCGCTGGGGTGGTTTAGAAGGCGATGGCATCGGAGCGTGGCTGATCATTGGGTTGGCTTGGTTGAAAAAGGTGTTGTCCTGGAAGATGTGAGGAGTGTCAGACATATCGGTACGCGGAGGCAGAGCCATCGCGTCCGTCTGGTGAGACGAGGTAGCGGTCAGTGCAAAAAGCCGTAGACACCAATTGTCTGGCGCGGTGGCAAATCTGTTGGGCGCAGACGGTTAGCCAGGGCATGGAAGAAGCCGTTGAAGACAGGGGTGATATCTGTGAGTGTGGAAGGAGAGCGACCAAAAAAGGAGTGCGTGTTCAAGAAAAATGACGTGGGACAGTGATGGTGAGGCTTAAAAAAGGAGTCGACCTTACTGCCTGGAAGATGCGGGTGTAGCGAAAGAACGCGCAATGACGCGCGTAGAACGTGTGTTCGGGAGAATGTTCGATGCAGTCACAGCAAGTTGAATGGATGCTCTCGTGGAGAAGCGGAAGAAGTTGAAGAAGCGAGACGATAATGAGGCGTTCTTGACGTTTGACCAAATCGTGGATTTTTTATGATATTGGGCGAGCAGAAATGTGATACATTGGGATTCTTTCGTACAAAGAGCAGATGATAGCAAAGCCAAGTGTGGTTGGTTGATGTATTGGGCGGCGAGATTGGATGACAGGAGTCGAGATCACGGGTGAGGGTTGAGGAAGAGAGAGAAGGATGGGAGAGGAAAGCCAGAGAGTGAAAAGGAAATGGGAAAGGAGGTGAAGAAAAAAGAGGGGAGAGTAAGGTAACTACATACGCACAGGAAAGAGAACGGGGTCAGGGCAGAAAGAGAGGAAGGGAGGATGTGGATGGGCGACGCGGTTTTGGGCGAGAGAGAGAGAGAGAGGAGATACGGGTAGCGAAAGTGGAAGGGGGTACTTTAGAATGGCCGGGCTGGCCAACGGACTACCAAGTACCCAGCCCAGGCCCAGCGCCAAAATGTGGGCTTCGTCCTTCCCGTTTTTTTCTGGTCTTCCCTCGTTTGCTCGTTTGCTTGGTCGCTCCTTCCCACTGGCAGAAGACAGGGGTGTGGGCAAGAAGGGAGCGTAGAGTGGGTCCCTTGCAGGTGGATTGGCCAGCGAAGGCGCAGGCTGACACGTCGGCAAGGACGAGGGGGGGGTTGCAATAGAGTCTGATAGGGTATAATGGTCTTTTTTCTTTTCTTTTTCCTATGTACTCCGTAGGCGCTTTCTCGCACCCTCGCTGTTTGCTCTTGCGTCTTCTATTAGCAGGGGTTGTGGTTAAAGACGTGAGCACGGTGCCGAATCAAGGCAAAGAGGACGGAGGAGATGCACAAGAACAGGCTCTTCCACCATGTAGGGAGGTACGACTAACTACGAGTACTCGTACGGAGTACTCCATAGACATAAATAGGAAGGAGCGGGGAATGCTACGATAGGCAAGAACGGCCTGAAAGACTACTACATAATCGTGGTTGTACGCAGCGATACGGGAGGGAAAAGGGAGAGTGGACGGAGAGAGAGAAAGAGCGCCGAGCGGCATGGGCGGTGAGAGATGCATGCCTCTCTAAGGGGACTCCGTACAAGGCAAGAACTCCGTACAGCCGGAGGCCCTTCGATGAGCGTAAATGGGGCGATCGTGCTCAACAGGTGCATGCGATTAATGAGTGCTATTAACTGCTGCATGCTCGGCTCGCTGTGTCTCTCGGTTTAGCTGGCCCCTTGCAGCTGGCATGAGGACGAATTGAAAGTAGGTGCCTGGGGCGAAACAAGTGAGACAAGACTTGCGAGAATTAGGAGGAGCTTTAGCCAGACCCGTGGTCAGCTGGCTGGGCCTGCGTCCAGGGCGAAGAGCAAATTTTTTTTACTCCATTCAAATAGAGGAGAGATGCATTCCTCGCGCTGTCAAAAAGGGAGGCCTACGAGTACATACACTACAGAGCATCTCATACCGAGTTTCGATATTACGAGAGGGTCCGCGCAGGAGACCAAAAACCCGGCGATCAGGCCGTCTTCGATCGGTTTGGGTTTCGGCGTATCGGCCTCGGGGCACTGGGAAGGCATGAACAGGCATATCCTAGCACAAGCACATACATACTCCTAGATGCCAAACTCGTATGCGAACTACATACGATTCCTTGAATGACCGAAGTCGACCGACCAGGCCATCCAGTGGGGATATAGCAGGCTCTAGCGACGACGGAGGCCAGTGATGGAGTGCGCTACAAGGACGCATGGACAACCGGATGAGTAAGTCTAGGGAGAAGCCTGTCGGACATTCTTGAATGTAATCTGCTGCTGCCACACGTACTCCGTAACTCCTACTACGAGTACTCGTGCTCTGTCCCAGGTCATTTAAGACGAAGAACGGAGAACGCGACCCAGACCGTGACTTGAATGCAGGGAGAGAGGGGATATGAGCGGAAGGGCCTTGGGACGGCGGGGCGAGGTGATTGGAGAAGGAGAGCTGCAGCGGGGGTGTGGATGAAGAAAATGGATCCGAGGACGGCAGGTACCTACTCCGTAAGTGCCTCAGTGCAGTACGAGTACTCGTATACGAGTAGCGTCCCGCTCACAAGTGGCAAGCGGCATCGTAGCGATCGCTGAGAGCAAAAGTGGTCACACTGCACTACGTTGGCCTCGTCTGCGCGATGGCACAACAGCTTTTGCACCACGATATACCACGGTGCGTGCGACTACTCCGTAAAGTGTGATAGTGCCTCGTAGTGCATTATGCATGCTGGTGAACTTGGAAGGTACGAAGTACCTAGAGGGCAAGAAGTGGAAACGGGTGGAGTCGTGAAGAAAGAAGAGAAAGAAAAGAGAGAGGACGGTGCCAGAAAAGTGACGAGGTGTCGTGCGGATTGGTTGGGAGAACCGGCCTGGTGCGGGGGTGCCGGGCCACTGAACGCGCGACCGCGTCGAGACGCGTCGTTTTTGTTTTGATCAAAGTCGCGCGTCGCCCAATCACATGTCGCCCTGGCCCACATTATGAAACATCGGGGAAAGCGCCTTAGCGCTGCGGCAAGCACGATAGCCAGAATTCCGAACTGCTTGTACTCGTACTCGTCCATACTCTCAACCATGTATGCTTATTATCGCTGTTGCTCTTTCTCGGGCAGCAGGCAAAGCTAACGAGGAAGGAAAGGCGGTACCAGTGTTCGCATACAATATTGAGCATCCAACTTGGGAAACTAGCCGTGAGAAGGTGCAACCAACGACAGCTGAACTGGCGCAATATTAGGCCCAACAGCGGTCGAAGGAGCGTGGCTTGTTGGATGAGGCAGGCACATCCGCGTATCTCTGGAGCAGGCATATGCACCCGTACACGCCGAGACTCCCAGTCCTACAGCCGCCGTTTTACATTCGACAGCCCAGGCCAGCACGACCGTCCTCTCATTCTGATCTCTCCTCCTCAACCGCGAACACATCCTCAAAATGATGACTAGGGAAGGTCTGAGAGGGCGCGAAATGGAAGTCAAAGTGCAGTGCTCGTAGTCCGTAGATCCTACTTTGGAAAGAGGGGGGAGTACAAGTATCATCTTATCTCTCGCGTACTCGTAAAAGTACATGCTACATAGTTACATCTCCTAGTACCTCTCCTCGTCCTACGAGTAGAGGCCTCACAAATAGCCAAGGCGGTCGCGTTCTAGGCTACATTCCAGCACTACCCTCTCAAGGAGAAAAGTCGCTCTGTCTTACGAATAGGATGTCCACTGTGGCCAAAGTGGCCTGTCTCACTTCCAAGGCCGTGTGATCCGATGTTGTTTCGTATTTTCTATTGGCATTTGCACTTGGTATTTCCAGATGTCTTGTGGCCGTCGCCAAAGGCTCTCAGGCCAGAGGCAATGCCATTTAGACTGGCTTTGTCGATAGCAGATCTACGGATCTGCCGTGGGAGATAGCCCCTCTTCAAAGTTTCGTATCACATCTGCTTCTACTGCTAAACTACATAGGCAGCCAGGGTAAGGTATCGGTCTATAGCCGTATTGCGTGAAAAGGCAGTTCTTCCACTCCATAGCAATTTATGCCATGGGTGAGTGCTTCGTTTGTGGGCACTAGTATATCCCAGATGACAGGACAGACGAAGAGTGCCAACCTGTTCCCAGCAAGTATCGGTTCGTTGATTCAGAGCAATCATTAAGTCTCTACGGAGCAGTCGTACGAGCAAAATCCATATGAGGAAGCGAGGGCGTTGGGTCTAGAATACATGGAGGAAGTGGTCTATTAGAGAGGGTACCTGGAAGAATCCAATGTACTTCACGGCCTATTCGTTGCCACCATTTCTAGATGTGACATCACGATCATCGCACAGAATATTGGCTCTACGCTGCAGCATTCCTGAGCTCCTCGTTCTTTGTCCCCCCTTCTCCTTGGCCACTTACATACAAGATGGGCCCTACGAAGTTGGATCAGCAATGCCCGTCGCCCTGCGCCCCATACGGAGGAGTACGGGTTCGCTTGTCTCGGCCTCAGCTCTCCAGCCTATCACTTCCGATCGATGCTCCGCCTATCTCGGACCGCCCCCATTCCTTGCAGAGTCGAGAGTCGAGTCATCACAGTGGATCCTTTGCTGGTCGAAAGTGGGCAAGGACGACGAGGAGAACGATCACCTGAAAGAACGGGTGCCTCATTTGGAGGGACCGACGCGATCAGGAAGGGAAAGAAAATAAAAGAGTTAAAAAGAGACCCGGCAATATCGTAATGAGGAGAACGAAAGCAACCCCCTGCTGACGCCCACGTCAAAAAGAATGCTCGTCTCGGCAGATGGGCGAGACGCTAACTCAAATAGAGTAGAAAAAAAAACGCGGATCGTGGGATCGCGTCATGAAGAGAGAGCCAAGTGCAACAGTATGATGGGAAAGATGCTTCTTCGGTTTGTACGGAGTACTCCGATATGAGTATAAAGTACTCGTATCTATTTGTGCTCCATAGAGTACATACGGCGTGCCGTCCTCGATCCACGGCCTTCTTCATTGGCTATCTTGGCCTGCTACTTGGAACACGCCAACCTTTTTCCCATATAAGAGAATATCCTGTTTGGGAAAAGAGGGCACGGCCGTCTGCGTGGAGAATAAGGTCTGGCCGCAGCTTAGTTGGGGGCCTCGGTCTGCAAGCACACGGGCCGCTTTCGCGTTTTCTCCCCCTCTGCTGTTACAGTGTCACTACATGTCAAGGTCTACTACTTGCCACTATGTACACGCTCGTTTCTTACTCGCTCTCGCTCACACCACACGGCCGGTGCACTGCATCTGAAACCCTCCAGCAGCCTGTAATCTGTAAAATGGTGTAACTCGTGCGTTGTACTTGAATACTCTTTCGGACAAAGATGCACGAGCACGAAGTACGAGTACGAGATCATACGATACGAGAAAAGAAGAAAGAAGAAAAAAGCCCTATTCCCAAACGATACGGAGCAACATTCTTGCCTGTCGTTTGGGTCGAGGCAGGCTTGGCCATGCGACCCGCTGCAGGGCCAAAACTGGTATCAAGAGGTGATCAGACCACGGTCTTCTCGCTGGCCAACAGAGAGGCTGAGCAACGTGCTGCGCGGTCGCACAAACGGGCTCGTTTACATTTGAACACGAGCGGGAAGCCGTGTGCAGCTCTATTCACCGCTTTTCTCGCTGTGCGTGTGGGCAGGAGGTTTTTGCAGTCACTACGCCGTACTTCGTGGTCACCTCGTATTCTGGATATATTGCGTTGCAACTACTGCACAGAAGCGGCCCCGGTACGGGCCCCAACGCTTTAACGAATATATTGCTGCGTAATTGAACGACCCGAAAAGACGGCCAAGTGGGAGAGTGGAGGGTGGGAGGGCGGCGGCGAAGGTGAGGACGAGGCCGAAACGCGGCAGGAATGCAATATACGACAAAGTCCTATGTAACAGAAACGTAAGGATTGAGGCCTCTTTGTGGCCACCGATGTAAGAGAATTCAATCGTCGGAAGAAGGAAAAAGGAAAAAGAAGGAGCAGGGACGCAGAAGACGTAAAGAAACGAAAACGAGGCCGAAACACTTTCTCGGTCTATCCGAGACGCCTCCGTCCAAGACGACGCTCCGTTCAATAAAAAATAGACCGAGATCAGCATCTTGAACAAGACGCCGAAATGCTGCTCCGTAGGTGGTTACTAGCATGTAAAGAAAGAGAATGACCAGGCCGTACAGAAACACTTGTGGTTCGCTAGCGGCTTGTTCGGATGACGGTACAGCGAAGTTGTAATTCAGATATCTTACATGTTGCCTGTGAGTACACGTTCGCACTCATGCACGACGGCTTATCCAGAAGCAGACAGAAGTGTAAAGCAGGCCCGTATCTCCTCGTCTGCATTATCGTTCGGCCCGAAAGTAGCTCTACCTGTAGTCTTAAAGCACGTTGCTCGCAAAGCTTGGTAAATGCTGTCAGCTTGCATGACGGTCCATATAGCGAGTGCTCCCCAACGGCCTACGGGAAACAGTTTCGTCCAATGGTTGCATTTGTTTACCTTCGTACAGCGAGGGGATTGGCTTTGGGACAGACGAATGAGGTCGGAATCGATATCAGATAGTACTATGAACACAAACAGCGCCTAAAATAAGAAATTCAAAAAGGAGGGCGTTGAAAACTATGAAAAAAACTAGAGAAAATGAAATAAAAAAGAACGCAACTATGTAGATGAGAGACAGGCCAAACATTGTATAAACAAATGCGGCGATGTATGGACGAGGATGTGAGTGTTATGTGCTATCTGTTGTGTCAATTTTCTTACTTGATTCAAGCAACCAACGACCGGAGCAGAATCACCCCTTTCTCTTCCCTTGCCACCTGGCTGTTCACCCCAGAAGAACCACCGAAACAGTACAAAATAACAGGTCCTTCTCAGAAGCCCGTTTCCTGTTTCTCCCCAAGCCCTCAGAGCCGGACTTTACTTCGACGTCTTCCAAGTTTCGTTGGCCATAACAAACAATTTTGTCGTTGTGGAAACCGGGCTAGGTGCTGCGGCATCGCATATAGTTCAGGTTTCTCTGGGCTGTTCCACATATATGCCATGCCGTCTGCTGCTTGCCCGCCTTCTCTCGGCATAATGTAGCAAATTAATCCAATACACGGCCGGCGGCCGCACTGCTTCTGTCGTTGACAACGGTCTTCCGCAGCGACTTGCCTTGCATGACCTCACCCAAGAACGCGACTGGGCGACCAGCCTGTCCACCAGCTCCAGGAGCAGGTGGAGGAGGTAGACCAGCCGGCGGTGGTGGGGGAGGCGCCAGACCACCAGGGGGGGTAGGGGCCATACCACCAGGTGGAGGGGGCGCCATACCACCAGGAGGTGGAGGAGGAGCCATACCACCAGGGGGCGGAGGAGGAGCACCGCCCGGGGCCGGAGGAGGTGGCGGAGGGGGAGCCGATGGAGCGCCAGAGGCCGGGAATGGCGGAGGCGGAGGAGGGGGAGGAGGAGCGCTGGGAACTTCGCCAGAAGCAGCAACAGCCTCAACAGGAGCAGCAGCAGCTGGTGGCGGCGGCGGCGGCGGAGGAGGAGCAAAGGGAGCAGCCGTGGGGGAGCTGACAGGAGCCGGGGAGCCGCTCTTGTCGCCAACAGCAGAGAGCGGCCGAGGAGGAGCCATGCTGCCGAAGAGGCGTGACGCCAGCTCGGCAGCGCTCTTACCGCCGCCCGGACGGTCGTCGTCCGAGTCTTCCTCCTCCTCGTCGTTGGCGTCGGAGCCCCAGCCGTCGTCGGTGTCGGCACGCTTGCGAGACACGGGGCCTGTAGACACTGGAGGCGCGGCCGGAGCAGCCGGAGAAGCCGCTGCCAGTGGGTTGACGGTCATGCGGTGGAAGGGGTTGGTCGACACGTCGGCAGCCGGAGCCGACGAGGCCGGCGGGCTGACAGCAGCGGCGCTCGGGGCCGACGATGAGTCCGTAGACTGAGACAGCATCCGAAAATAAGGGTTGCGGCTCTCGGCCTTGGCGTCGTCGGCAGATGCGGATTCATGGCTCGGAGCAGCCGACACGGGGGCCATTATCGGCACCACCGGAGCCGCCGTCGGAGCAGAGCGGACGTCGTTGTCCTGGATGCTGATTTGGCTGCCAGCCAGCGTCGGCGTCGATGCCTGGGGTGTGATCTGCTCCGGGCCCTCGTCGTCGGACGAGCTGTCGTCGTCGTCGTCCATCGCTTCTAGCTGGCGCTTCAGTTCTTCTTCGCGCTTGCGAGCAGCCTCGATTTCCGCCCGCCGAGCGGCCAGCTTGCTTTCCTTTTCCTTCGCTTCTACCTGAGCGGCCTTCTTCTTCCGCTTTTCCTCCTCCTTCCGCAGCTTGCTGAGGCGCACCTGCTCTTCGAGTTCCTTGAGGCGCGTGGCGGCCGTGGCCAGCTCGTCGTCCTCGGTCTTGGGCGGCCTGTGTTGGTTAGTATAGTATCGGACAAGGTAACGCGTCATGGTCAGGGCAAGGCGATAGGGTAGGAGTATATGTAGTAGTTGACGTAGGAGCAGAGGGCGAAACGCGAGATGGAGGAGAGCAGAAAGGAGAGGAAAGGCGAGAGGATGAGAATGAGGAGAAGAGTAGGGATGGGTCGAGGGTATAAGTAAGGGTGAATACAAATAACGGTGACATCCGAAAAGGCAACAGCATAACATACTCAATAGTGGCAGTGGGCGCTGCGCGTGCTTCTTCTTCTGGCTTGGCGGCTGCCTTGCGCATCGGCGGCGGCGGAGGTTTGGCTGCCGAGGCGGACGTCGAAGGAGGCGGCACACCCTGCTCTTCTGCCAGCCGAGCTTTGCGCTCAGCATCGCGGCGTGCCGTCTCCTCGTCGGCCAGCCGGGCTTTTTCGGCCCGTTCGGCCTTTTCGCGCTCAGCCCGTTGCGCCGAGCTCTCGCCGCGTCGGTTGATACCAATGGCAGCCAGCCGCTCCTGCATCCGCTGCGCTGCCTGTTCCTTAATGTAGGCGGCCCGCTCTTCGGGCGTCTTGTAGGCGGCGTAGGATCCGGACGCAGCCGGAGTCGCCGTGCGAGTGCTGGTGCTGGATGCCGGACTATCGACTCTGCCGGACGCAGCGGCCGAAGATCCCGGAGCAGCTGATGCCGCGGCCGGCTCCGTCGCCGTGATCCGTTCTTCCTGGCGACGCTCCTGGGCCCGCAGCCGGTTGGAGCGGCTGGATCGCTGCAGATCAAAGATAAAGTCGCGCACCTCGTCCTCGACGCCGAGCGCGTCCTCCCACCGGCGCCGCTCGTGTTCGTACGACGAGCTGTCGCCCGTGTCCTTGAGGTTGCTCTCGATGCCGCTGGCAAACTCCCGCACACTGTCCTCGACGTCTTGCACCATCCGCTCGTTATTCTCCTTCTCATTGCGCGTCTTGATGTTCTCCTCCTCCAGCCGCCGTGCAGCCTCGCCGGGGTTGTCGGACGTCTCCACCTTTTCGCCCCGGAGCGCCGCCGTCCGCTGCCGCATCATGGCCTTGGCCCGGGCCTTGACGCGGTCGGATTCTGTGACCGCGCCGCCCGGTCCGGTGCCTACAATCGGCTCTGATGCGCTGCCCGGGTGCGCCTTGGCGTCTTTGAGGCGGAACAGCTCCAGCCGTGCCTCCGCAATGGCCTTCTCCGTCTTCCGCACCTGCGACGCCAGGCTCGGGATCTTGTCTGTCAGGCTCTGCAGCTGCCGCTTCAGCGCCCGCCTCTCGGCCTCCGAGTCGCCGCCGCCGCCCACCAACGTCGTGTTGGGATGGCTGTCAATGTCCTCCTGCATTCTCCGGATCCGCCGGTACAGCTCTTCAGCCTCCCGACGGTCCTTGCGGTCCAGGATGTCGTCCTCCTCCTCGTTCTTCTCGTCGCTAAAATCGAGCGCGTCCAACAGCACCTGCTTTTCGCGCAGCTTCTTGCGCAGCTGGTCCAGCGTCAGGTCGTCGTTGGACGCCACCGACGCCGGTGACTCCGGACGCGGCGATTCCGTGCCCACGCGGCGCCGCGCGCTCGACCGGTAGCCCACGGCCTCGTCGTTGTTCTTGAACACCGTGCCGTCTTTGCGGTTCGCCGCAAATGCACCGCCCGACGCCCGGAACGAGTGGCTCTTGAGGTAGCTGACGCCCGTCTTCTGGGGCAGCAACGCCGCCCCCGAGTTCTTGCGCTGATCCGACTCTTGGTTGACCAGGTGCTTGAGCGTGTCTAGCGACTCGGAAAAGTTTCTCGTCGACGGCGGCACCAGCTCCGCTGGCAGACGCGCCGGTACAGGATAGCCGTTGAGTTTGCGGTAGATCAGGTGCATCGCTACCGCAAACTCGTCCAGGTTCAGCCGGCCCTTGTTGCCCGAATCCGCCAGCGTCCACACACGCTCTAGGTCCGTCTTCTCCAGGCCGCTCTGCCCAAAAATCTCAATGGCCTGGTTGCCGGCAATGAAGCCTTTGCCCATGCCGTCCCACGCCCGGAAGATGTTGTCGTACGTCGTTTTCTCGCCCTTGGTGATCGACCACGGGATCTGTGCGTTGCCCTGGAGTCCGGCCGTCGTATAGTTGGTATTCGCAGCCCCCCCGCCGCCGCCTTGTTGTGGCATCATCCGTGCCTGCAGAGCGTCCATGTTGGGCAGTCCTGTAGACGGCGTGTTGACCAAGCCCCACTGGCCAGGCCGCCCGGTAGGCTGCGCGTTCAGAGGAGCGGCCATGCCGCCAGGTACCGAGCCAAAGCCGGTAGGCATCGGCGGCATAGGCGGCAGAGGACCAGCATACCCTGTCGGCTGAGGGTTCTGCTGCTGCTGCTGCATGCCCGGATACCCAGTTGGCTGCGGCTGGAAGCCCGTGGGCTGGCTCAGCATGAATCCAGGCTGCTGCTGCTGCTGTTGCTGCTGGCCAGGGTACCCCGTCATGGAGGCTTGCAACAGCTGCGAGTTCGAAGCCTGCGGCTGCGGGTGGTGAATCGCAGGAGGAGACGCCGTGCTCTGGCGGGCCGAGAAATCAGGCGCGTTGCTCGCCGGTTGAGCCGCGCCGTTGGCGCTGTCGTCGGCAATGCTGAAGTTGATGATGTCGACCATGCTCGACACTTCGTTCTTGATGCTTGCCGGGAGCGTGGCCGGGAGGCTCTTGCCGGTGAGCTTGAGGTTGCAGAGATACATGGCCAGCGCAAACTCAGGAAAATGGAGCTGGCCAGACCGAGTCGTGTCCGCAAGCATCCTACACCGAGTTAGTACATGCTTGTCACTGTATCCTTTTCTTTCATTGTTTCCACGTACCAGATGCTGGAAAGCGAGTCACCGTCCAGTCGGGACCGCAGCAAAAGATCGCGTGCCTTGTCGCCCGACATGGTCGTCTGCCCGTCGCCGACAGCCGATTTGAACAGCGTCTCGAACTTGGCCTGGTCTTGAGCCGTGATAAATGACAGGCGGATGTTAGGGATCTTGTTGGCGGGCTTCTCGGCCGCTCGCGTAGGTCTGCTGGCCGCAGCTCCGCCCGTGTGGAAAGAAGCCGCCATCTGGGTGAACCCGGTCGCCTGAGGCTTCATCACTGGCGGCGGCGGAGCAAGAGTGGGCGCAGGTGCTTGCGTGGGTGCCGCAGAAAAGGGGCTCGAGGACGGCTGGGAGAAGGCGGTTGGCTGCGGCTGCTGCTGTGACTGCGGCTGCTGCTGTTGCTGATATTGCAGCGGAATCGAAGGCACCGGGGGAGGAGCGTTGGCCTGGAAGCCCCCCTGGCTAGGAAAACCGGTGTATTGCGCCTGGAGAATGCCGGGGCCCTGAGCCGACGGCATCCCGGTGGCCTGTGGCTGCAGGCCCGGGTAGCCGGTGTATTGCGACTGGAGCGGTGCCTGGCCAAAACCGGTTGGTTGCGGCGCAAAGGGGCTCGGTTGCTGCGGAGCTTGTTGCGGCTGGCCAGTCCCCATGCCAAAGGGGCTGCTGCCATACGGCTGCTGCTGGCCCGGCCGGAGGCTGTTGCCGCCGCCGAGGAAGGAGTTGGAACTCGAATACATGGCGTTGGCAACAGATGGCTCTGCAGAGAGTCGAGTCGAAGAAAGATGGATCGAGAATAAACAAAACACAAGAACCTGCAATGCGGGGGACGATGGAAGATTATGGCAGCCGAGATAAGGCCACGCCGAAATGGAGTGAAAGCGAGGAGAGCGACAGTGAGAGAGCAAAGCGCGCGCGCGCAGACACACGAGGAGGTGGCAAGAGAAGCCACGCCGTGGGAAAAAAGGAGGCACAAGAGGCAGAGACAGAGAGACAAAGCTAAAACATCCAACGGCAAAGCTCACCGGGATGGGCGGTAGCTGAGCGGGTGGGAGAAGCCAAACGGAAAAGAGAAAGGAGAAAAAGGAAAGAAAAAGAAAATAACAACGGTCAGGGGTTGGGAGGGGGAGAGCAGCAGGGATGCTGAAGACAATGAGAGACAGGAAAAGAGGGCAAAAGACGATCGGTTGGCGATGGAAGGATGACGAAGCTCTCCGGGCGACCAGGCAGAATGCCACAATTTGGCAGGGAAGGAACGCCCCATGGGACTCGCTGACAGGCCACTACAGAGCCCAAATACACACTACAGCTGCTACAAGCACTACAAGACACCACCTGGTCTGCAAAAAGCGCACGGACTGTTGTGGCTGCGCAGGGCCCACCAGCGGCGATTGGCCGGAAGCTCCAGATCCTGAACCAGTTATGAGACACAGTAGCCACAGCGCCAGGTGGCCGCCAGAGCACCGTTTACATACAGTGCAGACACTGTCTTCTATGCTACCTCACAGCCCGAGAAAATGTCAGCACGCGCAAGCTCACCGCGTTTCTATTTGCCTTCGACTGTTTTCTCGTCCCCCATGGGCAAGGCGCGTTCCTCGTCTCAGAGACACGCGGTCCATTCTCAGCCGATTGCTAACTCTAACAAATACACACTCACTCTCTCTGGAAAACGAACTCGCCCTGTTGTTCCATCCAGACATTATAGCTCAGTGGAGCTGAGCTGAGCCTCGAATTATCCCCCTCTTCCGTCTTTTTTTAGTCGCCACAACCAGCCGCCAGTTCCGTGTAGGATGGCGCGGCATCGTTGTCATCCATCTTCCTCCCCTAAATGGCTCTAATGTATCCATAATCTCGTTCCACTGGCTCTGCCGCAACCCCCTTCTACCCTAGAAAGGACCTGCTACTTCTTCTGTATGTGCGCCGTATGGCCCATCGTCTACGATAGTCCGAGCGGCAGACAGACAGAATCAAACACATATGCTGTGACAGCGGCACCGGTCCGCAGACAGAGCCAGAGCTGGGCCCCTAAACAGTGCTTACTCGGAAACGGGCACGGTCGGGAAGTTGACGGCCTCGGTCTTGGCCCACGCCTTGATGTTGGCGCGGGTGTTGCGCAGAGCGCCAAAGAGGCCGTACTGGGTGTTGACGCCGTCAATGCGGTGGGTGGAGTTGATGTTCTTCACCAGGACCAGCTGGAAGCAAGTAGCAGTGCCCTGGCGGGACGCAATGGTGCTATAGGCGAGGAAGAACTCCCAGATCTAGGGGTGTTAGAGGTGGAACGAGTGGAGGAGATACAGGAAAAAAGGGAGCAGAAAGAAAACTTACGCGGAACCAGCGCTTGCCATACTTGGCCTCGACCTTGTCGCGGTTGGCAATCCAGTTGCGGTACCAGCGCCACAGGGTGCCGGAGTAGTGGACGCCGATGGTGTCGAGGCTCTTGAGCTCAAAGCCGGCGCCCTCAAGCTTGTCGACGACCCAGCCGACGGGGGTGGACGCGTCGGCACCGGGGAAGACGTACTTGTTCATGAACAGACCCCAGACAAAGTCCTCAAACTGCCAGCGCTTGCGCAGACCGGCAATCTGGAGGAAAAAGACGCCGTCGTCGTCGAGCATGTCGTGGACCTGGCGACAGAAACCGGCAAAGTGGCGCACACCGACGTGCTCGGCCATCTCTAGACAGGTGATCTTCTTGTAGCCACCCTCGGGCACGGGGATCTCGCGGTAGTCCATGCACAGGATCTTGCTCTGCTCCTCGGGAATGCCGACCTTGCGCATGGCGCCGTTGCCCCAGGCGGTCTGGTTGCGGCCCAGCGTGATACCCGTGACCTTGGCGCCGTAGTTGATGCTGGCAAAGCGGGCCAGCGTGCCCCAGCCACAGCCAATGTCCAGCAGCACTTCATCCTTCTGCAGGTCGATCTTCTCGCACACGACGGCCAGCTTGTTGTCCTGCAGCTGCTCCAGCGTCTCCTCAGAGTCGACGTCCGAGATCAGACCCGACGTGTAGATCATGCGCGGACCCAGGAACCACGAGTAGAAGTCGTCGCCGCGGTCATAGTGGTCGCGGACCTGCTCCTCGTCTGTGAGGTTAGCACGGGGCCTATACACACAACCTTTCCATCTCTCTCTCTCTCACCCTCACATACCCTGGGACTTGGTGTGCATAATGGCCTCGGGAATCATGCCGAACAAAAAGTACTTGATCAGGTGGACGGTCAGGACAAAGTTGGCCCAGTCGTGGCGGTATTCCATGATCTCAAGGGCGTCGCCGTTGAAGTCGACGTCACCGTCAAAGTACATCTCGTGGAAGGTCTCCATGTCGATCTTGTTGCGGCCACGGTACTTGGCCTTGTCGGCCGGCTTCTTAAAGGTCAGGTAGTGCTCAATGGGGTGGCCCGGCAGGCGAGCCTTCTCGTTGATGCGGGGGCTGAGGCTGGAGATGGCCACCCAGTAGCCGCCTAGCAGCGGGATGGTGGTGAACAGCGCGAAGAACAGCGTCGTCTTCAGCCCGCCGCCGACCTTCCAGGCCAGCCACGTCGGCACAATCACGACAATCGAGCCAATCAGAGGGTACGAGAAGCTATCACAGCCAGCACCGTCCGCGGGGAGGGGGCCATTGTTGATGCTGGGGGACTATGGAGAGGTCAGCAAGCACGAAGGCAAAACAATAGAAGCCATTGGGCCGCCAAAACGGGGTTAGCACTCACGGAGGTGAGGCGTACACCGCACTCCTCCGGCTTCTGGAAGGTGGGCGGCTTGGCCTCAGGCGTCTCGACGAACTCGTAGACGGCTTCGTGGGTGATCTTGGACATGATGGGCGGCGCGGGAGCTGCAATGGAGCAGGCAGCAGAGGCCAATTGGCAGCAGCGGGAGGCACGGTTGGTAGAGCGAATGAGATGCGGACACGAACAGCCACACCGCTTTGAGGGTTGCAAGGAGCAAAAGAGCGGACACAAGAGTTGAGCTGTAGGATGGATTTTGTATTTTAATTGATCCTTTTATTTTGCGTTATATTTAATTCGCCCCCTGCCCCACGGTGTACAGCTCCAATACACTGTGTCACTACGACTACAGAATGTAGTTACTCCGTACCCAACTTCCCATTGACTGTTGCCTAAGGGCCAGAAACAGACGAAACACGAAACACACAATATGGTGTTGCGTAGTGGGCGGCGTTGGCATTGGCGTGGGCGTGGGCGGTGGGCCGGAAGAGATAGGTGGCTGGAACGGGCTCGTGCACCCTTTTTTAGGGGAAAAGGTCCAAAGGTCCCAGGCTATGGCGGGGGCGGGCTACAAAACCCCTTTTTCCAGTCTTGGCCCGTATCTTTGCAGTACTACCACACAGGATTCTGTAGCTCTCAGCTAGCTATGTGGAGACGACTCGCACATAATCCATATGTACGAGTACCGAGTACGAGTACATAGCTTGGGGCCACGTTGGCAGTTGGAGGTCATATTGGAGGCCATCAGTCTGTATTGTAGCATAGGCGTGTCGTAAAGCGTTCTATGGTGCATTCTGTTCAAAGATCCTGTATGCCACTATCCCTCAGTCATCTCAATGGCTCGATGCAATGTAGAGCCGGCCTTCCCAAGCCCGGAGCTTTAGGTGAGCTCCTTCGACGGCCGAAGCTGCGTCTTCTTCAGCACCGGCATCACTGTAATTGCCGACGACAAACTGGAAGCCCGTGACGCCAGCGGCCTCGGCAGTGGGCAGCACGACGTCCTGGTTCTCGCCGGTGAAGTTGAGCACGACGACGACGCCGGAGCCCGGAGCCGAAGCAGCGGACCCGGAGGCCGGCGTTTTGGCAAACACAAAGGTGGCCTTGTTGTCGATGTCGAGCGCGCGGAAGTGGCCGTAGACGAAGAGTTCGGCGTGTCTCTTGCGCAGCTGCAGCATGGACTTCCAGAATGCGAGCGGCGAGGCCGGGTCCTGCTGCTGCCGGGCCACGTTGATCTCGCGGTACAGATCGTGGGTGCGCATCCAGCCGCCGGCCGGCCGCTCGGTGAAGCCGGCTGAGGCGTTGGTGTCGTCCCACTGCATCGGCGTGCGGGCGTTGTCGCGCCCGAGCAGCTGGATGCTGCGCTTGACGTAGTCGGTCTCGCGCTGGATGGCCTCGGGCGAGGCCATGGTGGCTTTGGCGACGCGCACGGCCGTGTTGTAGAAGTTGACCGTCTCAATGTCCTTGTACTCAGTGATGGGCCACTCCGGCGGCACGTTGATCATGCCGATTTCCTGGCCCTGGTAGATGAAGAGCGTGCCCGTCAGCGCGCCGAGCAGCATGGCCAGCAGCTTGGCCGAGCGCACACGGTGCTCCGGAGCATCAGAGGCAAACCGCGACACCGACCGGCCCTGGTCGTGGTTCTCCGCAAATACGGTCGTCCAGCCGTCCGTGCCCTCGATGAACTGCTGCCACTTGGTCACAATCGTCTTGAGCTGCGGCAGCACCCACTCGCTAGCCCGGTACTTTTCGCTCTCGCCCTGGCCGAGGTCCACCATGTCGAACTGGAAGACCATGCTGAGCTGTTTGTCGCCCGAGCCGACGTATCGGAGCACGTGTTTGGGGTCCGGCGTGTGCGGCAGCTCGCCCACGGTCATCGTGTCGTACCGGCCGAGCACCTGTGCGTTCATCTCGCGCAAAAACTCGTGCATCCGCGGGCCGTTGGCGTACTCGGTCCAGCCGGGCTGGTCGTACACCTCGGGGCTGACAATGGGCACGTCGCGGAACTCAGTGCGCTTGCTGTACATGTTGACGCAGTCGATGCGGAAGCCGTCGACGCCCTTTTCCAGCCAGAACCGCATCGAGCTGTCGTAGATGGCCTTACGTGCCTCCTCGTTCTCCCAGTTCAAATCGGGCATTCTGTGCGTGTCAGCCACGAAACATGCCGCATACACCAGAAAACACCGTAATATCAACGAAAGAGCCATTTCAAAACCAAGACACAGAAACAGCAGAGACGTAATCAAACATTGAGCCAAAAATCAAATTCAAAAACAAACGGGACCTAACTCACTCCCGTGCAAACAGATGCAGGTAGTACTCCTGCGTCGTCTCGTCCCATTCCCACGTCGTGCCGCTGAAGTAGCTGCGCCAGTTGGTGGGCGGCAGCCGTGTGCCATCCGCGGCGTACCGTGCCGGCTTCCAGATGTACCAGTCGCGCTTCGGGTTGTCCTTGGACGACCGCGACTCTTTGAACCACGCATGCTGGTCCGACGTGTGGTTGACCACCAGGTCGAGGATCAGCCGCATCCCCCGCGCATGGCACGCATCGATCAGCGCCTGCATGTCCTGCAGCGTGCCGTACGGTGCATACACAGCCTCGTAGTCCGAGATGTCGTAGCCCATGTCCACCTGTGGGCTCTCAAACATCGGCGACACCCACACAATGTCCACGCCTAGGTCCTTGAGGTAGTCCACCTTGCTTAGGATGCCAGGGATGTCGCCCAGTCCATCGCCATTCGAATCTTTAAAGCTCGCCGGGTACACCTGGTACGCCGTGCCCTCCTTCCACCACGCCCGGCTAGCCATGATGACGGCGACGATCTGGTTACTTGACTGAGAGGAGGAGAGAGCGGCAACTATGTGTTGTGCTTTGGTCGCTGGGCTTAGTGAGACGACAATATCACCTGCAAAGCAGCGCCACTAAATACCCCGGATTTCGGCTAGAGCGAAACAAGACAACGGGGAAAGGGAGCGTCCCTCTGCTGGCTTTTAACTTGTGGTCGATGCGGCTGTCCTGGGGGGTTTTCCCCTTTTCTTGATCCTTTTTTTCTATTCCCCAATGGCTCGACCTAACTCTACACCGAACCACCGGGCTATGCCCACCTTTTCACCCCAACCCTGCCATCTCGAGCCCGAGCATAAGTCTCTCAAAGAGCAATGATAGCACAAGAAAACTCAAGCGATCCCGTGGCCGCCCTGTTTTCGTTGGGCCTGCAGGAAGCTGAGCGGAGCTGGTCGGAGTGTGTAAGTCGTGGGTGGGAGAAATAGGCGAAATGGGGCAAGGCAGGACAACCAAAAAGCCTGGGGCATCCCCCCCTGTCCCCCCACCCAAACCCGCTAATAGTGCCCATGGGGCAGGCATCACGAGGAGAGCCGCCCTGCATAATACGCCGTTTCGCGCCTTCTTCCACCGGCTTCAGTGGCTCACGCGGAGCTCCTAGTCGGGGAAAAAGTTGGTGCAAGTACGAGTAGTTGTGCCAGCAGCACCAGCAGCGCCGTCTCCGCTGTCCGCTCGCTCAATCGTTCGCTATAACCCACCGCTCCCTACGCTAGCTATAGCCGTCGGCTGCGTCAACAATTCGTCGGAGCACCGGACCGGGAAGCTGGGCTTCTAGGCTCACCGACCGTTCACGAAACACGTCGGAACACACGTTTAAGATGGCGCTTTCTGGACAACTCTTTTGGGCATGCCGCATGCCCACAGTCGTACACCACGAGACTCGCGCGTCCACAGTCTTATGTGCATATGACCCCGAGGAGCAAAAACAACCGGAGGATCGTGAATTGCTGCTATCTAAGCCACCTCCGCTTGACACGTACGACTATAACTAAGAAACCCCCCCAAATCCAAATATCCGTCCGGGAGAGTGACCCCGATCCGACCAATCGGGCGCCGCTATGCAATGCCGGCCACGTCCCCCACGTTGGTCGGATAGAGTGGGCTCGGTTGATAGTCAACTCGGCTGTCACTCGATGAGTGTCGGCGGCATGCCTCAATGAGAATTCGCTCATCGCCAGCACCTATCGGTCGTACCGGTCGCGGCGGTCGCTCCGGTCGTGCCTATCGCCTCTATCGTGTCGATCATGTCGGTCATCTCTGTCGTGTCTGTCATGGCGGTCATGCCTCCGGCTGCTGCTGCTGCTGCCGCCGTTCCGCCGTTCGTCTCGCTCTCTGTCACGCTCTGCCTTGTAGCTGTTGCCGTAGCGGCTGTCCCGGTGCTCTCGCCGCTTTTCCTCCTCGCGTCGATAGTCATGCAGCTTCGGCGGCCGTGACTTGTTGTAGCCACCCGGCCCACTGCCGGTCTTGTGGTTCCACGCTCCGAGGTCCTCGGCGCCTTTAAGCTCTTTGGCTCCTAGACCGAGCTGGTTCGGCCGCCGCTTGACCTGCTTCACCTTGGGCCCCCGGTCCTTGCCGTCCCACCCCATGCCGCGCAGCAGAGCCGCCCCAAACTCCTCCACCGGCATCGCCTCGTATTCCTCCAGCGTGGACGCATCAGGTGCGTCCCGGAAGTCGCGGTTGAACACGTCGTCTTCCGTCACGTCGTTGCCGGAACTCTCAATCACTAGTTGCCGTTTGTTTTTGTGTGCCCCGGGTTTTCCTAGTAGTGCTGCCACCGCTTCCTTTTCGAAGTCATCTTTGCTACTACCGTGGCCGTCGTTGTCATTGTCACCATCACCATCGCCGTTTTCTGAGAGAGATGTCTTCTCGACCGTATCATCGTTCTTGTCATCCCCGTCGTTGCCATCCACTGGGGCTTCCTTCTTGGTAATCGTCAAGCCCCATTTTATCGGTTTGTCCTGATCTGCAGGCTCGGCCTCAGGTTGCCGTCTAGAGCTCCGTGGCGGTGAAGGCTCTCGCCGCCGGCGCTGTCGTGCTTTTGCCTCTGTCCGCCAGTCTCTGTTGCCCTGCCGCTCGATCGTCAGAGGGCCGCGGGGCTCGTTGCGGCTGCGGCTGGCGCGGCTGTCTCGCTCTAGTTCCGCGCCGTTCGCTCCAAATGCAGTGATTCGTTCGTGTCGTCCGCTACGTCGGCTGTCGTCATCAGATCCGGAATCTGAGTCGCCCCCAAATCCATTTCCCCGGTGCCGTTTGCCTAATGAGGATGACGGTGGTGGCTGCGTTGGCTTTTTCGCCGCGCTGGATGATGAGCTAGAAAATGCGATGGATATTTTAAAAGGCTGTTGATCGTCTCGGTCTGCCATTTTGATTGTTGGCTCCCTCTGCTTGCTCCTCAGTACGGTGAGTTGTCGACCGGTTGGCAGCCTTTCAACGTTGTGAACGGCTCTTGCCACTGGATTATTTTCAGCCACAGCTTGTGGCTGAAACTTTCTTAGCGCCACACGCTAGCTCCTGTACAGTTACAGGGAGCTACGAGCAAATCAAAGTCCCAGGAATGCAGAGCAAACAAATAATGTACAAATGTCGAATAACAAAGGGAATGGACAGCTTCGTATTACATGCTAGTGTCAGAATACTGCGCATTGCACCTTGGAGGTGACTTGGGCTGAAGCCTCTTATGGGTAATCCGTCTGTTAGGCCCACCAAACTGGGCTGTATGGCTCAAAAAGAGACCTGTTCATATGGAACAGCCAATAATGTGGCAGAATTGGTGAGTATAATTGTAGAAATGAACTTTTTTTGTAATGAAAATAAAGGATGGACAAATATTTTGTGCTTGTGTTGCTGGCTCTGCTTTCTCGGTTGTCCCAGTCTTTTTGCGGTTCGTATAATTGAGTTTGGGACCAAGGCGGACAATTTTTGAGTCACAATTGGATCACTGGATCACTGGGGTCTCTCCTGGACTTCAGCCAGCAAGAAGTAAGAAAAATAGCATTTTCCAACCCGCAATACTCTATGCAGCTCGAGCAAGTATCATTTTTTGCCGTTCTTCGTGGCGGGTCAAGTCTTGCTGGTTACCTCACTGTGCCAGTGACAATGTGCAGTTTTATCGGGCTACTTAGTAACATGAGTTCACATGATACTGCGAAATTCAACATTTTGATTTGATTTGGTTATCGCTTTGGACCAATGTGCAACTTGCATCACAGTAGTATTTTATCGCATTTGTACGATGACGTCAACAATTTTGTGGTGATAGTTATGCGAGGCTAAAAAAAGTGATGAGAACGACATGTGAAAGAGGAACCTTGAATTGCAACGCATGTTGATTGGTTTGTACAAAGTAGAGGAGAAACAAGGTTGGTCCTATACCAATTGCACAGCCACATGACTTCTGTGGCTTTACATGGCAAAGCACTCCGTACTTACGTAGAGAGGGGATTTTGCACAGTCATACCCGTTACAGGTATCTTATGTGTGCCTAGCTATCTTTCTATGTCCTCTGCACCTGGCGAATGCTCGTAGGCTCCCACTACGTACGGTGAATGGAGTAAGTGCAGGTTTGCCCTGTAAAGGTGCTAAGCCGCCGCTAAGCCGCTAAAATCTAGTGGAGGTGTCGCCCCATAATGCCTTGCTTAGGCCCAGATAACACTCTGTAGCCACTGTGGGCAGGCACCCCTTTTTTGACCTGTCCAACTCTGGTCTTGTTCATTTCCCTTTCCCCATTCTGGTATCGGCCAATAGAAAGTTTTTGGCCTGCCCCACCTAATCTCTTTGGTTTGTCAAAGAAAAAAGAACAAGGAGGGAGAGACCCCCCGGCCAGCGGACACCGCACCTACCTAAAGCCCCAAACCAACAACAAAAGTTAACCTGACAAACCCGCTATCTCTGATAAACTCCCCCCAAAATCCCAGCTTTACAGTATTCCACCATATTCGGCCTCCATGAAAATTTAATCGGTTGGCCGAGGGCATCACCATACAAAAAAATCATTATCGCCCAAAACAACACAACGCGCCCTTTTCCATCAAAATTTAGTACAGAAATTGCCTAGTTTTTGTCCATTAAGACCGTTCCGACATTCGTTTTTGATAAAAACGGATGTCGCGTCCACTCATGACATGACTGAGGTCGGACCCGCCGACCGTCGCGAGCTCCTGCGATCAAAACGGGCAGAATGCAGGTGAGATGGATTGCATTTGAAAGCGCTGAATTTTCTGATTCGATCGATGTAGGATGTGGTGTGCTGATGATTTTTAGCTCAATTGTACGATCGCGCAAAAGGAAGCTTCGCGAGATTTACGCTGTTGCGACCGATGCAGACGCCGCCCTGCAGGTCGATGTATTTGACCCCGACGCGCCGCCCGCCACGTCTGCCGAAGCAAAGTTCCTCGTTGATACCGACATTTTACAGTAGGTCTCCTGCGCGTATTTTTGGGTTTTATGTGGCCGTCCGACCATGCGCCAGCTTGCTGCCACACCTGCTCATGCTAATCGCATTCTACAGAGGCCGTTCACTCAACGACGCGCGCATTCCGACACGACGAAAGCCCGATGTGCAGACCTTCCAGCGATTTTTAAGGTCCACAGCAGCGGCGCTGGCCAAGAGCGATGCCTCCAACGGAATCAAGGCAACCCCCAACGGCCGCCAGCCGTCGCCGTCAACCGTGCCGTCGAGTCGCGAGACGAGCCGTTCTTCTGCTGCAGAACCCTCTTCCTCTGCACCGTCTGTCACTGCAAATGGCATTTTTACCTCTACCCGGAAGTCTGCTTCTCCGCCAAAGCAATTGAAATCCGTACCTCTCGCGCCTGTTGCGACACAAGTCGACACCAATGGCGCACCCTCCCCCTCGAACTCCCCAACCTCGACCACCGGAACTATTGGTATCAAGTCTTCCATACCATCATCTATAACAAACATAGAGCCGCAGAAGGGCCACCGGGAAACATCTGTAGCGGCACAGAAACCACCGGCAGCAGTTTCGCAGCTACCAGCAAGCCCGGCAACGGACGACGAGGGAGATGCGATGGAAGGTGTCAACGGAGAAGCACCGACTGACGACCAAGACGACGATACTCCCGATGCGCCCCTGGACCAGCCGGAGGGCCCCGAATCTGCAAAGCCGACTGATATTCCATCATCACCAGACTCGATTGCACAAACAGCGACGACTCCGGCGGTGCAAGATATATCGACCAATACGAGCCCCGAAAACGAAGGAGACTCGTACGTGGACAGAGACGAGAAATTAGACCACGATGTGGCGTCCGACTCGCCCCATTCAGGCGAGGGATCTGGACCGGTGGACAAGATGCGCGACGATGCAGTAGAAGCACAGATTCTCCAAGAATCTGCAGCCATGGAAGATGCGCAAGCACAAGAAGAAGACGAGGCTGTTGCAGTCGTGGCTTCACCACCAAAAGTCGTGGAGGAGGATGCTCCAGAGACTGAGGTGGAAGCGGAACCAACTCCTGTGGCTGATGAGGCTGTCCCTCTCCCATCGACAGCCATGGACGTCGACGAGACACCCAGCAAGCCGACAGCTGTCACAGTTGCGGACCAGTTGCCTGCCACCGCTTTGCAGCCGACATTTCCCCCCCCCCGTGTTGCGCAGAGTCCTTCGGCTGCCGCTACGTTGCCGACGCCAAAGCCTAGTATGGACGGCAGCGAGCAGCAAAGCATCGGGGATCTGGTGGCCTCGAGCAGAAAAGACAAGCGAAAGGCGCCCAAGGTCCTATTTGGACGACAGAAGAAGGTCAAGAGGGAGACTCGAATTGTGCCGTCGACAAATCTTGCCAAGTCGGAGAACCTCTTAGCGGAGGACTACTTCACTCCCCTCTTTATTCAAACATATACACAGCAATCCAAGTGGCTCAAGACTCTGGACCGACTCGTTAATAGCGCGCGGAAGACAGTGTCTACGGCAGACTTGCAAGCATCCATGTTTGAGGGCCAGTCGTGCAAGATTTTGAAGCGGGTGTACCAGCTCCAGCAACAGAACGAATGGTCCCTGCGGCAACCCGAGAGATGTCCGGAGCCCACACGGCCCGAGTCGCATTGGGATGTGCTTCTGCACGAGATGAAGTGGATGCGGACAGACTTCCGGGAAGAGCGCAAGTGGAAGATGGCGACTGCATTCAACCTGGCGACGGCATGCGCTAACTGGGTGGTGGCTAGACCTGAGGGCCGGAAAGCCATGCAAGTACGCGCGGTAATCCCTTCTCGCGAGGACGCCGAGCTGGAGGATATCCCAATGATTGGCAATGCAATGATCGACGATGCGGCGGTTGCTACTGCTACGGAACACGAGGACAAAATGGCGATGGAGTCGGCACCGACGCCGATGGAGGACGGCCTAGACGACGATGTCGAGGTTTTCCGGACCATCTCACCATCGGCACTCTTTACGATGCCGGACAACTCCGTCGTGTTTGGGCTGGAGCAGTCAGCCGCGTCGGACACGATACTGGCGGAGTTGCCCATGTACGGGTCGCCGCTAGAGGTCCCAACAGCTGACCCCATTGGCCCGAGACACGATCCGGATGCGTGGTGGCGACGACGCGTGGTGCCCGTGAGCAGGTTTATCGAGACACCAATTGTTGTGTTGCAGAAGGGGCCGCCTTGCGAACGGAGTCGGTACGAAGCAATGGACGAAGAAAGCGACTCGGAGGACGGCGATTACGTCTTTGGAGATGCGGATGAGGTGGAGGCTGCTCCCAAGGACGAGCCCGATACGGCTCCAGAGGACTCGGCCGTGGGGCTCTTCCAACCGGAGCTGCGAACTCTGCGCGAGCGTTTGCATGCTGGACAACAGTTTAGGCCGCCGTCGGACCATGCTATGCCACAGCAAAACTTTTACGAGCACCGGCCGCCGTCGCATTGGACTGTGATCGACGACGACCAGCTGAAGAAGCTTGTGCGCGAGCTGTCGTACAACTGGTCGTTCATCTCGAGCATTGTATCGACCAAGTCGCTGTTTGTATCGGGCGCCGAGCGACGGACGTCGTGGGAGTGCTTTGAACGCTGGGTTGGCCTCGAGGGATACCCCAGCGACGCGGCACGTTCGCCGTACTTCCGCGTATACCAAGCACGGATTGACGGTGCGCAGCGAGTGATTAAGGAGGCCAACGAAAAGGCGATGGCAGCAGCCGCCGCCGCAGCCGCGGCGACAGCAACGGCGTCTTCGAACGGCAATGGCAGCGCGCCACCTCCCCACCCTCCAGTGCAGCGGCGACGGGCGACAGCGCCTGTGCGAGTGGAACGGCACCGCAGCCAGAAGTACCTGGCGATGATCGAGGCAATGCGGAAGCTGGCGAAGAAACGGGAGACGCTACTCCAAAAGCAGCAGCAGCAGGCAAATGTGGTGGCGATGCGCAAAGCGAATGAGCCGCCGCAACAGAAGCCGCCGATCAAGACGCCGCAGGAGTATAGTGTGATCCGGCACGAACGGGAGCAGCACCTGGCGGAGAAGATGGCAGAGCTGCAACGACAGCAGACGGAGGCGCACCGCAGAGTAAGTGTCGATCCTAGAGGTTGTGACGACGTGTGCGTGAGTGACGGTAGTACTGATACAGTCCAGCAGATGATGGCTCGGTCGCAGAACCAGCTTGCCGCTGGTGGAGTGGGTGGAGTGCCGCAGCAGATGGCCGCACAGATGGCCGCTGTAAATTCGATGGCCATGGCCGGACGGACTAATATGGCTGCTGGGCAGGCAGCGGCGCTCCAGGGCCAGGCTCGGGGACGGATGGCGATGCCGGTCAGTGCCAACTCGATGGCCAATTTGCAAGCCGGAATGGCCCGCGTGGCCAGTCAGATGCCGATGACGAGTCTCCAGCAGGCCCAGCTGCAGGCCCTGCAAGCTCAGCAACGGCTGCAGATGGGCCAGATGGGACAGGCCGGAGCACCTGATATGAAGCTGGTGCTACAAGCACGGCAGATCCAACTGCAGCAGCAACAACAGGTGCAGCAGCAGCAGGTGCAGCAACAGCATCAGATCCAACTGCCGCAACAGCAGCAGCAGCAGCAGCAACAGCCACAGCAGCAGCAGCAGCAGCAACAAGCTCAGCAACAACAGCAGACGGCCCAGCAGCAGCAGCAGCAGGCTCAGCAGCAACAGCTCCAGTTGCAGCAGCACCAGCAACACCAACAGCAGCTACAACAGCATCACCAGCAAGTGCAGCAGCAGCAGCAGCAACAACAACAGCAACAGCAGGTGCAACAGGTTCAGCAAACGCAGCAACAGCAGCAGCAGCAGCAGCTCGCGCAGCAGCTCCCGCCACATGTGGCGCAACAACATGCACAACACTCTCCGCTCATCTCACACCTGCAGCAGCAACATTTGACGCCTCAGCAGCAGCAACTTCTCCAGGCGCAGCAGATGCAGCAGCTGCAGGCACAGCAGCTACAACAACAGCAACAGCAGCAGCTCCAACAGCAGCAGTTGCAAGCACAGCAGCAACTACAGACACCGACACCGCCGCCACAGCAGCAGCAGCAGCAGCAAGCTCATGCGTCACCCCAACTGCAGCAAGCCCAACAGCAAGCCCAGCAGCAAGCGCATGCGTCGCCCCAGATGCAGCAAGCCCAACAAACGCAGCAAGCCCAACAAGCCCAGCAAGTACAGCAGCTTCAGGCACAGCACAACTCGGCTCTGGGCAAGGTGGCCGGTGGAGCCGTGCAAGGGTCGCCGACGGGGATGCGGCTGGCGATGAACGGGCTGAACCAGCAGAACTACTTGGCCAACGCACAGGCAGTCGCCGCCATGGGATCGTTCAACGCGGCTAACGGCGTGGGCATGGGGAATCCCGTGAACGGGGGCATGAGCAGCCCTGTCAACGTGGGCATGAACATGGCCAACATGGCCGGCATGGCCGGAACAGGCGGGATGCGGGCGCCGACGCCACTGCCGCCCAACGTGATGGCCCAAATTAGGGAGCTGGAGAACTCGTTCAGGGCTAAGAATCCGAACCTGACGCCGGATCAGGCACGGCAAATGGCGCTGCAGAACTACACGCAGATCATGATGATGCAGAGGCAGAACGCGCTCAACGCGGCTGCAGGCGCCGGACAGCAACAAACGCTGGCAGGGACCAGTCCACGGCAATATGCACAACTGCTGCGGGCCAAAGCCGCCCAAGCTGCCCAGCTCCAAGCTCAAGCTCAGGCCCACGCAGCCCAAGCGCAGGCAGCTCAGGCAGCCCAAGCCGTGCAGGCGCAGGCACAGGCAGCCCAGCAGGCAGCGGTCGCTGCCGCGGCAGCACAACGGCAAGGGACGCCTCTGCAGAATGCAACAGCAATGCAGTTGGCAGCAGCACAGCTGGCCAGACAGCAGGCAAACGGAACCGGTGTGGCCAACGGGCCACCTCCGTCTGGTGCGGGGATCTAGTACCGCGTATTTTGTCGCGGTAGGGGGGGCTATCATTTGTCACATGGGTTTCATGTATTCCATCATTCAAAGGTGCATCATCCTCATTGCATCCTGCCGTCTCTTGGTCTGGGAGCCTTTCCCCCCCCATTTGACGTTACATAGTTTTTTGTTTTAATATTTTGGCTGGGCTGGGACACGGGAACTGGAAAGGGGAAGGGAACACGGCGGGTTTTCTACAGGCGAACCGCCGGCTGCGGTCTTTCGAGAAGGGCCAGGACTAGACGGCCCGTATGGGCTGTATAAAATATACTGAAAGAAGAAAAATGAAGCATGACTGTACGAGCATTCTGTATCGGGCGTGACGACCTATGTACTTCGCAGTTACTCTGTCACTGCGATCTTGGTGGATACGGGTGATAACGATAAGATAAGAGATAACAAAAATTTGGGTGCCGTCCTGTACGTAGTTCGTTGCCTCCAGTTAGATGGGCGTGAAAATTTGGTTTCTGCAAACCCAACAACACATCCCACCTCCATACACCAACGCAGACATGGTGAAGAGAAAGCGGGATACCAAGGAGGCAGCTGCGCCGGCCAAGAAGGCGGCTGCACCAGCGCCGCCTGCGCTGAAGTCTGCACTGAAATCGGCCCTGAAAAGCAGCAGCCAGCCAGCGAAAGACGAGAGCAAACGGCCAAGCAAGAAGGCCAAGGCGACCGAGAACAGCGAGACAGCAAAGCCAGCGGCAAAGCCAGCGGCAAAGCCAGCGGCAAAGCCAGCGGCAAAGAAGACAGCGCAAACGGCAAAGTCAGAAGCAGCCGCCCCTGTGGCTCGTGCCGCGACTGGCCCGACGGTGCTGCAGATTGTAGCGGGATCCTACGACCGGACGCTGCACGGAGTGACGGCGACAATTTTGGGAGAGACGGCGACGGTAGACCAGGAGGACAAGGACAAGGGGTCCAAGACCAAGGACGGCAAGGCTGTCAGCTTTGCCGACACGTTCCTGTTCAACGCGCACGCATCGGCGGTGCGGTGTCTGGCGCTGTCGCCGCCGTCGGTGGCGGTGCCCGGACAAGGCCAGAAAATCATGCTCGCGACCGGCAGCACGGACGAGCGCGTCAACATCTACAACCTGTCGGCACACCCGCCGCCAGCAGCGATCGCCAAGGCCGCCGAGGAAGACCGCGCGCTGATGGCGGCCGTGGTGCGGCGGCCGGTGGCGGCCATAGCCCAGGACGCCAAGAACCGCGAGCTCGGCACGCTGCTGCACCACACGTCGTCCATCACGCGGCTCTCATTTCCGACGCGCTCCAAGCTGCTGTCGGCGTCCGAAGACTCGAGCGTCGCCGTCACGCGCACGCGCGACTGGTCGCTGCTGTCGTCGATCCGCGCGCCCATCCCCAAGGCGGGCACCGGCGAAGGCGGCGTCTACCGGCCGAGCGGCGATACCGCGCCTCCGGGCGGCGCTCCGTCCGGCATCAACGACTTTGCCGTGCACCCGAGCATGAAGGTGATGCTGACCGTGAGCCGCGGCGAGCGGTGCATGCGGCTATGGAACCTGGTGACGGGCAAGAAGGCGGGCGTGCTCAACTTTGGGCGCGAGCTGCTGCGGGACCTCGGCGACGCCAAGTTTGCCTCGGGCGAGGGCCAGCTGGTGGCATGGGGGCGGAACTTTGGTTCGGCGGCCGGGGCCGAGACGGAGACGGCGACGGAGACGGCGACGGAGACGGCGACAGAGACGGCGTCGGACGAGTTCGCCATCGGCTTCGACCGCAACGTCGTCGTCTTCGGCATGGACAGCCAGGCGCGGTGCAAGGTGCTGCCCGATGCGCGCGTCAAGACGCACGACTTCCACTACTTTGAGACGCGCCGTCCTGCCCTTTCTGTCCTCGCGGTCGCCACCGAAGACGGCCGCATTCTGCTGTGCTCGACGCGGCCGCAGGACCTCGTGGCGCCGCCGGCGCCCGCAGCTGAGCTGGACGACGAACCAGAACACGGAAAGAACAAGAGGCGCAAGGTGCCCCCCGCACCGCTGCGGCTGCCGGCGGCGCGGCTGATCGGCCAGATCGGCGGCCGCGCGGCCGGCGTCGTCGGCCGCATCAAGGCCTTCAAGGTGCTGCCAGCTGAAGAAGCCGGCGTCCCGGTGTGGTACGTCGTGGCCGTGTCGAGCGCGGGCGCGCTGCGGGTGTTCCGGCTGGGCGAGGCGGAGCTGCGGGCGGCGTGGAAGCAGGCCATCAGCAAGGGCGTAAAGGACAGCGCAGACAGCGCGGAAAAGCCGCAGCAGCTGGGCGAGCTGCTGGGCCTGCACCAGACGCAGGACCGGATTACGTGCGTGGAAGCCTTTGTGATGATTCCGCGGCCGGAAGGGCTGGAGGAAAGCGAGGACGAGATGGCAGACGAGGATGAGGAGGAGGAGGAGGAGGAGGAGGAGGAGGAGTAGAAATTCATAGCATTTGTATGTAATAGACTGTATATTGGGTGCATCCTGAGGTATTGACATGTCCTTTCCGATCTCGAAACCAAGCACTCAAAGCCGAATACTCGTTCCTCGATGCCTAGAAACACCGAACTGATTTCAAGACAATCTACGCGGGACAAACTCTCGCAGCCGAATCTACTAAATGGCCACTTCGATTGGTTCTTGAATGTTGTCGAGCCGCTGTTGGTCATGTTGGGCCAATCCGCAAACAAAGACAAGGCTACCTCTAGCTACTACATATCAACAGGTAGAACGACGGAGCCGTTAATGAGTTACGGTAAAACATATACGACGTACTAAGCACGAGTACGAGTATGGTTGTATCCATCTCAAATCCGACGCGGCCGATTGCGTGCACAAAATTAGCGAGCAATACGACGCCAGCAGTTCCCAGCAGGCGTCTCAACCAAGAATCTACGGAGTAAGGCGGGGTGGCTACTATCCGCCAGCTGTAGCTCGATAGGCACCCCTAACGGGCCAAATACGAGTAACGGGGCCACACAGGCTACTCACAGGCCACACGGGTGGGGGATTCCGCTATCACTTGCAGCACACGGTCACTGGCGCTCGTTTTTGCGCACCACGCGCCCGCTGCGTCCCGTTTCTCGGGCCCTGATACGCGTATAGCGCCAGCGCTATTGGCCCTGAAGATTTTCTCGCGCTCACTAACGGAAAGTTGGCTGGTCTCTGTATGGCATGTGATTGGGGCCGTTTGCCTTGCGGGGGAAAGGCGCTGCCTTTCTGGCGAGATGCACTACAAAGTAGCCATGTACGTCGTATATGCTCGTCGCACATCTCACACAAAAAGACAGATGAGACACAGAGGCAGGAACGGACGCATTGGCACGGAGGGGCTCTTCTCTATCTGGCATGCTGAGCGGAGTTGTCCAGCAGCTAATTTCCATGCAAGTCAACAAAAAAACTAAAAAGGGCCAACAGAACTATATTGACCCCGGATTTGACAGCCTAGCTCGCCGCTCCGACGTGCGCGAGCGCCCCAACGGCCTTTTCTCGCCGAGTCGACGCGGCCCTTTCTATTTTCGTGTCATTTCTTACTGGTATTCTCCTGGCGTTGGCAGATCTCATATCTCAGGTGAGACAGCCGATTCGGCCTTTCTGGGCTCTCTTCTGTTGGGGGTGCCTTGCGAGTGCTCTTCTCTGCTTATTCTTGTGCGGAGTACGAGTACTCTAAGCTGTACACCTCATTTGGCTTTTCGCCCTCCCATCTCGGCAACCAGCCGCTCTCCCTTCTCCCTTTTTCCTGGCCCAGCTCTCCTTTTTCACACCTCCCACTCTCTCATCTCCCTCCCTTTCTCACTCCCACCCCCTCTTGCCCGTCCATTTGCTGCCTCGGCGACCCTAATCCGAGCCGCCTCAGTCCAGATTTCCAGGGTCTCCTCGGAACCCACCTGCCCCTTTGCGCCTAAATACCCTTCTAACCACCGAGACCGACACACACCCAACAGCAAAAGAGCATCACTTGCCGCTCCCGCCCTCAACAAGCCACATAAGGAATCGAGAACGTGCCATCCGCCTTTGCCTGCACCTTTCTTTTCTTGCTGCATCGCCTAACTCGTTTTCTGCATATGTGGCCGCTGCCGCTGCCGCTCTGCTAAAGAGAGCTCTTGCGCGCTCGTCTCTGTCTTCATCGCCGAGCTCCTCTTTCCAGCGTCCCGCCTGTAGCCGCGTCGTCTTCTCCTCCTCTCTTCCACCGGCGACTCTTCTACCAACCGCCACGATGTCCGGCAACGAGCCACCACCCCCTGTCGTTTACCACCCCGTCCCCCGCCGTCCTTTTGTCACAAGTCCGGCTACTCCGCCATCCGATGCCGATGAGAACAAGAATCGCAACATGCAGCAGAAGAAGCAGCAGCAACAGCAGCAACAGCAGCAACAGCAGCAACAGAGCTTCCTCGCCCGCTTCTCTCGACAAGACTCTATGCCCTCGACCCCCAGCGCAGACGACACCACCACACGCTTCCTTGATCCTCATACTCTCCAGCCCAACCGCCGGCCCAGCCAAACAAATACCGGCTTGTCCTCGACCACTCTCTCAGACCTCGGCGACAACCAAAACAGCGCCCCTGCCACCCCGATTGACCGTTCCTACTCCTTTCGCAACCTGACCACCTCAACCCTATTTGGCATCTTCAGCCAGGGCCCCGACGATAGTGCACCGAGCAGCCGCCTCGGCACAGGACCTACCGGCAGCGGCTTCTTCGAACCCGGAACGCCATGGGGCACGGGGGCCGAAACTCCGGCTGCAGATCTTCTCGCCGAGGGAGACGACGGAGATGACGACGATGGGGCTATCGACGGTGGCAGGCCGTCAGACAGACCGCTCAACGACGGCGACATCGACGAGATCCGCCAGGCCTCGAGATCCTTGCTGATGCTGCAACGCAAACGGCGGCGTGGAGAGAGCTTCGGACCCGACGGCGTCTCCGGGACTGTATTTCCTCCAACAGGCTCCGGGGCCGCTGGGGCTTCCGCTGCTACAGGAGCTGCCTCCAAACCGGCTGCCGCAACACCAGCCTCCCTGAGCCGCCGAGCGTCTACCGCCAGTGCTGCACCCTCGCAACACGTCGCCGTGGCGTTCTTGTCGATGGTGAGCCGTGCGGCCCTGCTCTTTGCTCTCGGTATGAGCTACGGTGTCCTTGTATCTCGGCTGCAGGATGGAACACACGCCGTCTTTATGCTAGAAGAGGAGGCTGGCCTCGACTCTGGTGCCACATCTGGCTCGGCTGATGCGTCCACTGCTGGTGCTGGTGCTGCCATCTCTGCTTACGACCCCACAAAGGACTGGCGATATCTCACGTCGTGGGGCATGTCTGGGACCGTTCTAGGCGCGCTTCTCCCCTGGTTCGACGGTGTGTGGGAGCGCACATTCGCACACAGAAGAGGCCCGGCCTCCGCCGCCCTCGGCAAGAACCGCACAATCCCGGAAACGGACTGGGCTCTCGTTGTGCGCGGCATTGGCGCCTTTGCCGGTATCGTGTTTGCTCTGGTATGTTTTGTTGCCTTCCCCTTGTCTGCTGCTTTCCTCTCGGGGCCTCAGTGCTAACTTGTGCCAGCGCAAACTTGCGTGGGCCTCCACGATGCAGGCTACCCTGACCCTGGCCTTGGCCAACCCTTTTCTCTGGTACCTCATTGACCGCTCAAAGCCTGGCTTCATCCTGGCTGCCGCCGTTGGTCTTGCCGGGTCCATCGTGCTCATGACCCTCCGCTTTGATCTGTCACCGCATCCCGGCGCTTCGTCGCTGCCGTATCATCTACACAATGGCAGCGGCGGCCAGGGCCGAATGGCTGGAGGGAGCACCAGTGGCAGTGGTGCCGGTACTTCGTCCCTTCACCCACCGACTGCGTCGAGCCGCAACGCTTCGGCAGCGGGCCTCGATGGTGCTGCCGCCGGTGGTGCCATGAGCCTCAGCTCTGTAGCTACCACCATAGAAACCGCCATTTGGCTCATCAGCGTCCTCTTTTGCAGCTGTGTTTGTTTCGGCAACATTGGTCGCCGTCTGGCGCTGCAACCCGCTGCGACCAGCCGCAGTCGGTCGTGAATTCTAGATCACAGTTCACACTATTGCCCCCCAATACCTTGGTATTAAAGGGCCGGATGCATAACCTGTATATATGCATGTACGACTGCACGCATGAGAAGTGACCGGCTCTTCCGGGTGTTCGATTCCTAGTCTTGTCTTGTGGATATAGCAGTCAGTTGCGTATACCCCTTACGCCAATGTTGAGAGCGTCCTCTTGTTTTCTCTTGATTGGGACATTCTTGTCGCGGGGCGTTCTCCATGTATAATTATATTTTTATTTACCTTGTTTCTCTTTTTACTTTTATTTCTTTTATTTCTTCTTGGGTAATGGTCCGGAAAGAATGAATTGCATATAGCATTTCCTAAAAAGGATATGGGGAATGCTCTTGCTCCTTGGTGTCTGTCTCCCTATGATGGCTGCCAAAAGGCAATAATAATACTTTGGGCCTTGTTTTTTCACTACTTTTGTGCGGGTCTTGTAGTTTCGACTCAAGCTTGACGTTTAGCCACCGCACTGGCCACTGTCGACAGGAATAGTATACATTGCTAGTACCTTGTCGATGGTTCTTTGCCGAGTACATTTGCTTCTAAGATACCTTTTCTCTATCAGCTCGTTGTCCTATTCTGTTGGTACTAATGCATATTATGATTATCTTAAAAACGACTGCTCCTGATTGCCAAACTAAAGTGCCTGAATCTAACTGCATAGCATTATATAGACGGCTTATGGAACATGATTTGCCTTCCTCCATCTTTTTAAGGGTTCACTACTAAGACGGTTCAACTTAACAATGACTTGCTCTGCCAACTCATTACATCACGATGTCCTAAACGGGGTCACTAATTTTGTATGAAACAAAAATGTATCTATTCAAGACGGCTGGTAACTAGTCATGGCTGGACCATGGCCATTTTAATCAAAGAGCGAAAAATCAGGCACGCGTACTTTCTTGGCCACTACAGTAGCAAATGGCAAAACTGGTCCAACTAGATACCAACTGGGCAGGAAAAATTAGCAAAAAGGGCAAAAAAAACAAGCTTCAATGGAGCAACTCGGGATTGAACCGAGGACCTTCAGATCTTCAGTCTGACGCTCTCCCAACTGAGCTATTACTCCCGCTTTTCGCAGGAATTGAAGGCCACTTCTTATTGGTGCAGACTCTGTTAGGTTGTAACATATAGGCTATCTCCAATTGCATTCGTCACTGAAAAAAAAATCTGCAGGAAAAAGTGGACCGAACTAAAATTTAACTGCTCAAAAAGCAAAAAAACGGAGGCTTCAATGGAGCAACTCGGGATTGAACCGAGGACCTTCAGATCTTCAGTCTGACGCTCTCCCAACTGAGCTATTACTCCTGCTTTTCGCAGGAATTGAAGGCCAATTCTCCTATTGTTGGAAAATGGCGCTTCTAATTGGCCTCATATAGTTCGGCATTTTGAGCTAGTCACGGCTTCCCTTTTTGGGCATACACACTTCACTTGTTCGAAAGCTAGAATAATGTGAATGTTCTAGGCTCGTTTCATTGGGCACTCGACTTACACGCACATGTCGATGATCAACATTAAATGATTTATTTTCAAGAAGTAGCCACAATTGGTTTCTTCACTGAACTTTGGGGTATGTTTTGTATTCAATGAACTTCCTCTAAATACAGTTAAGGTTAATGAATGTTCAATAAATCTTAGATGCGCAGCCACTTATAAGCAATAAAATAATAAATAAAATAGCAATCTACCAACAAAAATTATAGGGTTGGGAATAGATTTGTACGGTGCAATTTTAATTGTAATACTTGATAACTTCGAAGATAAACTGCATTCGCGCACAGCCGAGACCTAGACGCCCTGTTCTCAGCGGAGGTGTGTCTCGAGCACCACTCCCAAGTCAAGAACCCCTCTGCATGGATATTTTCTGCAAGCAGTGCGAGTCTCCGCTCAGTGCACAATCGACTGGCTTGAACAGGGGCTGCTCGATGCTGATGGGCCTCGTGGCACTGGAATGGAGGGGTCGTAGTCATGGTAGCAGACTGATTCTAGAATTGATGAGTTTATACACAAATATAGCACAGTATTTATAGAAGAAAGGGATGCATTGAGTGCGGGTACTATGGACTCTTCAGGGCATATGAACTGCCCGCATGCTCTGAATGGGTAATGTGCGTGGGGCTTGGGACACCCCATTAGAAGACATCGAACCTGTGGATGTGCGTATGCCCCGTTACACTAGCATGTGTGAATATATCTGGGAGGACTCTAGTGCTGTAGAAGGAAAATCACACTGGGTCGAAGTCCTGCGTCGGGACTGAGATACTTGATGTCATAGGGCACATGCCTCACGGTAAGGTTGACCTTTGTAGAAAAGTTGTGAAACAAGATAGAACCGGGAAGAACGACACGCCTATACAAAGTTGAATATATCGTTGGCACGGGTGGTGTGTTTCGAATTGCAGTGTTTCAAAAAAAAAAACCATCTCTGAGAGCTGGTTTGCAATGAATGTATGTCGACGACAAGTGTGGAAGGTAGTCGAGAGGGATTCTATGTTCATTCAATACGTGGTTTACAGCAACATCCCAAGGAGCAATGCTCTTTGACTGTAAGTTAAGGGAACTAGTTAGTAACTTCCCAATATAATGTCCATTTAGCCATGCATGTAATGCATGGAGCAGTTCCTCGCTTGTGGCACCGGCAGATGCATGTGCAGAGTAGCAGCCACCCCAGACAAGGTGCATTACACGGCAGTCTGATAGACGATAATTGAGTGAATCAGGTATGGCGTGGGCACATATTTGGGCGGAACGATCTCTAGGTGGGAACAAGCACTATATAGCGCTGTGGCCTAGCGCGAGTTGGCTGGCTTCCAGGCGGGCGCGACAGGCTTCCCGGGGACCCTGCATTTTATGGTCCAGGGCGTAATGGTGGGCTCATCCCTGCCCGCGGCGGGCTTTATCGTTATTTTTCTAGCATTTTATTTAATTCACCGGGTCACACTTGGACTTGGCACCAGGCCCGGTTGCCGCTGTCGCCACAGCCGAAGCGTAGGAAGGTTAGTGACTTGTAGTAGTAGGCGCCCGCCTAATTTTCTCTCCCCCCTACCTAGGCCTTACTTACCCCTTCCTTTTCCCTTCTCTCTCCTTTTTACCCACAGCCTGCAGCCCCGTGCGCGCGCGTTTATTCTTTTGCAAGACAAAAGACACAAACTTGCCAGAGCCAACGGCCGTCGCAAAACGCTGCGAGCATCAAGGCCAACGGGAACACGGCGACGCGGGAACGACCAAAAAACACGCTGCCTCTGCTTGTTTCTGCTGTTTCCATCGGCCTCCTGCTCTCTTTGCTCTTTCTGTTATTATTCTCCGGTGTCTTTTGCTGGTTCCTGGTTTCCTGTCGCTTTTCGTTCTTTGAGGGCTTGGCACCCTCGTTCGACCGCCTCTCTTTTTTTTTCTGACTTTCCTCGGCTGTTTTTTATTCTGGCCGGCTCTCCTAGCGTTGTGTGCCGTCCTCCTTCCATTTCGGTCTTGCCGTCCTGTTTCGATTCGACGCTGCCTTTTTTGCTACGATCTCAGCCTCGGTCTTTTTTACCCGCCTCGCGCCGCATCGCTCTGTTCTGCGTCGCCACTTCGTCGAATCTATCCTGTGGGCTTTTGGCTCTTTATCTTGGAGTCTCCTGACGCCTGGATCGCCGCACGTGCGCGCGCGCGTCAAGTCTTGTTGCCGCTGACGCCATTGCGATCGCCGTTTTCGCTGCGAGGCGACATCTGGACAACCCGCCACCACTTTTCTTGTCTTTTTTTTGGCTCTCGTCGCTTCTATTGATTCCCCGGCCGCATCTGCGCCCACTGTTCCACCGTTGTTTTTGCGTCTGCTGTTCGATTTCCAGCCCTCTCCGACTTTGGTCTCGTCGCTGGCCTAGTGTCCCTTTTTTTATCCGTCTCCTATCCGTCTCCCCACTCTTGATCCGAACTTCTTTTCGCTCCTCCTCGAGCCGATTCCGGATCTGTCTCGAGCCTCTCTGCGCTCCTTCTGCGACACTGCGACGGCTTTTTTCTGTCCCCCCTGGATTCGATCTCGTCTCACCTCGCGGGCCTTCTACCGCTGTTCCATCACAGTCGGGTTTCCCGCTCCCCCCGCCGTTAGCCGCTCACGCGACGTCGGGCGCCGATCGCATTCCTCTCCCATCCATCCTCCCCCTCTCGACTCCTGTCATCCAGCGTTCCGACTTTCGGCGCTCTTTTCTCAGGCCCCGGATCTCTTCGACTTATCCTGCGGCCTTGCCGATTTGATGACTTCACCCGGACGCTAGACATCGCAGGAACCGACTACCCGATTCCACTTTACGCCCTGAACGACCAGACTCACTTTTTCTTTCTCTCCTATTCCCATCTCTTTCGCCTTTATCCGTCGCGAAATACCACCCTGTACACCGAGACTCTGGCCTTGGGGCACTTCGGTCTGCTTTTTTAGCCACGCGTCGCGACCGGGCATCGCGTGCGCGTCTTTGCTCAGCCGGAAAAGTGGCGACAATCACGCTTGCGGAGACCGAGTTGTCGCTCCAGCAGCCGCCGCAGCCGCAGCAGCACCTGGATCTGACGTTGGGCGTACTCCCCTCTGCCGAGGCCGAGGGGCAGTCCGACTCTTTGATGATGGCACAAGCGGTGCCTCATCAGCCGCCGGATCGGAAGCGAGTCAAGGTCTACGAACTCCGTAATAATGATTGGTTTGACCGGGGCACGGGTTTTTGCTCCGCGGCTTATGTGCCGGTGAGTCTTGTGTTCTTCGCCTTTCATCCTTTGCGATTCTTCATGTCTTGCCAGATGCTAACAGTGGCATACAGATCGAGGGCTCTGAAAACAAAGAGCCGCAAGTGATCGTGGAGTCAGAAGATGTAGCCAACCGTGTGCTTTTGCGGACGCGCATCGGACGCGATGACAGCTTTCAGCGGCAACAAGGCAAGCTAGCGCGTCACCTCACCCGACACACCTCTCGTGCCTTTGTGCTAACCGGTGTGGATGCAGATACGCTGATTGTGTGGACCGATCAGACGACCATGCTTGACATGGCGCTCAGTTTCCAGGAAGCGGAAGGATGTTTACTCATTTGGTAGGTGGCATTTTTCAGGCGTTCCCCCCAGAGCCGGACTGACTCGTGTTTCTCTTTCTTTTACAGGACGTTCATCAGCAGCATCCAACAGACCAACAACGGAATGGCCGATGACGGGCTCTCAGATGATATTGCCATGGAAATGCCGTCGACGATCACGCTCCCGCCGGCGGAGCTAGGCCGCCTGCAGGACCTGGAAAATCACATGCGGATGCTGAGTGCGACGGCGACTGGACGGGACGCTTTGGCGCGGTGCATCATGGCGGACGAATACATCCGCAAGCTGATTCCGCTGGTGGAAATGGCGGAGGACCTGGAGAGCCTGGCGGACCTGCACCACTTGTGCAACATTGTCAAGATCATACTGCTGCTCAACGACACGAGCATCATTGAACATGCGGTGTCGGACGAGTGTGTTCTGGGAGTGGTGGGGGCGCTTGAGTACGACCCCGACTTTCCGAGCCACAAGGCCAACCACCGGCAGTGGCTGAACCAACAGGGCCGGTACAAGGAGGTGGTCCGGATCCAGGACGACGAAATTCGCAAGAAGATCCACCAGACATACCGGCTGCAGTACCTCAAGGACGTGGTGCTGGCGCGGATCCTGGACGACCCGACGTTTTCGGTGCTGACGTCGCTCATCTTCTTTAACCAGGTGGACATTGTGCAGCACCTGCAGAACGATGCGAGCTTTGTGGGCGACCTGTTTGGGATCTTTGACGACCCGAGCGAGGCCATACTGCGCAAGAAGCAGGCGGTGCTTTTTATCCAGCAGTGCTGTGCGATTGCGAAGAACCTGCAGCCGCCGGCGCGGACGACGCTGTACGACAACTTTTTGTCGCACGGCTTGCTGAACGTGGTCAACTTTGGGCTGCGCAACGGCGACGTGTCGGTGCGAGTGGGTGCGACGGACGTTCTGGTGTCGATGATTGACCATGACCCGCAGATGGTGCGGCAGACGGTGTACCGGCAGATGAGCGAGCACCAGCCGCAGCTGACGGACACGCTCATCGATCTGCTGCTGGTGGAGGCCGACCTGGGGATCAAGTCACAGGTGGTGGACGCAATTAAGGTGTTGCTGGACCCTATGCAGCCGTCGCAGCTGGCTCTGGCAGCGGAGAATGGCGGCACGATGAGTGGTGGAGGTGCTAATGGGCATGCCAACGGCAGCAACGGTAGTAACAGCAGCAATGGAAGCAGCAACGGCGATGGTGGGCCCAAGAACGGAGGCGACGTGGTGCAGCGGACGCGGCAGCAGGCGATGCAGCATGCGGATCCGCAACAGACGCTGTTTCTGACGAACTTTTACGAGCGGTCAGCGCCGCGGCTGTTCAAGCCGCTGATCGAGCTGGAGAACCAGCGGAATCTGCAGTTTTCGGTGGTGAACGACGGGATCTACAGCTACCTCAACGAGATCCTGTGCTTTTTCATTCGCAATCACAACCAGCAATGCAAGTTCTTTATGCTGCAGCACAACCTGGCATTGCGTTTTGTACAGCTGCTAGGATGCGGTGTCAACCATCTCCAGCTAGGTAGGCTTTCTTCTTTCTGTTCTTGTTGACGAATTTATGGCCGGTACTAACATGGCAGTGGCGGTGCGGTTCTTCCGGCAGCTGGCGGCGACGCGGGACGAGTTCTATGCGCGGCACATTATCGAGAAGCGGCTGATTGAGCCGATTTTCGACCTGCTGAACCAGATTCTGCCGCGCGACAACCTGCTGTGCTCGGCGTGCCTAGAGTTCTTTGATTTCTTTACGAAGGAGGACCTGGGAGAGCTGAACAAGCATTTGACGGAGGCGTACCGGGAGCGGCTGGTTGCGCTGAGCTACATGCCGACATTTCGGATCATCCTGAGCGGCAAACTCCAGCAAAACGGGCGACACGGACAGCTGGGATTCAGCAGCAGCCACTCGGCGGCAGCGGAGCAGAACGAAGAGCTGAGCGCAGCAGCAGCCGCCCATGGACGGGCAATGCATGGGGTGTCGTCGACGATGATGGGGACATTTGCCATGGACCCAGAAGACGATTCGTACTGGAACGTGCCGGACGAGGACGATGACGAGCTGCCGGTGGGTGGCAACGGACCAATATCAACAGAAGCAGCGGCGTCAGCAGCAGCAGCAGCGGCGGCATCGGCGTCCGCATCCGGTCGGACAGGACGGCCGAACGGCGAGACTGGCAGTGCTAAGAGCCTAGTGGACTACACGTCGGACGAAGAGCTGGACGACAGCGACGGCGATGTTGGCGGCACCGACGAAGACGGGAAGCCGGGGCTCGAAGGGTCGGCGATCTCGGACGGAGAGGACGAAGATGACGAGCTGGATGATGAGCTGGAGGAAGGCGAGGACGAAGAAGCGGAAGAGGCGGAGGAAGAAGAAGAAGCGGGAGGAGGCAAGAATGGCCAAAACACACGAGTGCGGCCGTCATCAGCGTCATCAGCGTCGTCAGCGTCATCAGCCGCTCTGCTGAGCCGGCCGCCGCGAGAGCGGATCTCAGAAAAGCGGCGGCGGGAGGAGGACGAGGAGGACGAACTGGAGAAGCTGCTGGTGCAGAGCAAGCGGCGGAACAGCCAGTCGAACAATATCAATGCGACGGCGTCGGCGCTGCGGAGGAAGAGCCTGGGCCATGGAGGCGCCGGCCGCAGCGACAAGGGCACAGGAACGGGATCGGGTATGGGAAGCGACACAGGAATCGGGTCGGGGTCGGGATCTGGGTCTGGGACGGGGTCGGGGACACCGACCAAAAAGATATCGATCAACCTGACGTCGGCAACGCTCAAGGCGGCGACGACGGCGGGCGGATCTGGCGGTGGCCAAGACGACGACATGGCATGAGGCGCAAATAGGAATGATGATTTGATTTTGTGCAGATATGGCATTATTTTAGCATGATTGATTGTGACCTGTGGTGGTTGATGCTCCGGCACTCGGACCCGCCTACGCTCACATTCTCGCAGTGTATTGGACATGATTGTTCGTATTATGCTATCTCTACAGGGCAGCCAAGGAATATGTTACAGGGAAGAGAGAGAGAGCATTATGATTAGTACAGTATTGGGCGCGGAGAGCAGACGTTTGATCTAGCGCAACTCCCGCCAGAAGACAGGCAGGAAGACGACGCAGGCGGTCCAGAGGACGAGGATGGCGTCGATGAGGGCGAGGGGGAGGCGGACAACGGCGAGGAGGGGGCCCATGGGGCCGAGGGAGGATGCCGCTGAGCTGGGCGGTGATGACGCGGGGGACGAAGGCGAGGAGGACGAAGAGGCCCTGGTAGCATCGACGCCGCAGACCACATCGACCATGTGCAGCCAGATGCCGAGAAAGGCGACGCTGAAGAAATGGTAGGCGAGGACGAGGGGCCGGTGCAGGATGCCAGCCATGAGGCCCATGGGCTCGGCAGCGTGGCCGCGGCGGAAGTACTCGAAGCAGCCGCGGCGGAGGATGCGCTGGGGGCGGGCGTCGGCGGCAAAAAGAGCGTAGAGGGCCTGGGCGAGCACGTTGATGATGGAGGTGAGGCGCTTGCGCTGCCAGTGGAAGCGGCCGAGCGCCGCGGCGATGGCCTCGTGGTCGCCGAGGCTGCGGATGGCCGTGTTGGCCTGGGGATCGAGGAGCGCGGCGAGGGCCACGGCGTCGTTGAGCGCGACGGTCATGCCGCCGCCGGTGAGGGGGTGGCGCATGTTGTAGGCGTCGCCGAGCAGGATGACGCCCTGTTTGGCGGCGCGGACGAGGGCGGAGCGCGGCGCGGGCGGCAGCCACGAGTTGGGCATGCTGCGGGGGATCTTGCCGCCGGCGTATTCGGCGAGGGCGGCCTCGATGCTGGGGTGGACGGCGGCGGGGAGGCCCGGCAGGACGACGCTGCGAATGTAGCCGCGGACGCCACCGGCGGCGGGGGCGGCGGCGGGGAGGCCGATGGGCACGTCGATGAGGGCGCGGGTCTCGTGGGTGCCAATCTGGTAGAGCAGGACGGGGAAGGCGGCGGAGTTGAGGAAGACGTGGCCGAAGCCGCGCGGAGCGAGGGGGGCATCGACGAGCTCGAGGGCGTAGAACTTGGACTTGACGACGGGGGCGGTGCCGAGGACGTCGGTGCGGAAGCGCGAGGCGTAGCCATCGGCGACGAGCGTCAGCTGGCCGAAGAAGTAGTCGGGGACTTTGGCGGAGGAGGGCGCCGCCGAGGACTCCGGGGACGCCGGGGACGCCGGTTTGGCGGCCGTCTTGGCCTCGACGCCGAGGACTTCGCCGGGGCGGTGCGAGCCGCGGATCAGCCCCGTGGCCTCGGTCTCGACGACGGTGATGTTGCGGTGGGCGAGACACTTGCGCCGCAGCTGCATAATGAAGCGGCCGTGGTGGAAGCTGCGGCCCTGCGGCAGGCCGGCGCGGCGGTCGCTTTCGTCGCCGCGGTAGGGCGCAATGTGGCCGCTCTGCGGGTCGATGCCGGGATACGGCAGCACCACGTCGTCGCCGTCGTACACCACGTGATAGCCGTGACACGGGATGGCGTCGATGCCGTCGAGGCAGTCGGCGAGGCCGAGCTGGTGCAACGCTGCCACGCCGCCGGGTTGCATCAGCTCGCCGACGATGCGGTCGGGCTCGTGCATCCAGCGCTCGAGGAGGAGCACGCTGCGGCCCTGGTCGGCGAGCGCGTAGGCCATGGCGCAGCCGAGCACGCCGGCGCCGACGACCACCACATCGGCCTCGTGGTAGCGCTCGCGGCGCACGCGGCGTTCGTCTGTGTCCATGGGGGCGGGGGGCGAGGAGGAGGAGGTTGAGGAGAAGAGGAGACGGGGGAGGTCGAGGAGGAAGAAGAGGGAGACCGGAAGAGTACGTCGGAGGTCTGCCGAAGTCTGTTGAGGTCTGCCGAGTCGGTCGAGGTCTGTCGAGTCGGTCGGGGTCTGTCGAGGACGAGAGGACGTCGAGCTGTCGGCTGGCGAGGAGAGACGGTCCTATAAGAACATCTCAATAGGGGTGCAAAATTGGGTGGGCCGGAAAAAGTACGACGGCAGACCCCATCGTTCCAGAATCCCCTAAAATGGCCTGAACCGTGGGCTCAGTCGCACCTGCTACGCCTGCCGCTACTGCCGCTAATCCCAGGCCCCAACCTCATTCGCCAATCGCGCCACTTTGATCAGCCAGCAAATGCCTGGACGGCGACGTGCGCGTATTTCCTGCGCAGCACAAGCAACGGCTGTGCGCGCGTGCGAGCACGCGTGCGAGAATCGTATCTCACACCGGTAGACCGTTGCTCGCAAGCCTGCATTGTCTGCGACCAACACGAACGGCCGCTCAACGTCATGCTCTGCACCGTTGGCCCCCGAGATCACATGTCAGACCCACTCCATTCCAGCTTCAAAATCCGGAGTACGAGTACAGTATGCTTGTGGCTGCTGCCTGGAGTTCCCATCTCGGATTCCTGTCTATTGATTTATTCTGATCTACCGTTACGTCCGGCATGCCACCATGGGAAGAGCCGCCGGCTCGTCCGCCGGCATCGCGTCCAGCAGATCCCATCCGCTGCTGAGGCTGTCTTTCCGCTTCGTCCTCCCCGGCCGATCATCCGGCGTCGCGTTCGGCCGCACATCGCCGCCCTCGTCGGCGGCCTGCCGCATAATCTCTAGCGCTGCCGTCTGCACTTCTCTCTGCTCGGCTGCCAGCTGCTGCCGGGCTGCTCGCGATTGGGTCAGCGCTGCCTCGACGGCCGCCCGCGCTTGCAGCACGTCGGGAGAGGCGCCAAACTTGCGCAGGCGCTGAGCAGCCTGCTTCAGCACCCGGTATCCCATGCGTTCGCGCAGCACGCCGCTCGCTGCCGCACCGGCCGTGGCCGTGCGAATGCCGGCCGTGTCGGCCAGTCGCGCGTAGGCGGTCACGAGCACCGAGAAGTTCCATACATTGTAGCCGGGCCGGGCGACCCCCCTCGCTGAAGACGACGAAGACGACGAAGACGTCGACGTAGAGGCCACGTCGGCAGCGGACAGCGCCAGCGCAATGGCGCCGCGCACATGTCCGGCCTTGACGAGGTGGAAGGCGGCGCGGTTGAGCGCGAGGTCCGAGACGCGCATCCCGCACTGCTCCAGCCGCCGGAACACCGCCTGCACGGCTGCCGGCGCCCCGGGGCTGACGGTGTCCATGTAGGCCGTCGCCAGATACGCCGCGGCGCCATCAATGTCCTGGCCGGCGTCGCGGGCTGTCTTGAGCAGCTTGACAGCCGTGTCGAACTCGGGACCCAGGGTGGGCTCGGCAGAAGGGGAGCCGGCCGGAACTGGAGCCGGAGCCGGAGCCGGAGTCGAAGTGGGCTCGGCCGGGATAGCGGCAGCCACGGCGAGTTTCAGGCACTTGTCGCTTGGCGGCATGCCGCCACGTATCGCCTGCCGATACATGCGCACCACACGGGGCCGCTGCCCGGCGGCAAACGCCTGCCGCATGGCCACGTACAGCTCGTGCTCGTCGGACGCGGTGGCGCGGCATGAGAACTTGGAGGGCAGCGATGCTGCTCTTGTTGGTCCTGCCAGTCCTGTCCGCACTTTGGCCGGCGACAACGGCGCTGCACCCACCGCTGCATGCGCCATGATCGTCTGCGTCACCTTGTCCTCGAACCGCGGGCTCAGCGTACACAGCTGCCGGTGCAGCGAGCGCAAGTCCCGGAACCCAAACTTCCAGTGCCGCCGGCAGCTCTGCAGAATCGCATTGCTAAACGCCGCGTCCACGGCCAGGCCGCCTGACCGCGCGCAGTAGGCCAGCCAGCCCACAAACGCCCGCGCCTCCCGGAGCGCCCCGTACTCTTTTGCCAGCAGCGTCACCAGCTGCTGGCCCACCGGCACCCCGAGCTCGTCCACGAAGCCCTTGATGAACGCCTCCGTCTCGCCGATTGTGTGCCGCCGCAGATGCTCCTTGACGATAGGCACAAACACGCGTTCCGCATCTCGGCTCTGCGGTCCATTTCGAAAGGACGGGAAGGACGACGAGGGCGACGAGGGCGACNNGGCGACGAGGGCGACGAGGACGATGCCACAGCTGCTTCAAAGTCCTGTCGCACCCCCTTCCAGTCACCTGCCTTGGCCTTGTGCAGCGCAAACAGCCCCAGCAGCCGAATATCGCCGGCTGCCGACGCCCTCGTCGCCACCAGCTCCGCAAACAACGCCTCGGCAGCAACGAGCTCATCGGCCTCCAACGCTACTTGCACCATCACGCGGTACGCTCCGTCTGTGTGGTAGAGCACGTCGCCGACGCCGACGCCGCCCGCTTGCTGGCTGCTCCGGCGCAACAGCCGCTCAAACACGGCCGTCACGCTCTCAAAGCTCCGCGATCGCCGCCACTGGCAGTACAGCAGCTCTGTCACCCACGACGTGCGCAGCTGCCGCGGCCGGCGGCCTTGCTCCTGCTTTGCACACAGATCCGCCAGCCCCAGCAGCACCTCGCCTCCTCGCGACGAGTGGCCGAGACGCACTGCTTCGCTCAGCTGGTCGCCAAGGCGCACAAATGCGCCGTCGCTCAGCGACGCAGCCTCGGGTCGGCGGCCCAGAAACGCGGCCACCATCCGCTTGTGGTGCTGGCCGTCGCTCTGGTGCAGTGCGCCAATGTACCACACCACAAAGTCTGTCATGTCGCCGGGACACCGGCTCACCGCCGCGTAGACGTCTCGGAGCGTCTTCTGGTGGCCCATGAGGAGCGCACACTCCATGAGCGGCCGTGCCACATCGGCTACATCGGCCACGTCGGCCCATGGCGGCCCCGTCTGCTGTGGCTGGGCGGGTGAAGACAGGCAAGCAGGAAGAAACAGCGCTGTCGCCTTGCGCAAACGTGGCACCAAAGTATCGACGCGCTGACCAGCACCGCCATCTTCGGAAGCGGCCTTTGCGTCTGCGAGCGGCACCATGGACGCCACAACTGGCAGCGGGTTGTGTGCGAAATACACCGACGCGTCGTCACACTGGCTGTCGACCAACGCCTGCAGCAAGGCCTGTGCTAGAGCCATCTGCTGCGCCTTTTGGCCCGTACGACACAGAGCCGCTGATGCCTTCCACAGAGACTGTCGTTGTTCGTCGGACACCGCTGGGCTTGTAGCCATCGGTAGTGCTGACACCAGTGACTGCACGGCTGCTTCAAGGTCTGGTCCCTTGCTGAGCTCGTCGATGCGAGAAACGATGCTGGCAATGTACTCGGCGGCACTTCCGGCAGAGGCTCCATTGAGCTGTCGTCGCCTTATCGCGGCAGGCGACGCAAGGGCCTGGCTTCGGTATGCTTCTGCTTTTTCGGCGAGGGAAGGCATTTGTCGTAGCTGCCGCAGGGTGTGGACGGCCAAGGCCGCATGGTGTGTAGTTGTTGTCGTTGTACGAGGAGTTGTAGAAGGTGTGTCGGCTGGCAATGCCTGTCTTGCGGCTGCGCTTTTGGACGGTTCGAGAGCAGCTTCTGTCGTCAAAGCGGCTGTTAATGCGTCTTCGAGGGACTGCGATGTGGACGGCAGCAGCAGCTTGCCGCGCTGCGGAGTAGTGTGGGACGGAACCACGGCCGCCGACCAGTCGAGCAAGCCGCGTGCATTCTTTCGGTGGGATGCCGGACTCGAGCTGGAGCTGGAGCTGGGGCCTTTGTTGCCGTTTTTGCTGTCTTTTCGGAGCTCGCCGTCAGCCTTCCACTGCACCACCCCCGGTTCCACCGCCAGGCTCTCTTCTTCCAGCGCGATTGCAAACGCACTGCCGCCGGAGTGGTATCTGCGAGCCGACCGCAGCCGGTCGCCGTTGCGCACGGCACTGCGAGCGGCGTTGATCCGTCGCCGCCGGTCTTCTGCCACCAGAGCCAACGTGCACGACGTTCCCAGCACTAGACCTCGCAGAGCGCGGATCGCTGCCTTGGATGGCACTGGCACAGGGGGCTTAGCTGCCATTCTGTCGGTGAGTGTCGGCGGAAACGGCGGAAGCTGGTCCTTCTCTGCAGCGCTGTGTTGTGAGCTCGGCGGAATCGGCGGAAAACAGGAAGCGCTCAAACGTGGAATATTCGCTGTCGAAACTAGAATGCAAATGCTGTGTTGGGACCGGCCGCCATTCCCCAAGACCGCCGCTGCGTCGCACAGCAAACGGGCATCCAGGGGGGGTGTATATGAGTTGAATAGAAAAGAAGCGAAATTGGTCGGCGGCAGTCGGGTCGACCGTTGTATGCTCGGTTGTGGGTGCGTTGATTGCGAGAAGCCAAAAAAGCTCGGTCGACTTTCTGTGGTGTGACTTTTCGGTGGAAGGCGGGCCAATCAACTGCCCCGCTTATGGACATCGCAGCCAATCAGCGCCCACTACGGCAGCCTCCATTGGGCAACATCGATTGCACAGCCTGACTTGCGGCGGAATTGTTGACGCTGCATAATCTGTACCGCATTGACGTTCATTAACCGGAAACTAGAATATGGAAATACAAAAACAAAATACAAAACAAAATACAAATGGATGATGCACTACCACAAGAATCAGCAGATACAGGAAATAGGTGCGGGACCGTCTGAAGCAGCAAGTACCTGACTCGTTGATCGCCTTTCTTGTGCTATCCTGGGACGGTCTGATACCCCGACGGCTTACGCTGGAGGATCGGCTCCGTCACGCCAGAGGAGGCCTTGCTCAAACGGACTAGCATGTTGACCTGTAGCAAGGCTGGACTCGGGCTAATTTGTCACAGCTGGAGCCGCACAAGTTGCACAGCTCAAGAGATCCTTCTGCCTACCAGCATGAGTCGCCCGCCATGGAATTTGCTTGGTCGGAGACAAGTTAATCCTGGTGATCCCTCTTCGTGCATATAAAGAAGCTGAGTCTCCCGGATTGGATTACTGCTCTTGACTGATTCACATACCACCATCGACCGCATCCTGAAAGCCCTATACAATCTCCCATCTTATACCTGCTCGTAGCCTCTCCTACACCATGACGACTACCGCACCCTCTTTCCGCCAGATACTCGGCGCAGCCCCGTCCACAGCCTCGACCCGTGACAGCACGCTGGTCATTATCGACGCCCAGAACGAGTATGCCAAGGGACAGCTCAAGGTAGACGGCGTCGAGGACTCCCGCAAAGCCATTTCCTCGCTCCTCGAAGCCTACCGCCAGTTCGGCACCGCCAGCAACATTGTCCATGTGGTCCACGACGCCCCCAGCGCCGCGCCCATCTTCACCGGCGGCACTGAGCTGGCCGACGAGTTCCCCGAGCTGACGCCCAAGGCCGGCGAGCCTGTCGTCCACAAGACCTTCCCAGGCGCCTTTACCGACACCGACTTGGACAAGCACGTCGCGGCTGCCGGCCACAAGAAGCTGGTCCTGGTCGGATACATGGTACGTGGTGGTGGCGGCGGTTGTCTGGTGGCCGACTTCGTCCATGATTGGTACCCGGCTAATGCTTCTAGGCTCACATGTGTGTTTCGTCGACGGCCCGCCAGGCGTCTGAGCGCGGGTTCGACGTCCTTGCGGTGGAAGACGGCATCGGTGACAGAGACATTCCCGGCGCCACAGCTGCCGAGCTGAAGCGCCTGGTGCTGACCGAGATTGCGGACGGCTTCGGCACCGTGATCCAGAGCAAGGACGTGACGCATGAATAAGCGTGCTGATACCCGACAGCTGACGATGAATGCGGAATGCGAGATGGATGGGAGAAGATTTGTCTTTTGTCTATGTCTAACAGCCACCTGGCCTGACGTCTATATAACTGTATGTGCAAACAAGGGAAAAAAAGAGAGCCATCCCCGCACCACCAGCACTCCATGCCTCAAGGTGACAAAAACGCCATGCCTTCGCCCCTCCTTCTCATTGTCATGTGTGACATGTAAAAAGTAAATAGGATAAATAGTACACGGTCATATCTTTTTGTGGTGTGTGTGTGTGTGTTTGTGTGTGTGATTGATGTAAACTACGGGGTTACAATTCCCGCAGTTCGGCCATCTCGTCTGGTGGGAAGAGGGTCTCCAGCTTGCGCAAGATGGTCTGGTACAGAAGCAGCATGCACCCGCTCTGGATGCTTGTCCACACTACACGCGGCCCAACACCGCGGAACCAGCCCCCCACGCCTTCGGTGCGGTAGATGAGCCGCAGACCCGTGTACACCGATGACGTCTCGAGGCTGACGGCGCCGGGTCTTGGCGTATGTGTAGACGGCGAAGATGTCGATATCTGCCGCTTTTGAGGAGCCGCTGCGGAGCCGCTGCTAGACGCCGACGTCGCAGCCGCTTCAGACGTGTGTTTGCCCGACGCTGTCTTGCTGGGCGAGCTGGCCGCAAAACTTGCGGCAACGTCAGGATGCAGCTGGGTCTGCAGCCGCGTCTTGACCACGTCTAATGGACATGTAATGGCCCCGGCGAGGCCGCCAGCACCAGCGCCTGTGAGAAATTCGAGCGGCAGGCCAATCTCGCGGCTCTTCTTCCACTGGCGCGCCCAGGTCAGTGCCTGCTCCCAGAACATGAACTGGAGCGCCGAGAAGGGCAGGTCGCGGTAGAGGGTGGCCCTGTAGCCATAGAAGAGCGCTGACAGGCCTTCGTTGCGCGCAATGGTGCGTGCGGCGTCGACGGTGCCCCTATAGTTGTAGCCCGACACAAAGTACGGGTTGTTGTAGCGGCCCTGCAGCTGGAGCCGCGTCTTGAGCACCTCGGACGGGACGTAGACGACGGAGGCAGCCAGATCTCCCATAAAGCCTGTAGATAAACAAAAAAAAGAGGCTTGTTAGATGGGGTGCTGCACTGATCGAGCTTCTCAGGTGAACGGAGGGGCATGGAACATACCGCCGGCGAGATAGGCCACTTGTGATGGGATGCCGGCGTCGATCATGTGGCGCTTGCTGAACTCGTAGGTACCAAAGAAGATGACGGTGCCTGGAAACGATCCCATCAACGCTGGCAGCCATCCTCCATAGAGGCCGCGCCGGATGCCCTCTTGGCGCAATATGGTGTAGTAGGACGATCCTAAAGATGTGTATTTGGAGGGGATGTGAGGATCGCCCTGCTGCCGTGTCTTGACTGTGTCGAGCGAGTGCATCAGCATGTCGCCGCTGGTGCCTCCGAGGCCGCCGGCAAGCATAGCCTATACGGGGGGAGAGCCAAGGTGGTTAGTATTAATGAAAGCGAAAAAAGAGAACAAGGTGGCACCACGGTGGCAGCTCACATAGAGGTAGGGCGGCCGCCCCTCATTGTCGCCATCTTCGACGCTGGAAGCCATGGCGCCAGTCTTGTATGTCGTTCCCGGGAATTGGCGCAAGCGATGTTCGTCAACGAAGCCCGTCACCGACGCCAATCCATGATCAAGGAGAACAGACAAGAGGAGAGGAGGGGAGGTGGGAGGTGGTGGGGTGATTCGGAGGACGGCGCGGAGCTTGATTAGGATTTACTCTGTCGCGTAGTCGTCTGTAGAGCAGAAAATGCTAGCTGGAGCTAGCACAAGAGCTGAGAGAGCCGCTCGTGAGCTTCACGCGCAACGCGACGTCGTTTTGGGGCTGGAAGTCGTCAAAGTGGAAGGGTCGGTCGAGGAGGACGGTAGGCCGTTGTCACCGTCTTTGGGTCGTCGCCGAGCGGATGGCACAGTAGAAGACACTCCTAGCTGCTGTGCCACAAACCGCACACAAAAAGCAAGCTCGGTTGGCGGAAAGACACGACTCAATCGACGGCCGTCGTCGGCTTTGCGGTCCAAACTGAAGCTGCCGGAACGGATTTTTTTTCTTATGCCCGAGCTCTAGTATGGATGTTGATTACCCGCGCTACTGTTCGGACAATCTTATCGGGGACTTTTAGTGGGCCCAAATCCCCGAGGCTGTTTTCGTATGTACGCTGTAACAGCGCTCTAGGTAACTACGAGTGCCAACCCAAATCTGACAAAGGCCTGGTTGAAATGGATGGACCGGGATATTCTGTCATCAAACGCTCTACAGATGCACCTAGCTTGGATCGTAGAGATCGTGCCGAGGATGTGCTTTTCTAACCATACAAACATACCACAAATACATCATGTGGCTCTCCCAAGTGCCGTTTAGCATTTCACCTCCTTTTTCTACGCTCGCGCAATCTGGATATTGTAGAGCTTGCACGCTATCCACTCAGACCGGCTGGCCAGAGTGTGGTGCAGCAAATCGTGTCCAGAGCGCAGCAGTGTCTCGGGCTTCTCACCGTCCCAAACAGGCACGCACTGCAGTCTGGCGGCGGCATTGAGGACTTCCATCGCCGAGATGAGTCTGTTGCCGCTTGTTAGCATCGGCGGAATGACCATGAAAAGACGATAAGCACAATAGGACACTTGACACTTACCGGCTCCCCATGAGAAAGTCGACGTCCGTTTCCTCCCCGAGAAACACCTTGAGCATCTTGGCCGCGGCCACCAGACCGTTTTGGAACAGCGTCCATGTCGGCAAGTGTTGTGGCGACGTCGGGTTGTTAAGCACGTCGATGATGAGCGGCCGGACCAGCGCAAAGCGGCCAAACCAGTAGAGCATCTTGAGACGCGCCACCCCGGGCGAGTTCGTCGTCCCCTTGAGCGGCTCCACGGACCACTCCAGCACGCTTGGCAGATAGTAGAGCCACTCGTCCATTTGGCTGCGCAGCTCAGGGATCAGCGGCGACACTGTGGCGTGTGTGGCACTGTTGATATTCCCAAAGCAACCCGAGCCATTAGAGCCATGGCTGGCTGCTGTGCTGCTGCTTACCCCTGCACCGTGTAAACCGCTGCCGGCGCTTGAGCTGGTGCCCGTGGCGCTGAGGATGCGGGCAAGCACGGCGCGCAGCGAGTTTTCGGCTAGCGACAGCATGATGTCGTTGCGGATGGACGGCGGAACACACATATTGGGCGTGATATCGCAGCCCAGCGGCAGGGCGTAGTTGTCGTCGAGGAGATACAGCGAGCTCTGGGGGAAGGTATCGTCGATTTCAAAGCAGAGGTCCCTGGACAGGCGTTAGTTGACAGCTGCCCACAAACAAACACGATCGCAGCTTTCCACATACCGCTCGAGGTTGCGTGCTACCCAGAACGTCGACTTTATGGTATTTCGTTCTGATGTCGTGTACTCGACCGCTGTTTCCTGGCCCCTGGGAGTGTTAGCCTTATATTCAGCAGGGCAAAAATAGAGTTGGCGCTCACCTCCGAATGAAGGAATAGAGAGACGAGCATGCGGCATGCAGGCCCATGGCAAAGTTGATCAGCCGGCCCTTTTTCAGCAGAAAGAGACACGATAGAAATTGCACTACCACGTAGTTGAGGCCGAGGCGCGCATTGCTATTCCCGACATCGTCGATGCGGCTGAGGATTTGGCCGGCGGCCTGGAAATCGGGCAGTCCACTGCACGCCTCCGATGGCTGGCTGTAGGCCTTGGACAAAGCCGTCATGAGAAGGGCGTAGCACGTCGGCACATCGGTCTCCATGCCGCCGCGCTTCACCGAAATGCCAATCTCGAACGCGCTGGTCTTGCACATGATGGGAAAGGCCGAGTAGGCAGCCCGCATGTAGTCCTCGACGTGGGGAATCAGGTCTTTGGTGTCGGTGGGTGCTTCATGTGCTAGCAAATTTGGTAGCGGCGCCCGGGCTTCTTCACAGGCAAACGGGGTGGTGTTGTGGTATTTGGCTGTCTTGGGGTCAAAGGGATAGGCGGAATGGGTGACAGGTGCATAGCCATTGGAATAGTTCTGCGCTTGGGTATGGCTGTAATTGTGGTGGTGGGTGTGTTGTGTATGGGTATGGGTATGAGACGGAGGATAGGCGTGAGCAGGAGGGAGAACAGGAGGAAGACCGGGAACTGGAGCAGCTGTGGCTGCTGCCGGACAAGCAGCGGTCGCACTAGTCACAGACGGACTGCTAAGAGTGTCGCCACCAGCGCCGGGACTGCGGGCCGGAAGAGTGCCGGGGGGTGTTTGATAGAACTGGGTGGCACCAGCGGAAGCCGCGGCATTTGCGGCCGCAGCGGCATCATAGCCAGAGGAGCCTGTAGACAACGATAGCCGACGACCCGCGAGCTCGGCCGTCTTTATGGCCGCCTCTGTCAGCTGGGCCTGGCGGGAGGGGGGCAGCGAATCCTTGAGAGATTCAAGGGAATGCTCAAGGCGTGTGAAGCGGTCGAGTAAGGCTGCCAGCTTCTCATTGTTTCTTCCGGCCGTCAGCGAATGCGCAAGCACGCGAAATGAACATTTAATGGGAACAACTTACACGACCCCCGGCTGATCGGGATATGTACATCGGAAGCGATGACGAGTGCAGTAGGCACAAGCTGGGCGGCTCTCGCTGCATTTGACCTTTTTGTGGCGACATGTATCACAGGCCTTGAAAATTGAGCCAATGCGACAAATGCGACAACACCGTCAGCGTGAGAAACAAAAAAGCGCACGACAAAAAGCAGACGCATAACCGTCATACCAGAGACGCCTTTTGCGCAAATGGGCGAGACCGAGAGGGGGCTGCGACGGCTGATCCGTCCGCGTCCGGGGCCGCATCGCCTGGCGGAGGACTTGTTGGCCGCTGCGCAATGGCCTTGAAGCGCTTCCGGGGGCCAGCCGACGACTCAGTGCTGAGTTTGTGCTTGGTGGTAGCGCCGGAATCGGCAGCCTCCGCTTGGCTGGCCATCAGGGAGCGAGAGGAGGGGGCACTTTGGCCGCCCGGATCATGAACAGACGGAACTGGTGACAAGCGAACCCGCCGAGATAATGGAAAACGGTCCTCTGGTCCTCTTCGGATGTGTTCCTATCGTACCGCAGAGACTGGACGCTGCGCGGATGGGACAGGGCGCCAACGGGGCAGGCGGAGTCAATTGTATATAGTTGGGGCTTTCGCCATTGGCTGGCGACAAGGCGTCATCGGCGATGACCCGGATGATCGCACAACGGCGCCGCGGTGTGAGCAATTAGTTCGTGCAAAGACACCATTCCTGACGAGCCCTGGTGGCCTACTGATTGGCTGGAATCGCACTCGTCCGTGTCCACGAAATTCATGTCTGCACTGGCAGCCCGAGTGTAAGTGAGAAAGGCCAATTTCAGGATTTTTAGGAAGCATTTTACACCCAAAGTCCAGGGACAGCAAGCTCTGGCGTCAGAACAGGCCAGCTTCCATAGCACGCTAAGAATGACGAGATCACTGCAAGTCAATTCCCGAGAGCTGCCTAGACACCGAATAAGGGATGTTCTCCTGCGAATTCGTGATATCAAACAGGACATTGCTTTTCACCAGACATACAATTTCCGAGGCATTTGAAGTACCCGGTCTCTTTCGTCGCATATACCCCCTGGAAATAGGATCCCATTGAGACATGATTCCTGCGCCTCTGTACTCCGTATATACGCAACAGGTGTGCACGCAACCGTCCAAGAGTGAAGGAAGATAATACATGTATACATACACTTTATGCCGTTACTGCCGTTGAGCACCAATCCCTTGCAACGCCTGTCCATCCGCGTCAATCATAACCGCGTGTCTGGCGTCGCAGATGTCCGGTCCTCTGTCGGATGCTCCCACCATCGGACACGCCCCGACTTCTCCAGCGGAAGTAAAATGTGTGTTAGGCGCCCGGTAATGAGCCCTATAGACACGGGGCCATAAGTGTTGCTGTCTAGGCTCCGGCCTTCCCCGGCATCGCCCTCTACCCACACATGGCCCTGGGGCACACGCACATACGCTGTTGGATACGGCCGCCGTGTCTGCACGACATCGCCCTCAAGTCCAATCACGCGTTTCACCGAGATGACTTCGGGATGCACGGGGCTCCTGGAATTCGCAAAATGCCTTGTTAGCCACGCACAGCGGCCGAGAAAGGCAAGTAGGAAAAGACCATTCCCACCTTAGAAACACAATCATGCCTCGCTCCACGCCGCTCTGGGAGTAGAGCTTGAAGTTGAGCACCCAGTCTCGCTCTAGTGTTTCGTTGAAGCGGCTGTTCAGAAACGGGTACATGGATGGGCCCTCGATGCGTGTCACCTCTGCCACGTGGCTGTTAAACCAAATGGCTACCGGCACCCATGAGGCAAACATAAACAGCCGGCGTGCAAACTGGCGATAAAACGCAGATTGGCTGCCCGGACTGCCCGGACTGCCATCACCACTGGCTTTGGCACTGGCTTTGGCGTGGCTGTTGTACTGAGCCAGTCCGCGCCCTATGCTCCTGTGCGCCCGCACCCGCGCCCGAAACAAGCCCAATGCCATAACATTTGTCGATAGCGTCCTCAGAGAGCGAAGAGGCCGGCGATTTGGGGCAGTCGACGAGCTGTGGCTGCCAACTCGCGGTTTCTGCTCTATCAAATGTTCAGGGCCGTGGTGCCAGTTTCGCACTGAAAATACATAAGCGCCAGGGCTCCATCCGAATAGCCCCGCTTCTGGCATATACCGGATTGATGCACAGCAGCTTTCGACTGGGATTGTGTTGTGCATGTCTCGATGAGTCAGAGTCGTTCACTGGTATTTATTCCCCTGGAAATGAGAGGAAATGAGACAGACGTGCGGAGCACGGAGTACTCGTAGATATATAAAACAGAATATGACACCAGATACTGAGCTTTTAGAGCCGTTGCCTTTTATTTTTCTTACCCCGTCCTGTGGACAGCATATTCCGAAACTATGAAAACACACAAAAATGTCGTCACCAGACAGGAAGTCTCCTTCCATGATGGCCCTTCCTCACATCGTCTCGTCTAGATCGTTGTCCCGTCTCCAGTGACAATGACTCTGGGCAGCTCCCCTTTTCAGTGGGATTCTACCTGGCAAATACAATGCAACTCCCGCGGTACCCCGATGTCTTTTTTTGCCCTTCTTCCTCACCTTTCTTTCTTGCCTTCTGTGTCTCATCATGCTGCCCCTTTTCGCCCGTGGAACTGCTTCCATCGTCGATCCAGTTGTTGCTGGCCGCGACAAGGCCCTTTTTTCTCACCCGAAAAGCCAAGACCGATCCGTGATGGTCGGAAACGAATCACTGGTGCTTGGCCGAGGTAGGTAGGAGGCGGCTAGGCAATCCATCCACTCCCCTCCCTTCTGTGCGATAGCATGCTTCTCATGCAATCTCGGGCAGCTCGTTGTCGCTGTCGCTGGCGCTGTCGTCGCCGCTGACCTCCTCGTTCTCGCGCGCGCGCTTTTCCATCAGCGCCTGCAGCTCGGCATCGTCGCGCTCCGTCACGGCCTTGGGCTCCATCTTGACCACGAGCTTGCCACCAGCCGCCTCGATGCTCGCGCGCACGTCCTCAATGGCCTTCTCTAGTCTGCCGATGCCCGTCTTCTTGTCCATGCAGGTGCTGGTCAGAACGTACAGCGGCGGCGATACTAGCCGCACCTTGACCTTGTTGTCCTCCGTGTTCTCCGCCTCAGCCGTGGTCAGGGCCTTCTTGATCGCCTCGATACCCTCGTACGAAAAGCACGTGACCTCGACGTCGGCACGCACTTTCGTCGGTTGTGGTGTTAACCGCTTGCCAATGTAGGACTTGATCTCCTCCGCCACCACGTCGTTGGGGAAGGTGATGTCGTTCCAGACATCGGGGTCACTGTAAGTGAGAAATGTTAGCGCGCGTCTTCCTCCTCAAACAACAGACCCTTCTTCAGGAAACGTACGTGATGGACAGCTTGAACGCGTCGAGCGAGTGGCCGTACTGCTTGTTGAGTGGCCAGCCGATGGTCTCGTACAGGGTCTCGATCGGGGTCAGCGTCTTCTCGGCGACGTGCCGCAGAATGGAGTGAACCATTTTGCTCTTGTTATACCGCTCGATGCACTTTTTGACATCCTCGGGCGACACACGGCGTTTTGATAGATCAATGTATCCCTTCTCCTTGTCCACACGCAGGACAACGACACACTCGTTCCGGCCAACGCGCACTAGTCTCTGAATACTGCGGATACGCCGTCTCGACAGCTCGGAAAGCAAGATCATGCCGTCGATGTCGTCGTATTCCAGGAGCTTGACGTACGCGCCCATGTCGGCAATCTATTGTTCACGCGCCGTTAGCCTCCCTGAAGAATATATAACGTACAACAGCCTCGATAGCTAAACCCTCTAGAATCTCTCTTACCTGGCGAACATTGACCATGACATAGCTGTCAATCTCCGGGTATTTCTCTGTAGAAGAGTGTCAGCAACGAAACCAAAAAGCCCTTTCCAATAGCCTGCGCACAAGGCCTGAACCCAAGACGATATCCCACGCAGCGCACTCACCCTCGTAAAATCTACAGTTGCTGTAAGACATCGTTGCGACTGTGGGTGCCGGGGCCTCGTGTTTGTGTGTAACTCCCGACGGATAGGACGAATGGTGAAGCTAAGGGTGTGTTGTTGTATTTCGAGTTGTGGGTGGCCGTGGGGTGAAGCACCAAGCTTGTGGTCGGTTCTATGGTGTTCTAAAAAAATTAGAGAGTAGTCGGCGGGGCACGATTTTGTAGGCTGGCGCAATTTGTGTCCGTCTGTGTTTCTCGGGAGAAAACAGGATAATATGCCGGCCCTAGGGAACGAGAATTGCGGTAAAGTCGTGCTGGCGTGCGGGATGCCAAATGCGACAAAATAATGTGGGCTGTAGATGGCGAACGTTGGTGATCTTTCCTGCCGCAGTCGTTGGCAAAAAAGGGCGAAATTTGCAGAAAGTTTTACTCGTAAAGTGTAGCCTGTAGTGGGGTTAACCTGTAGCCCTCATATGACTCCTTATGCGGAACAATCGAATATCCGGGCCAATTCCCGCCCCACACTGCCTTACATAACCGTTTACGCACTAGCTACATTCCTTGAGCTATTGTTGTCACAAGCTCAAATTTCTTCGCTGTTTTCGTCCTTTTCTTCATTTTCTTCCCATTCTGGCCGGTAAAGCTTTTGCCGCTTTGCTGACTGCCCGGGGACCACTCTTTATCAGTGGCATTTGTTCACATGGGCTAGAAACAGCTTGATGAAACGGCCGGGAAGCTCTGTCAAACGAGCCCAACGTGCCTTCATCTAACTAAACAACAATGCCGCTCGCTTTTTTGTCTGTCTCCGTTTGAGCTTTTGAACGGCGTTCGAGATGACCGTGTCCGATATGGCCACCACGCCCAGCGTGGCCATAGTGCAGGGCCTACCGTCTGCAGCCGAGGCCTCCGCAGCTGCGCTGTCGTCTGCCATGTCTACGGCAAGCGAAGTGGCCACGAGCCATGGCTCATCGTCCTGGATCGGCCTCTTTGCGAGGCTTCTCCTTGCCCTTCTGCACCTGGTCTCGACTATTCTTTATTTCGCGATCAAGCTTGCGACGATTTCGATCCCAACAATCTTGTTTACACTGTTTTCAACAACTCTCACGGTCACTATGAATGCTACTACGCTGTAAGTTGTCTCTGGTTTGGTGATCTCGGCAAACGTGTCAGCTTCCGCTTTTGCTAACTCACCTCTGCAGAATGCTTATTTTCGGTGCTCTATTCTCTATAGTAAGCTGGTTTGTGAGGTACCGCTACCTCAACATGTACTCCCGCCTGCCGCCTGAGCCACAGAGAAAGGAGCCGGACGTGGACTTGTTCCCCGATACTCATGATGAGGGCATCAAATCTGGTCTCTCGAGCTACTTGGACGAATTCTTGAGTGCCATCAAGATATTTGGCTATCTTGAGCGCCCGGTCTTCCACGAACTTACGAGGAGTATGATGACCAGGAAGCTCATTGCTGGCGAGACTCTCAATCTCGAGGAGGAGAAGGGCTTTTGCATTGTTGTCGATGGCCTCGTTGAGATCTTTGTCAAGTCCTCCAGTCGAGCACACGGGCATCAGACACATGCTGGATCATGGAACCATGAATCCATGGAGTCGGGATCTGGCGAGGAGTACGACGGCCCTACGTCAGGCCATCAGCGATACCAGCTGCTTACCGAAGTTCGCAATGGCGCCCCCATGTCGTCTCTCTTCTCTCTGATGTCTCTCTTCACGGAGGACATCAATCTGCGCCTCTCTGAAGATGACAGTGCAAACACCACTCCGGCTCGTGAGCAGCCTTTGCAGTATCCCGTCAGTGCTGGCTTCCAAGCGCCGCACAGCTCTCAGCTGCCGTTCACTAGGTCGCCGACATTGGCCTCTGGAGATAATGCAGCGAAAGCAACGGGAGGTTTAGGACCAGTGTCGACAGCAAGATCTAGTTCTGCTGGAAACGGCCTTCCTAGCGTTCCCCATATGACGCTGGACCCCATTCCAAACGCTGGCCGGCCGCCATTGAAGAGAGCAGCTACAAATTCTGTTCACCCTGACATTATTGCGAGAGCTACCGTGGACACGACTATTGCGATCATTCCAGCTAGCGCATTCAGACGACTCATCCGTATCTACCCAAAGGCTACGTCTCATATCGTTCACGTGATCATATCCAGGTTCCAGCGTGTGACACTTGCGACAGCATACAACTATCTGGGCCTGACGGAAGAAGTGCTCCAGACGGAAAAGAGCATGGTCAAATTCACCAGTTGCCATTTGCCCAACTTCCTACGAGGCGATGCCCTGGAGAGGCTTAAGGAAAAGTTCCAGCCTGAGCGGGAGCGAATTGGTGAAGATGAGCTCCGCAAGGGCATCGCATTACACAATTCCGCGTCGGGGCGGCGGAAACGGGCATCCTCGACTACGCTGCGTAAAGAGGCTGCATTGCACGCACTTTCAAGACAGCGCCAGTCCCCGACCAGCAGCTCCCTATCGGCCGCAGCACAGGAGCGGAATTCGATACCTAGCAACAACGCTGGCGACTTGCTAGGCAACGTGCCACACCCGCTGATGCATACCTCCATTGACCGATCCGTGAGCTCCTTTGCGTCCAGCGCTTCTCAGAACCCGGACCTGGCTTCCCCGCTGGCGGAAAGATCGTTCAACCCTTTTGCAACTGCAACACAGAAGCTTGGGCGTATGTCCATTGACCAACGAGAGGCTTTCGACGAAGACAACATCTTCCGTGAATCTATTCTGGAATGTATGTTCAAAGCCATTGGACTGACTTCTACTGGTGCTACCCCGCGGGAGTCGCAGTCTATTGAGGCGTCTCCTCGGCTTGTGTCTTATGATGGCATACGCCAGAAGGCCGTGTTCAGCAACAACGCATTTGGCTTCATGGATCCATTTGGCTCAGCTGATGGTGATGGCGAGTCTATCACGTCTAGCGGGGCCACAACAAGCAATCCACAAAACACTCAAGCTCTCGCTCATGACATGATGGAGGAAGTCGAGATAGTATTCTTCCCTAAAGGATCTGTGCTTGTCGAACAAGGCGAACGCAACCCTGGGCTCTACTATGTCATTGATGGCTTTCTGGATATTTGCGTTCCCGCCGAAGCTGCCTTAGCTGGTGACATTCTTCAGTCTGCCGCACCAAGGGACCCCCCTGTGATGCCAAATGGGCCACTCAACGGAAATTCTTTTGGCCCCTCGGATGGCTTGGCTGGAGAGACGAAGAATCAGATGCCGCAGCTGAATGGAGGCCGGAAAAAGAACAGAAAGGAAAGACAGAGTGTTGCCTTGATCAAACCAGGCGGGCTGGCAGGATACATCGGAACCGTCTCTTCTTACCGGTCATTCATTGACGTAGTAGCAAAGACGGACGTATATGTCGGCTTTCTACCTCGTGCATCTTTGGAGCGTATCGTGGACAGGCACCCAATCGTCTTGCTGACTATGGCGAAGAGGCTGACGCACATTCTTCCGCAACTGATTCTGCACATTGACTTTGCGCTGGAATGGCTCCAAGTCAATGCGGGCCAGGTTATCTTTCACAAAAAGGAAGAAAGCGAAGCCATTTACATTGTGCTGAACGGTCGCCTGAGGCTGGTTGATGATCGCAAGGATGGTGGTGTGGCAGCCCTCGCTGAATATGGGCAAGGCGACAGTGTGGGCGAGCTGGAAGTGCTGACGGAATCGTCACGGTCTGGAACGCTACACGCAATCCGCGACACCGAACTGGTCAAGTTCCCACGCACACTTTTCAACAGTCTTGCACAAGAACACCCAGGCATCACGATCAAGATCTCTAAGATCATTGCCTCTCGTATGCGGACGTTGATGGATAACCCCTCGGTGGGCTTGACGAAGGACAGTGCCCCTGGAACGAACGCCGTCAACAAGGGGTCGTCCACAGACAATCTCCGTACTGTGGCCATCCTTCCGGTCACAGCCGGCGTCCCTGTTGTGGAGTTTGGCAACAAACTGATGAATGCACTGGGCCAAGTGGGCACGCCTAACGGAGCGACATCACTGAACCAAGCGGCGATTCTCAACCACCTTGGCAAACACGCATTCAACCGGATGGGAAAGCTGAAGCTTTCTCAGTACTTGGCGGACCTCGAGGAGAAGTACAGTCTCGTTGTCTATGTGGCTGGTAAGAAACTATTCCCTCTCCCACACTTGATTGCTTTCATGTTTTCAAAAAATCATTTATATACCCTGCATTGTGTGATGAGAAAACATCTGTTCCATAGCCGGGCTCTGCTCGTCGAGGATGGTAAACGTTAACTCTAATTTTTTCCTGACAATATGCTCTATCTTTTTTTTTGTCCCAAGTTTTTTGCATCTATTTCGTTGCTCCGAGACTGACTCTTCAACCGGTCTACAGATACCAATGTCAATTCGCCGTGGACTCAGACTTGCATCACGCAGGCTGATTGCATTCTTCTCGTTGGTCTTGCGGAGAGCTCGCCGGAAATTGGAGAATACGAGCGATTCATGCTCGGGATGAAGTCGACGGCGCGCAAAATCCTGGTGCTTCTGCACGCGGAGAGATATTCTACGCTAGGGCTAACGCGATCGTGGCTCAAGAATCGGGTCTGGATCAATGGCGGGCATTACCACATGCAGATGGCGTTCCGAGCGCAGACAGTGCCGATCCATCAGCCACCCAAACGGTTTGGGCCGAGCCTGAAGGAAAGAGTGCAGATACTGCAGGCAGAGATCCAAAAGTATACGTCGCGCAAAGTGCGGCAGCGGCCATTTTACTCTCCCGAATCACCAATCAAGGGCGATTTTCACCGGCTTGCACGGCAGCTGTGCGGGAAATCGATTGGTCTTGTGCTCGGTGGTGGCGGCGCCCGTGGTTTGGCCCAGATAGGCGTGATCAGAGCCATGGAGGAGGCGGGCATTCCCATTGACATAATTGGAGGCACATCGATGGGTGCTTTTATCGGAGCACTGTACGCGCGGCATGCCGACGTGGTGCCGATTTTTGGCCTGGCCAAGAAGTTTGCAGGTCGCATGGCCAGCATATGGCGCTTTGCCCTGGACTTGACGTATCCGTCGGCGTCTTACACAACGGGCCACGAATTCAACCGCGGCATCTACAAGGCATTCGGCAAGGCCCAAATCGAAGACTTCTGGCTCGAGTATTACTGTAACACCACCAACATCAGCAAGAGCCGTGCCGAGTTCCACTCCAGTGGATACGCGTGGCGATATGTGCGGGCCTCCATGTCCCTTGCAGGCCTGCTGCCACCTCTCTGTGACGAAGGCAGCATGCTGCTGGACGGCGGGTATGTGGACAATCTGACAGTGTCACGGATGAAGTCGCTGGGGGCCGACGTGATCTTTGCGGTGGACGTGGGCGCGTTGGATGATGACACGCCGCAAGCATATGGAGACACACTCTCGGGGTTCTGGGCGTTTGTGAACCGGTGGAATCCACTGTCGTCAACGCCTAATCCACCAACGCTGGCAGAGATTCAGGCGCGGCTGGCCTATGTGTCGAGTGTGGACGCCCTGGAGCGTGCAAAGAGGATGCCGGGCTGTTTCTACATGCGGCCGCCCATTGACGGCTACGGCACATTGGAGTTTGGCAAGTTTGACGAGATTGTCAGGGTAGGCTACGAGTTTGGGCGGCAGTACCTGCAGAAGCTCCGGGACGAAGGCATGCTGCCTCTGATTGAAGAGACGGAGGAGAAGAAGGCATTGCGGCGGACGACGGCGCCGCGGCGTGCAAGCATTTGATATCATGTACATAGGGCGAGACGCTTTGCATTACAGCACGAACAGCATGGACGCATACGACAACAATATGATACCAGGGACGGCGTTGTTGGTTTAGCACACGATAACACATATTTTGCATGCTCTCATTTCTTGGTGGTTTCGTTGTGAATGCAGCTGTCTTGTCTTCTTGCATATCTCGGTGAGATCTGTCATGGTTCATGTATGTCATGCGGTCTAGTATAAGTCATTCCTGCTCCGCGCTCAGTTCTCCTTGAGGATCGTCTCAGCGGTCTCGATGAACAGCCGGATGGCACCCTCGACATGGGCGGCCTCGGTGGAGTTGTTGCCGGTCATGACGCGGATGGCAGCGCCCTTGCCCGAGAGGTTGGTAGCAGTAACCCAGATGCGGCCGGCGGCGTTGACGGCCTCGTAGAGACGACGAGTGCGCTCCGATGTCACAGCTGCGTCCTCAACGGCACCACTGCTGGTCTTTTGGGGCGCAAAACGGAACACGGTCAGTGCATAGCGAGGGCCAGTGATGATCTCAAAGAGGTCGCTGCGGGCGACTAGGCCGTCGGCAAAAAGCTCTCCGAGGGCGATCGACTTGCGAATGTGGGCGCGCAGACCCTCGGCGCCATAGGTGCGCAGGACGAACCAGGCCTTGAGACTGCGGAAGCGGCGGCCCAGGGGAATCTGCCAGTCGCGGTAGTCGGTGACGAGGCCGCCGTCGCTAAAGTTGTTCTGGTAGTAGTGGGCATCGGCGCCGAGGGCATTGACGAGCCAGCGGCGGTCGCGCACAAAGACGCAGGAGGCGTCGAAGTTGGTCAGCAGCCACTTGTGCATATTGAAGTTGAAGCTGTGGAAGCGGCGCAGAATGCCAGTGCCGAGGTCGGCGGGGTCGCCGCTGGTGCAGATGGCCGCCTGCTGCTCCGGACACACGAGCGCCGAGCCGGCATAGGCGGCATCGATGTGCACCCACGTCTCGGCCGCAGGAGCGGAGCCGCCGCCGCCGCCGCCGCTCTTCTTGGCGTTTGCAAAGTCGGCTGCCAGCACGGCCGCAATGGCGGCAAAATCATCGACGGCGCAAGTGTCTGTAGTCCCGAGGGTCGCCGTGAGGTAAAAGGGCTCGAGGCCAGCCTTGCGAACCGTCTCCAGCGTCGCTTGCAGGCCCCTGCCGGTCATGGCGTAGCCGTCCTCGGCTCTGACGGGCACAGAGCGGAAGCGCAGGCCGAGGATCTGCGCGGCTTTCTTGGTCGAAGAGTGTGCCGCCGCGCTTCCAAGAGCCACGAGGCGGGAGCGCCGCGATGCGCGCAGGTCCTCCTGCTCCTCCTCCGACTTGCCCTGCAGATCGGCCTCGAGCACGGTGCGCAGATACTTGTCACAAGCCGCCGTCATCATGGTCAGGATAGCCTCCGAGGCCGTGCCGTGGATGACGCCGCCGCCATAGGTCGGCCCTGTGGACAGGTAGTCGGCGGGCAGCCCGAGAAGCTGGGCCAGCCAGTCGAGCACAATGGTCTCTAGCTCCGTCACGGCCGGGCTGCAGATCCAGTTGAAGGCGGCCGACGCAAACGCGGCCGAGTACAGCTCGCCGAGGATGGACGGATAGCTCGCCGGGCACGGGAAAAAGGCCATAAAGTTGGGAGACTGCCAGTGCGTGATACCGGGCTCGATCTTGTCCTCGACATCCTTGCGGATCGCCTCCCAAGCCTCTCCCTTTTCAGGGGCGCTGTCTGGCAGCAGCTTGCGCAGGTATCCAGGCTCTACAGCCGACACAACGGGACGCTGGTCGAGGCTGGCATAGTAGCGGATAACTAGAACATCACTTCGGTCAACCCACCGGCAAATGCACTGGGAGACGGACCCTTTGCACAAACACGCTCGCAGAACGCTATGCGATGCTTTCGTGCCCTTTACTTACTCTCTTCTATGGAGCCCGTGGCGGCGTCACGAAACGCATTGGCATCCATGTTGTGCGGTGGGGATTTGTTGACGCCTAGGACTTTGAAGTTGCTGTGAAGCTGCTTCCGAGATCGCGGCGTTTGATGTCAGATAGAAATGTCATACATAGGGCGCACTAGCACACTCCCCTAACTGCTTGAGCGCCCGTATGTAGTCTCCTTCACGTGACTTTGCCTTTCGGCAACGCTCGGGAGACATCGTGACTAAAGCCTTCGCCTAGAAATAATGTCAGGCGTATTTGTGCATGGGATCAGTAGTTTCGGGCGTTTGTCGTCGTGGGCGATTGAATGATGTTTGGTGGACGACTGGCGGCTTACGTGTTGTCAGGGGTGAATCATAAACCAGCAAGTCGAAATTCCAGGCGGCATCAAGCGGCCAAACAACGGCGATCTTTAGATTTTGACGACGGGGTATCTGCATCCATACTTTTTCCGGCAATATACCTCTACTTGTAGGCACATTCATCTTGGGTGAATTCAATTCGATAAGCGCTTGTTCATATTCTATCTTTTTACCCAACCTTTCTAGGACGAAGATGCATAGTTTCAACTCCAAATACACTTTTATAAGTATGCCATAATTATGCAGGTTGAAAAATCGAGGAATCGGCAAAAGAATGCTTAAAAACACAAAGAAATTCTGCTGAAAGAAAGGAAAGTGCTTGAAATCCCGCGGGGGGCGTGAAGTCAAGTTGGAGGCCTTTTTGTCCTCCTTCGCATGTCATTCCACCCCCCTAAACAAAGGGAGTTCGGCCCTTGACAGCCGGCACCTTGACATACGCTTCATGACGAAGCTCGCCGGGGTAATAGACCTCGTCGTCTTCCGTCGTGGCGGCTGGGGTGGCCGCCCGTTCTTCGACCGGAGCGAATTCGTCCTGCGGCGCTGACAGCGTCCGCTTGGTGACTTCGGTGGTCGGCGTCATCAGGACGTCGGTGATGACAAAGTGGCCAGTGGCGCCCACAGGCGTGTCGCACGAAATGACTGCTGTCAAATCCACGTAGTAGTTGTAGCCGGTCTTGGTCACGCCCGTCTGGCCAGCCACCACGTTGAGCGTCCAGGGGCCAAAGGTGGCATATGTCGGGTTATTGGCGCCAATGTCGTAGTTGGGCGACGACTGGAAGCCCTCGTTGTTGCTCCAGACCGTGGGCTTGCCGGTCAGCCACCGCACGTAGCAGTTGGCGTTGCTATCGACGTTGTTGCCGCTGACCTGGTTGACGTAGCCCATGGAAAAGGTGAGGTCGTAGTGGAAGCCGGGGCACATTTTGACGTTCTTCTGCTGCAGGTAGCCGTGGAAGCCGCCAGACTGGATGTTAGTCATGGTGACCGAGACGGCATAGACCTGAGAACCGGTGGCCGGTGTGTAAATGGTCGGGCCAAATGTGAGGTTGGTCCCCAGTGTTGTGCCCGCATAGGCGCCGACTGTCCAATTGGCCCACGTCGGCGAGTAGCTCTCAAACATGGAGTTGGTGACGCTCTGGTCCGGCGCACAGGTGCCAGGCACCGGCGTGTAGCACTTGCCGCTGATGCAGTAGTGCGGGTTGCAGACGTTGCCGCACGAGCCGCAGTTGTTGGGGTTGCTGCGGAAGTCTAGGCAAGTGGTGCCGCACTGGTCGTTGGGACATCCGCATTTTCCGCTCCGGCTGCATCGGTGTCAGTTCTTGGTCTCATTTGTGCTTCTCAACAGCCGGAAGGAGTGAACAAACCAAACAGAGTTCGCGCCGCATTGCGCGCCGCAAGCACCGCAGTTGTCCTGGTCGCTGGAGTGTATGTCGCGACAGACAAAGTCGGACGTGTCTGAGTAGACGCATGTGTCCGGAGGACTGCTGCAGAAACACGCACACATCGCATCTAGCGCCCGGTAGTACGCATTGCGCCCCGTCGTCGTCTCGGCCACACCCAGGTAGTAGGCGGCCTGCAGACCACAGGCCACCAGCGACACCACATCCCACCACTCGTCGCCGATTTCATCCGAACAGGTCAGCAGCATGGCTCCGTAGAAAAGCGTGTTGCAGCCCTGGAAGCTGTAGCCCTCGCACGCGTCGTAGCAGTCACTCTGCGTGTCGCACGCATCGCCAAAGTCGTACGGGCTGAGGCCCCAGTACTGCGACATGGCATCGCACAGGTTGCCCTGGCCCTGGTTGTAGCCTGCCTTCGTCTTGGATTCGAGGCCCGGCGGCGATGACGGGCACTGCGGAGCGCTAAAATCACCGTTGGTCGGCGTCGTCTGCCGCTTCTTGAGCTTGGGCTTCTCAGACGCCACGAGCTCCGCGTACAGCTCTTGCGTCATTCTGCGGTTCTTGAGGCTGTTGCTGACCGTCGGCATTGTCTCCGGAACCGCCTTCATTAAGCTGTCGTCTGACGGCGCTCCCACAGCAATCGAACATGTTGCTCCGTTCGTCGTCCACGAGTACTGTCTCTCATCAAGCGTAATGGTCATGACGCCGATGCAGTCAATGTTGAAGATCGTGGTGACGTGGCCGTTGATGAACGCAGGTCCTGTTGAGGCGTCCACGAGGATGACCTGACCGTCGCTTGTCATGGCTACGTACTGTTCTGACGCGCCATTGTACACCATGTCGTACGCCCCCGCACCCTCCACCTCCTTGAGGTAGAATGTCGGCAGCTGCAAATTGGCAGGATCCAGAAGCGGGCTGTCGGCAGAGGGCGCCTCGGTGGGTTGAATTAGAGGGCCGATCGAACCCGTCGTGCTGACCATGGGCACGAATTGCTGGTTGATCACGGTCTGTTTGAATTAGTCTGCAGCTCTGATCTCTGGGGGACGAGAACAACACTAGAGCAACTTACAAACGGCGCAGTAGGGCCTGGAGTCACCAGGCACGGCAGGTCAGGCAGCTCAGAGCCAGTGGGATGAGGGATACCAGTAGTGACCGGAGGAGAGCCAGTGGCATTCATCGTGAGCTGGAACTCCGTCCAGGTGTAGGTAGAGATGAAGAGGTTGTCATCAGAAGGTGTTGCCTGCGGACCAGAGGCTGTGTACGGAGGGCTGTCGCTCGAAACAACAGTCGGCGTCGTGAAGGACGCAAATGTGACGGCTGCGGACGGAGACGAGGGAACGGAGGCCACCGCAACAGACGGTTGGATGTAAACAAGTTTTGGACCCTAGATTGGCAAAATCGTGAGCCATATTCCTTGCTGTAACGAACTGGGAAAAATTTCATGGGCACACTCACCTCGACAATGGGCTCTGGGCAGCCGGCGTCAAAGAAAATGGTCGGGCCACTCGTGCTAGTAGTAAAATCCTCTGACAGCAGGCTGGAGTACAAGCTGCACGAACCACCCGTCTCAATCTGGATGGAGAAACTCTTGCAGCCAGTTGTAGCAGTGCACATTGCGCGACATCCGAGGAACGTATTGTCCGAAATCTCCGTGGAACTGGCAACAGCATCGGTGTTCGGTCGGCTTCCGTACGCCTGGCAGATGAGCGACGGCGTCGACGAGCTGGAGCTGACAGGACTGTAGCCAGTAGTGCTGGAGCTGGTCGTCGTGGTGCCATAGCCAGTGGTGCTAGAGCTGGTCGTCGATGTGCTGACGGTCGAGGAGCTGACCGAGGAGCTGACCGAGGAGCTGACCGAGGAGCTGACAGAAGAGCTCACAGTCGACGAGATGACAACCGAAGAGCTTATTGGCGAGCTGATGCTGGTGCTGTTGCTACGGATAGAGCTGCTCACCGAGCTGCCGCTACTGCTGCTGCTACCGCTGCTCAGGGAAGCCGTATGGCGACATTTGGAGGCCGAAACTAGCCCAAGCGACGCACCCAGCGCCAGGATGTGTTGAAGACGCATGTTTCATTGGATAGGGAAGACTTTGGTGCAACTGACTTTCTTACCTGGAGAAGCTCTCTCTTCTTGTCTCCCCTCTTACGTCCACACAGCACCACATATACTCGACATAGTTCAACGGCCTCCAGGACTCTAATGCAGGTACGCGTACGCGTAGACACCTTGAATGGGGTCCATTACCCACGAGTTCAGGATAATTGGGCCTGGCAACTGAGAAGAGGCCATGAAAAAACGTAAAATATTCTACTAGGTCCTCAGCTTTGAATATTGTGCCTGTTTCGTGACCTCTCCGCTCTCTTCACGATATTTTGTCGAATTTGCCCCTGCCTTTTTCAACCAGTTCATCTCCACTCACTACGGAACTGTTGCCGACAGGGCTCTGGCCAACGCAGCACGAGTAAGCGGAGTGCGAAAACGGTTATACTTGAGGAGCGCCACCAAAAACTGGTCCCGTTAAGCCATTGGGTTCCCACCAGACGGTGGCCTGCCTTGCCGCCGCTAATCCCCCATAAAGCTTACCCTTAGCATTTTCCAACCGTTTGGGGTTACCCCCTTTGAATGCAACAGTTGTGGATGCACCTGGTTTCTTTGTAGTGTTAGCCCAGACGTAGGTCCGCTGTAGGAGCAATTTCCTTTTGCACTAATAATGCCAATAGTATGGCCCAAAGCGGCAATATCTTGAAGACTGCAGAAACCCCAAAGTGGCTGACTCCGGCTCTGATCCTTCCCGCAGGTGGCGGTTGTGTTAAGATTCGCGACTGAACGCGCCGTTTATGGGACGATCCTTTGCTCTCTACATTTCTATCGCGCATACCGAAACATATGTTCGTGAACACGCCTGCGAAAATTACTGTGCCATTTTGCGCTTTGACATTATGCTTATTCTTGGTGTTGTTTTCGCCCCTGCATATCTCAACAGGGCCATAAAAGCACATTTGCGTCCTAGCAATGTAAATATACATACGAGTACGGGGTTGCACTTCTCGTTGGTATCCACATATGGACTCGTACTCCGTACCTCATATGACTATGTTTGTCACTAATTCTATTTAGTGCTCGTAGGTTATTGATCCCAAGGACAAAAAGCTTATGGGGCGCTTATTTCTGTGAAGGTGGTGGTACGTACAAATATTGGTATGAAAGACATGCACAGAGTTAGAAGTCTTGCTGTCTCATTCAAGGTTGGATGATTGAAAGATGGCACTCGGTCTCGGCAAACACAAACTGATGCTGGCTCTAGGCCCACGTCACCATCGTCTATTAGTTCCACCACATTTTGAGGCCTGCCGTCCCCAGGAATCTGGCAGAGTGCTATATTTCGGCACTGAATGCTAGTTCTGAAGTAGGGCTCGTAAGTTGCGTTTTAGCCCCCCTTGTTCCCTCAAACGCATCAATGGTCGATTTAATATTGATTTTACTCCGAGCAAAGAACATCATTGTAACCTCACCTTCGTTTATTAACGCTAGTAGCAGCCTACACTTGCCGTACGACCAGTTTCCTATACGAATAGAGCAATTTTACTCTCTCAGGCCTGCAAAAAAATGTTAAGTATTGCATAAGAAAGAGCATTAGACTTCTGTTGTCCACTCTAATCTATAATACTATAATAAGGAGAATTTTGCGACCAATTATGTCAACACGAGAAGACAAATCAGCTAAGTATCTGTTGATACCTAAGTATGTTTTAAACTTGAAATACCTTCTATTATGTTGTTCTTACATTGGCTTTGCCTGCTATAATAGTACAATGCTGAGGTAATTAATTTGACACTGAACATTTTTACCACGCCGTTGCACCGGTCTTGACCGACTTGCAGAAGCCAGCCTTCTCACATGCTGCAAGGAACTCCATCAGCACCGTATCGCAACCACGATGAGCAACAAAGCTCAGTGTAATGATCAGCTCTTCCTCGTGCTATGAAATGGTTAGCTTTTCCTGTATCTTCCCGTGTTTCAAAGCAGGAAAGCCAAAAAGGAAGAAAAAAACAAACAAAAAACATACCAGTGAAATCAGGCTGTTGTATGGAACTGTTCCGATAGGCACCGTGACGTCGACAAGGTTCGCATAGGGAGCGATTGAAGCAGCTCGCATCGGCTTGAATGGCGGGAAGTAGTCGTAGTTTAGCACGTCGCGGTACTCTGGAACACCGCCGCCGGTATCCGCGATCTGGTAGATCCAGAAGCCCTCTGTACAGGTTTGGCTGTTGTAGGGGATGACCTCGCTGTTGATAAAGTCCTTGAAGATGCTCATTTTGGCCTCGGTGGTTGTCTTGGTTGTCGAGTTGATTGTCTGGCCGAGTCTCCAGGAAGTGAGGACCTGGTTGTCGGCTTCTGGCCAGCGGCCATCGAACTTCTTCTTGTAATCGGCAACAAACGCCTTTCCGAAAAGATTCCAGTTGTCGTACTTGGTGAGTGCACCGAATGTAGAGGTGTATGTGGACAGAGTGCTGTTTACTCCAATGGATGCCTGGAACAGCTCAGTAACATTCTGTTCAACAATCTCCATGCCCATCGCGGTCGTCATGTTGGCCAACCAGGTGTCAATCACAGTCTGGGCGACAGAGCTGTTGACAGGAAACCACTCCACCTGTGAAGTAAAGTATTAGCCTCCCGATAAGAGGTGCCGACAAAAAAGTAGTCCTACCGGATAGAAGATCTTCTTGGGGAGGGTGAAGTTCCCCGTCTCGAGAGCAGACTTCTCTGCGGTCTGCCAAGAGCCCATGACTCTCTGAAGCATAGAGGCTGAACGGGCCATGACACCAAGAGTGTCCATGTAAGTAGAGCTGGGAATGACGGTTGTCAAGTCAATGGCACCCCAAGACGGACGCATCCTTGAAGCTGTTAGCAATCATCCATAAACGAAAAGAGCAGAGTGGAGAGCTGACTTACCCATAGACACCAACTCGGTCGGCGGGATTGCGGACACTACCGGTGGTATCACTTCCAATAGTAAAATCAAGCTGGGGATAAGCGGCGATGGCGGCAGCAGAGCCAAAGCTCGATGCCGACAGGCCAAGGAAACCATCGGCGCGGATATTCCACGAGTACTACGGTAGGCGTGTTAGTCTTGATGTATACTGGCCCCAAAGAACGAATGCGGCTTACAGAGTAGTCCATGTTCTGGTATGCGTAGGAGCCGTATGCGAAAGTGGACAACTTGGCCATGCCAACAAGAACAGCACCCAAGCTAAGAATGCGCTCAATGGCAGGGGTCGTCTCATTTGCGGGTGTGTCGTAAAGGCGAGAATACGCCCTCGAGCCGCCAGACAGGATCAGGCCCTTGACTGGCATCAGATCTTTCAGACCGAACCGCAGGCCAGCTAGAGGGTACAACGAGGTGTCCATCAAAGACGAGTACAGCTTGGACGGCACTGGGATCAGTGGTGCATAATGAGCCGTGTTCCAGACACCAATAACGGAGAAAGAACCGTCGTCATTCGGAGTGACGCCACTGTAAAATGCCTCCTGGTAGTCTGAGAATAGGGCATACACCTTCTGGATGGACAGCTCGCCACTGCTGGACAGCTGTGCCACGTAGGGGCCGGGAGGAATGATTTTCGGAGTAGACACGACGGCCGTCTTGAATGCCTCGCTCTTGGCCGAGCTTGAAGTGCTGCACTTGCTGCCGAAGCTCTGCGAGAGAACGAGAAAGTCGACTTTCAAAGACTCCAAGTACTCTACGGCAGAAGAGTCAATGGTGCTATTCGTGGTGCTGATGAGCTCCACGCCTGTTCTTGATTAGCTGGTGGCCCGACTAGGCGCATAATGAATTAACAGGAGAACTGTGGCACTATCTACCTCCCAAGAAGCCACTGGTGAAGACGTCATCCTCTAGGTAGGTCGTAATAAGGTCATGGATCACTCCTTTGGTCACTACTGCAGCATCGGTCACAAAGACAGTGAACGGAAAGTAGGCACCCGTTTCTAGAGCACTGAGCAAAGAGGACGCCTTGTAGATGGCAACAGGAGCTGACTTTCCTGCTGGAGGCACGTAGTAGGTACCAGTCCAAAAGTCATCCGTGTTGATGGAGAAGTTGGACGTGGTCAAGGAGAATGTGAAGGCCCCATCCTCTACGGTCGTCAGCACTTCCAATGGCGATGTGGTCTTGGCTGCACACACGGTGAGCAGAGCGGCCCATGTAAGACGGAGGAAGCTATGACGTGCCATGGCTTCTGCTAATGGTCCCTTTTTGTTCTTATGTGCCGTGTTCTACGTACAAGCTTCGGATTGCGTGATGCGGGGAGGCACCTTTTTGTTTATATAGATGTCCAGTTTTACGATAGCTTCCGTCCGTCTCGAAGCTCTATTTCCTTTATCGATGAAGCGCTCCGTAGATAAGACTAAGGCCTGTCGCCAAGAAGCTGTTCAAGGTTCTATTATCGGATGCTACCCGCAAAAAACAGATTTCCGGTATGAACCGCATTAGTACAACTACTGGCAGCATCATAAACTCGCACCCTAGAAGGACGAGATAAGACATCGGTAGTCCAATAGCCGCACTTGTATGTATGCATTTCGATGGCTTGAGCAGAGCGTCGAGAAGCAGACTACTAACCGACAGCTGTGGCTGCAGCGCTATGACGTGGTATTCAGGTAGATGCAGATTGGGCACGACTTGAAGAGGAAATAAGTGGTGTGCCAAGACCATAAAGCAGCATAATGGAAGGAAAGAAAGCCGGCGAGAAGACAAACGAACCGCATTAGCACGACCCAATGCATCATCAGCCACGAGGCAAAGGTAACAGAGTCTCCAGGCATCCCAAAGCTTGGACGCCATTTCATACTTATCAAACATACAGCCACTAGCTAAGATTTAACACACTCTAGCCTTTTGAGAGCGCCGGATATCAGCCAAAGCTATGTAACGGACACAAAGTCATAGCTACGGGCCAAATGGAACGAGGATTATGCTGGCCATTGTGCCCATTGCGGCTAGGATGAACAATAAAGAGAAAATTATGTGCGTTTCTGCCCGTAATACAGAGGCTCACGTAGAATGGGATTAGGAATTCTTAAACATCGATGCCACCCTAAAGAAAAAGAACAAGGGAGCCGGATCCACTAGGAGATAACTATCCGAGTGATGGGATAGTTGGAGACATTTGAGTCCATAGAATGGTTGTCTAGTCGTACGCTTCTGAACCGTAGCAGATGCAGGACCACCTTTAGCATCAGACCACAGAGTCATCTGACCTTCTTGTAGTGACTTTATTGAAAGCTAACAAGAGCAGACTAAGAAAGAAGCGAGATATTTACGGAGAGAGCGAAGGCTACTACATTCGTTACAACCTATCGGCTGCTATTTCGTTTCGAGAGGGACTGGTATCAATGCTGAAAATGCTTATTTGATCTGATCGATATGTACGGCGCCATTCCGGCTTTCAGACTCCCTTGAGCTCGGCTGTCTGCACACAAGACAACGAGCTATCCCATCGGTCTGGGACTGTTATACTCTGCTCTATCTGGCTTCTAGCTCGACGCCCTCGTCGTCCACATCCTCAGTCCCATCGAGGATGGCCTGGCTACCAGCAGGTCCGTTTCCTCCGCGAAGCTCGCTGTATGACCCACCGATTCCGTTGGTGTTGTGTCCTAGTTGTATGCGCCCCCCAGACACACCGTGAACCTTTTCTGCCACCCAGCCAGCAACCCATTTGATGCCGCTCCACAGCTGTTCCTGGCCGTCAGCAGCTCGGCCGTCGTCGCGCGTCGTCTCTGCCGCTTCCGCCTTGAACTGATACTTTAAGCAGTCCTTAACCGTAACGAGGCCGGATAGCCGGCCGTGATACTCGATCAATATCACCCGAGGCCCGATCTTGCGGAAGAGCTCCATCACCGTTTCTAACGGCAGCCGGGGGTGGGCTGTGACAGGCGTTCGGTCCACGTAGCGGCTAAAGTCTAGTGTGGTAGCCGGCGTGGCTGCGGCTGTCGGTCCGCCTCTCCCGCTGCCTTCGTCGCCGCTCTGTGTCACAGCCGCCATATCTGGGAACACCATGGGTGCGGGTGTCATCGGTGTCGCCACGGAGTCGCCGTGCAGGGCGGCCAGCTCGGAAAGAGGCACGAAAATACAAGGCGAGTCGGGATTTAGCGTCCCAGATCCTTTGCGGAAACGGTCGATGGCGTAGCGCAGTTCTGTGCAGCCAATGTAGCCGAGCAAGACGCGCGTGGTGGCATCGTCGATGATGGGGAAGCCCTGGTACTTGTTGCGGCCGACCAGACGCTCGAGAGTGCCGAGACGCATGCCGGTGGCCGGAAGGGCAACGACTTCGCTGGTCATGGCCTGCGACACGGGCACGCCGAAGTTGTGGTCTTCCTTGCCGTCGAGAAAAGGGAAGCCGCTGAACCAGATCATGCGGTCGGCGATGCCGCCTTTACCGAAAAGGTCGCTGACGGCCTTGGTGACGCCGACGACGATCATGGTGGGCAAAATGTACGTCAAAGCGCCCGTTAGCTCGAACATGATGACGACGACAGAGACAGTTATATGCATGATGCCACTGAGAGCTGCGGCGGCGCCCAAAAAGGCGTAGGTGCCGGGGGTGATGCAGGGCACATCGGGCTCGCACGAGGCGAAAAAGACGCTCGAGGGATAGGCTTCGTGGAGCGCCTGCACAATGATGCCAATGGTGCGGCCAAAAGAGGCGCCAATGGCCATGGAGGGCACGAAGATGCCGGCAGGCACCTTGCAGCCGTAGGAGATGATGACGAGGAAAATGCGCAGCACGGTAGCAACGACTAGCGAGGCAATATTCCAGAGACGGTTGGGAGCTTCGCAGAGGCCCTGGTAGTCCTCGGCGCCTTCGCATTCAAGAAAGAGGATCTCCATGCTCTCGGTCATGTCGATGCGCAGAAAGACATTGGGATAGCAGACAATGGCGGTGCCGGCAGCGAGAAGCGTAGCCTCGAGGACGGCATATTGCGAGAGGTACTTTTTGCGGAAAGCCTGAGCCCGCAAATTCCACTTGATCACAAGAGCGCCGTAGAGGCCGCCGAAAACGCCAATGATGATGTAGAAGAGGATCTCAAAGAAGTGCCACGAACGGTCGTAGTGCACCTGGAACATGACCAGCTGCCCGGTGCGGAAGGGATTCATGGCCGAGAGAACGGCCGTGGCGACGAGGGCGCAAAAATAGCTGCGCCAGAGCGTCTTGAGCGGGAAATAGGACGACATTTCCTCGAGCGAAAAGAGCACGCCGCCAATCGGGCTGCCAAAAGCCACCGCGACGCCGGCGGCCGCACACGCCGACAGAATCTCGCGCGTCTTGGAGGCGTTGCGCTTATACTTGTCAAACAGCCGCGAAATGACGTTGCCTGTGCATACGGCATAGTGCACGCTGGGGCCTTCTTTGCCGACGGAGAGCCCGGAGGCGATGGCCAGCGGCAGCGCGACCGACTTGATGGCCAATGTCCACATGCCTAGGAAGCCCTTCATGGTGAACCCAGCAATGATGCACTTGATTTCGGAGATGCCCGAGCCGGCTGCATACGGCGCAAACGACTTGACCAGAGTCGCGGATGTGAATGCAAAAAGGGTCGCAACAGCGAGGTAGATGATGTAGTTGGCCGGTTCGAAACTGGTCCATCGGTGCCAGTTTTCGCAGCCTGTACACACATGATCAGCATGGCATGTCTATAGGGCTACAAACGGACCAAGAGGACTCACCGTTGTCCTCCCCCCAGCAGCAAAAGCTCTCGTTGAGATAAAAGGCCGTTGTGCAGTAGCCAAGTTTGACGTCAGAGAGCCATTCGGTGATGATGTTGAGAAACGCTGCATTCAAGCCAATCGCGGCGCCAATCAGTGTCACCACAATCCAGCCTTGTGCCGCGTCGTACGACTCCCAAAGCTTGTGCTGCCACCCGGCCTTGCCGGTGTCATAGAGGCCGGCATTGTACCGGCGCCGGCTTTTTCGGCGTTGCTGTTCGCGCGCTGCATCTTGGACCCAGTCTGTTGCACCGATCTGTTAGTGTCGCAGGGCGCTACGAGATATCGTGATTATTCGCACCTATGGTTGTAAAGTCCTGGAGCTGTTAGAAGACGCAGACACAAACTAAATACATCGGCTGGATGGAACACACCTCGTATCTCTTGATTTCCGCAATCTCCTCCTCGATCTGGTGCTCTGCGGCAGCCGCCGGGGCATTTCCGCCTTCTCCTCGTTCGGCTGTCGACACAGCAGACGACAAACGCGAGCTGGCCGAAAGCCGCCGTGCGCTTAGTGAATGTCCAAAGCCGCTGCCGGAAGCTGTGGCTGAGGCAGAGTTCGGAGCGGAAGCTGAAGCCGAAGCCGGGAATCCTGCCGTCCCCGGTGTCAACGAAATGGATGACAGTCTTGACGGCATCGTCAGCGCGTGTCGGAAACCATGCCGTGTTCTCTGCGCTATATCCCGGATGTGTCTCGGATTCGGTGCTTTCTTCGCCGCCGCAACCGGTGTTGTGCTGCTCTTAGATGTGAGAGTGTCGCGTTTCAATGTTGAAGCTATCTAGAGGCTGGGAGTCTTATCGCCATGTGATTCGATCACGTGATAATTGCGACGTGGCATCTCCCTGTAACCAACTAAATTTGCACCCTGGGCTCTAATTGCCCCCCTGAAGATCGCCACTATTAGCATACAAGTATGTAACTAATTCATGATCACGCGAATATTCTGAAAACAAACGCACATGAAAATAAAACCTGAGCAAGGAGCACACGGGGGAAGAGTTCTTATTTTATCAACATCTAGCTCCACAATCTACAAGTCATCCCAGCCCTTCTTCTCTCTCATGGTCTTGTACCAATTTTGTACATAAGGGAGGGTCACATGCGGACCATAAGGATTCTTTTCCCATTGTGGCCGCAGCGGCGGCAATCCTGTTTCCTTGGTGAAACTGGCCGCTAGCTCCTTGAGAGTGCCGCCGCGGTTGTAGATTTGTGCTGGCTCGCTGGTCTTTCGGCTGGCCACCATCTCAGCACGCAACGCTGTCGTCTTTGCATAATCCACAGCGAAAGTCTCTGGATCGACGATGACACCGTAATTCTTGGCTACGCCGTCAATAGTGGCCAAGCGCCGCTTCACGTCTGTCACCACGGCGTCGGTCGACCTGGTCAAAGGATCTCCGATGCCACCACCGCCCCAGGTGATCCATTCCAGGACATCGCCAGGCTCGACACGGACGTGGTCTTGCTTCGACCACAGATCAATGCGTGGCGGGTTGACTGGATCTTCCGAGTACCGGATCAGGATCTTGCGAGATCGTGTGCCAGGCATACCGCCATCACATCCCCAGGCCATGGTCATGGCACGATCATCATGCACGTTGACATCGCCGGCCGAGAGGAAGCGGTACAGAGTTCTCTGGGCATTGCCGCCTCGGTAGAAGCCAGGACCTCCGCTGTCGGCCAAGGCCTCGTTGACGTCGATGCGTAGTGGGAAGTAAAGCTCAATGGTCTCGACGGGGATCGACTTGATGGCCGGGAACAAGCAATGGCAGTCCAGCTAAAAGGGCGGTATTGTTAGTCCTGGGAATATTTAAATTGAGGCACTTTCACCAAGTTGTTGTCATCACTTACGCCATCGCCAACGGGGCGAGCTGGGACGCCACCGAAACCAATCTGGTACAGCAGGAAAAAGTCACCGGTCGGCTTGAATCCCGAGTAGTAGAGATGGGGAGAGTCGGAAAATCCGGCTGCGGCACGGTGCCCTGGCATATGCTGGCCGAGCATGGCCTGGATGACGTCGAAAACGCGCCCCAACAGATGAGTCCGGCAGCTGATGGCGGCCGGATGCACCGGGTTGAGTATGCATCCCTTGGGGATTTCCACTTCGATGAGCTCGTTGGCACCACCGTTGACCAGCGTATATGGGTCGGCAATGGCCAGCAGATAGTACACAATGTACATGATAAACATCTTCTTCGACAGCAGATAGTTGATCGAGTATTCGCTCTGAGGGGACGTTCCCGACCAGTCAAAGTAGAGCTTGCCGTCTTTCTTAGTCATGGTGCACTTGATGGCGAACGGGCCGACGCCATGGCCATCGTCGTCGATGAAATCCGTAAAGGAAGCCACCTTGTCGGAAATCACTGTGTCAATAAGCTTAGACACAGCTGTTTTATTGCGCTGTAGCAGCACATTTGCTGCTGCCTTGTAGACCCTGATTCTGTTAGCATCTATTTCCCTTTACTACAGAGTCTGCCCACAGGACTTACTCTAAGCCGAAGCGGTCGCAAAGCTCCTGCACTCTTCGGCCAGCGGTGTTGCAAGCCGACAGGAGCGCATAAATGTCCGCTCGCATCCACTCCGCAGCTCTGGAGTTTTGACACAAAACAGTCAAGAGATCCTGGTTGAGAACACCCTTTTTGTACAGAGGGACCGCAGGAATTTGCAGGCCGTCGTCATAGATCGTCCTGGCATCGATGGACAAGCTCCCAGGAGTGCTTCCTTGGATATCACTAATGGATTGTTAGAAATTACTCTTGCCCATCCGTTAAGTGCTGCAGCTACTTACGTTAAATGACCAAAATTGGCAGCCCAACCGACAAGCTTGTGCCGATAGAAAATGGGAAGAAGGATGATAACATCATTGAGATGCGAAACGGCGCCACCCATGCTATATGAGTCGTTGGTGATGAAGACATCCCCCTCTTCAATGGGATCTTTCCACACGTTGAGAAAATCACCGATGAAGCTGCCGAATTGTCCAACAAGCATTTGGCCCTCCGCCGTAGTGACCACATTGAACTCATCCTGGAAACTGTTAGAGATATACAATAAGCTAGGGAAAATACGTTTTTACCTGTTGCTCGCGAATACCAGGAGACATGGACGCCCGGAGCATCAGTGTGTCCATCTCACGTCTAATGGACGAGAGGGCCGACTCAATTAAAGTAGGCACAATGGTCCGCTCAGCCACATATTTCTCGGCCGCTTCTGCGTCCATCTCGGTGCCGGTTTCTGCGGCGGCCGACTCGTTGGGCATGATGACAATGTTGCGGGCACTGTCGATTTTGGCAAAGTAGCCAGGCAGAACTAGCGTGTTCGAGTCCATCTCGCTGATAATACAAGGCCCATGGACGATAGTACCAGGGATGCCCATCAGATTGCGGTCCCAAAGAATGGCATCCACCTTTTCGCCCTGGTAGAAGATCTTCTTGCGGTCCATAATGGCTGCCTCCGGCGCTTCTTTGACGATGTCGTCTCTTTCTTTGGTGCCAATCTCTACTTCGGGAGAGCCATCAGAGGCAATGACGCGGATGCGGATCAGCTCGATTTGGTATTGCTTCATAACAAAAGTGAAATGCCGGTGGTGCTCAGCCTCAAACTTGTTCCTTAGAGCTTCTTTGACGGCCTCGGGGTCTTCAAGATCCAATGTCCCGGCATCTAGAGTGATAGTCATCTCTTGTGACTGGCCCATGTACCTCAAATCAACCTTGAGCACAGTCTTGACTGGATGGGAGACCGTGGTAGTAGTATCCTTAGGGAATAGCTTCTCGACACAGGACGCTTCAAGGCCCTTGAACTGGTTCTTGAAGTCGGCTAAGTCTAGTGTGGTAAGGCTCCTGATGTAAGAAAGAGTCTTTTCATGGCTGAGCTTTGTCACAACGTCACCTTGAGCGCACAAAATACCAGGAGAAGGAGGCACAATCACAGGCCACGATCGCAGCAACTCGCCAACCGCATTGGCGTGGATCGGCCCACCACCACCAAACACGACCAGCGCAAAGTCCTTGGGATCGTGGCCCTGCTCCACGGAAACCAAGCGAACGGCTCCATACATGGACTCGTTGGCAAGGTCAATGATATTTTGGGCTGCATCCTCGACTGAGACGCCCATTTCTGCTGCCAGCTCTCCGACCACCGAAAAAGCCGCCTCGACGTCTAGATGGAACTCGCCACCTAGGAGAACGGAAGGAAGGTAGCCAAGAACCAGATTGGCATCGGTCACGGTAGGCTCCTTGCCTCCTTTGCCATAGCATGCAGGGCCCGGATTGGCACCAGCGCTTTCAGGGCCAACCCGGAGGCTCTTGCTCAAAGTGCTGTACTTAGCAATCGATCCGCCACCAGCGCCAACCGTATGGACATCAATTGACGGGGCCTTGACGCTGAGACTACCAATGGCAGTTTCACGACGGAGAGTCGGCATAGCATCGGCAATCAGTGCACAGTCAGAAGATGTGCCGCCAACGTCGATGGTGATGACATTCTTATACTTGCTGGCCACAGCATGGCAGACACCATGGACACCACCAGCAGGACCAGACCTATACCGAGAGTTAGAATTTGCACCCAACTGGCATAAAAACAGATCAGCTTACATTAATAGATTCACGGGAAATTCTTCTGCCACTTCGAGACTGGTTAGGCCTCCATCGCTTTTGAGAATGCGAATAGTCTCGCTGTCCTCTTTTAGGATCGAGCTGAGGTGGCTGATATAGTTCTTGAGGATGGGCTTCACCAGTGCGTTGGCAGCCGTAGTCACAGTGCGCTCATACTCGCCCACTTCGGGGAGGACTTCACTGGAGATGACAATCTCAGCCGACGGAAACTCCTTTTGCAGGATCTCTCGTGCTTCCTTCTCGTGTTTATCATTGGCAAATGAGTTGAGGAAACTGATAGAGACAACAGTCGGGTTCTCCTTCTTAAGCGGTGCTACATTTTTAAGCAGCTGTTCGACGTCTAGCGGTTTAATAATTGCTCCATCAATCCCGATACGCTCTGGTGCATCCACTGTCAGCTCGAGGGGGATGATAGGCTTGGGCGCTTCCCAAGTCAGCCAAGCACCTAAGGCGCCAGGAATCTGGGACCGCCGAAGGTTGAGGACATCCTTGTGACCCTGAGTCACAACTAGAGCTGACTTGCTACCCTTGCCCTCGAGGATAGCATTTGTAGCTAGAATGGTCAGCATAGTCCAGAAATTCTGCACACCTAACACCGCGAGGCTAGGTTCTCCTTACCAACTGTGGTGCCGTGATGGATGTAGTCAAATGTGCCAGACCAACCGTAGTCTGTCTTGAGGATCTTTCGTGCTTTGTCGATAGCCTGCTTGACGCCGACGCTTTGGTCCGGAGTAGACAGAGCCTTTGCTCGCACAGTGTCACCCGTAGGTGTCACTACGCATACATCGGTAAAGGTACCCTGCATATGTCAGACCTGGTATTAGATCTGGCTACGGCCTGAACCTGGAAGTAGAGGAGCCTTGACTTACACCAACGTCCACACCTAAGCGGTATCCCGGAAAGAGCTCGGTTGCGTCATCCATGGTTATCTTGTGTGATTGCACTCTTTCTCAATACAAACGGCTATCGTCTTACAACTAAGTTAGTATATATGGCCACAGACGCAGCCTATCCTATGTATATACATAGAAACATGGGCGTAGCTTGGGTCTACGATATGGAGCTCTACACCCAGCCATTCCTATCGCGATTAGACCCTCGCCGGCAAGCCCCCGGCCCCTTGTGGTTGATTTCTGTCCAATAGATCATTACGAATCGAGATAAGCGACGACATGAGCGAACGGGATAACGGCGATCAGCTACGGTTAGCCTATCTCCACCACAAGCTTCATGTCAACTGCCATATCTAACTAAAACTAGCGTCTAAGTCTCGGCGAGCCATGAATGATAAGTCCTCGCTCGTCCCCCGGTTTTAGAAATGCCACTTCAATACAATGTGTTTATGGAGCAGCCTTTTCTCTTTGCAGACGGAAGATTGCCGGTCTGGAGCCATCATGCCACCACATTCCCCCATCAGGGGCACACGAAGGAGTTCTTCTTACGCTTGTAAGCGGTGCTCACAGCACAAGAAGAAAGTAAGTCCACGCGTTCCAGTAAACTACTGAGCATATGGACAGCAGTTAATGTAGCGCTGGAAGTGCCAACCACCTGATGGCCCTTGCACCAACTGCACACGTGTTGGTGTAGAATGCAGCAGGATCAAAGATGGATCCGGCTGCAATCCGAATGGCAGGTTCGTCGACCCTGACTCCATCTCCCGGCATGGCTACCGCTAATATACCGCGTATGCGGGCAATAGACTGCTTATCGAACCACTGCAGAATGCTATCCAGCATATTGAGGACGAGCTAGCTACGTTGCGGGTGGCAGGGCAATCTCTAGCCTCCACTTCGCCAAGCAACAGAGAACCCGGGGATGAACGCAAGTCCCTTGCGGCATTTCACGGCCGCCGTGCTAGCAACAAATCTTCCGATTTGGACAGTAGAGCATACGAAGAAGCCAGATACAAGTTTGGAGTCGAAACTTCTACTCAGATATGGCGGTCATTCTTGCCTGGTGCTGGTCATCAGTCCAACCATTTCATCTACCTCGACAGATTACACAGCAGCGCTGAATTGCCGTTTCCGTTGACGCTCCGCCACAAAAGCAGCAGCACTGTTCACAAAGACAACCGAGAGCCGCTGAAAATAGCGACACTTCTACCCATCAATGTCTCGGAGCGTCTGATCCAGGTCTTCATTGACCGCATTGTCCCACAATGCCCCGTGCTCTCACCCGCCGAATTGAGAGCAATGTATGCACGGGTTCTCGGCAGTCCTAATCAACCAAGTGGCAAAGTGAAAGGCGACACGTTCATAGTAGCTATGGCGCTGGCAATTGCGACTCTGACATCAAAGTCCGATGCCTTCCGACAAGTGATGGAAGTCGCCCAGGCATTTCATTTGGAAGCTCTCAAGTCAGACACCGAGGAAGATGTTTTGTCTACTACCAGTTTTCGATGCCTCCAGGGTCTGCTACTTCTGACACAGTATGGACTGCTCATGCCACAATCGGTAGACCTCTGGTATACGGCCAGCGAGGCCATGAGAGTGGCTGTGGAGCTTGGTCTTCACAGGGAGCCTCCAGAATTCTCCAATCTGAGCAAGGATGCAATCCAGGCACGCAGGCGACTTTTTTGGGCTGTAAGTCGATTTCATAGTACAAATTTCCTCACTGATCCTGTGACGTGAGTGTTAACATGCCGGTGATAGACCTATAGTTTGGAGAGAATCGTCACCTTGACGAGCCACCGGCCATTTGCTATTCGGGATGATCAGATAAAACTGAAGGTGTTTCCTTCGGCAGCACTAAATACCCCAGCTCTTGCTTGGGCAAGCCCATCTGAGACCATCCGCTATCTTTCGCACCTAACATACTGCCGGCTTCATACTGAAATAACAGTGGTCAATATCGGCAATGAACCTTTTCCTCTACCATCGACAAATCATGCGGAATGGCTAGCATCTTGTGAGAAGAGAATCGATGAGCTCCATAGTGAGAACATAAAAGAAGCCGCGGTCCTGCTCCCCGATTGGGGGGATTTGCCAGCATTGCGTTGCTTAGCGTTCCTCTATATGCCATGCCCTCGAAATCCATATCCTACAGATGCAACAATAGCAAAATTTGTTAAAGTTCTCATGCGACTCCTCGAAGCTTACTGGACTCTTTCACAAAAGCGAACCCTGGTTCTTTGTTGGCCAACAGTGCATCACGCCTACGAGGTCGGGACGCAAATGCTGTATTGCATGCAAAACTACCCCCACATAGTCCTAGAATCGTATCCGAAGGCCAAGGTTGTGGAAACAATGACACGCCTGTCAGAATTTTACGTACGTATACCTCGGAAGTGGTTTACAGCTGCCATGCTTCTAACATACTATAAGATTTACATGGAGGAACGTTGGCCAGCTGCTGCACAGTGCAGGGCTCTTCTTGAGAAACTCAGCAAACGCATCGTTGAATCCTTCTTATCCGACAAGCCTACCGATATGTTGAGCTTCGGCCCATCAGACGAGCAGCGAGTCGTTGACCTGATTTTCAGAAAAAATGGCTATTCGTATTTTGCAGGAGACGAGACAGGTACTCTCGACATGCAGTCATATGTTATTGACTCTTTCGCCGATACCACGATGGGTGTCGATTTCGCTACGTCGACTTTCGACGCGAACGCCTTTCTCGAGTCTTTCGATTTGTACGATGATTCCATGTTGCTCTCAGGAATCAAGGCGGACGGCCCGCTGGAGTGGCCTTCATTTCTTAGTACCCGTGGATCCGACTTCGGCAACTCCCCTCAAGGGTCTTCTGGTTTCAAGCAACTTTCTCCCAAACCGCCTGAGCAGGTTTCCAAAGCTCAGCGTCTTGTGGCCACGTGTAAAGAGAACCTGGAAAATTTGCCTGTGTGCAAATTCTGCAAGCAAAAACGAATCAAGTGCAGCCGTACGCTACCATCTTGCCACAACTGTGTTGATTACGGCCACGAATGCTTCTATAACGAATCATATAGCGGCGACTGGGTCAGCGGAAGGTATATTTTTCCTTCTTTCTAAGCGAGATCAACTATTGGAAAAATACTAATGCTGTGGCGGCAGCCAAATCCACGAACTTCAAGAAGAGCTATCAAGTGCGCTGATCACACTTGAGAATGCTCATAGGGCACTGAGTACCTCTCCGTCCAACCTTATTCAATTCGCCGCCAGCGACAGCTCTCTCCCTCCACGTCAGGGATCAAAGATACTGATGCTGCAATACGATACCGCATTTGGTGTGTCGACTTGTCTCTGGGGCGAAACAAGCATCCTCGGTGCCATTTTGTCGGCCAATCTCCCCCAACTTCGACCAACAGAAGACAAGAGCACTCTTCTTCCATCGCGGGCCCCGCGTCGCAATCCTGCCCCTTTGATGCGGTCGCTCCGAGAGATGCCCGAAGATTTATTGACGACTTTGTTTGACCGGTATACAGACACCATCGAGGTATTCTTTCCCATCTTAGGGAAACAGGGTCTGACAAAACTAGTCGAGGAATTTCACCGGAAAGACTCGCCCGGACAGAAAGGAGCCGAAGCATTTCTTAATCTTTTAGTTGCCATTTCTCTGGTTCAGCCGTTCAGTACTCGCTCATCCTCTTTTTCAATATCGCTCTACTATTTTGATAGTGCGGTCACCATGGCGTCTGAGACGGGAGAGCTTTTTGTGAAATCATCACTCGAATCTTTGCAGTTTGCATTGCTGATGTGCGTCTACGTTCGGCTTCACCCAAACTCCGGAAATTTGTCAAGGACGGTCAACGCAGCCTCTCGTATCTGCCTTGATCTCTTGGAAAGCACCGACTTGAACGCGGATGATACAGTGACACTTCATGTCCTCTTTCGAACAGTTTATATTATGGACACCGACATTACGGTAGAATTTGGCCGCCCTAACTACCTCCCTGAATGGAAAACATCAGAGAAAATGGTTGTTCACCCAACTGCTTGTCAGGAGAAGGGCCGGATAGCCCTACTCTCGTACAAAGTGGCCAAACTCCGTTCAGCCATTCACACTGCCGTCACTGATTTTGGCGACTACTCCAACTCCGAGACAAATTTGTTACCCGGGTCCCTTATTGAGTCGTTCAGAGCCCAGCTAGACGATTGGTGGGACGAATACCGGCAAAGGACAACGGCTCTACGGCTGCCAGAAAAGCTTGACAACGGTCCCCCATACGGCGGCCAAGATTGCATGTTCCATTTCGGTATATTCACTTACTTTCAAACCGCTTCTCTCCTACGACTTCTGGAACGACTACACGGCGAAAGTCAAGAGTGTGGACTAACGCCATCTTTTGGTGAGACACTAATTTCGGCTAACACGGTCTTCACAAATGTTGCGTCAAATGCAGCTACTGCAAGCATTTCCGACTATGGGTTTCCTATTTGCTGGAGCCAGTACAAAGATATCTTTGAAGCCGGTCTGCAGCTTCTAGCCCCCAACTGTGTGGACTCACCAAGGAAGCCAAAGCTGCTGGAAGACTGCTGCAATCTTCTCCGGTTATTTGAGACATCTATAGGAACGCATGATTGGGTTCTGTCAGAGAGACTACAAGCCCTGATGCAGGCATCGGAGCAAGCAGAGATGCTACCAGACGCGACTTTCGATAGTAGCGTGATTGATCCATTACTCAGGGTTCCGAACTGGGTGATGAGCGATTGAACTGTAATTATTTTATGAATGATGCTCTATGTTTTTATACATTCTACAGACACATGGCCTTTTACATAGCATCTCTCTCTAGTGGGTATAGGAAACAAGGGACACCGTGGTTGTAAATTGTGTCGACGCCACAATCAAATGTGTAACGAGAATATAGACTTTCCATAGAGAGGCAAATGGTATGGCAATATCGCTATGACATATCGATAGATACTGCTATTAGAATTAAGTGGAAAGAATATTCCCCCATTCTACGTAGTACACGCCCATACGAGCCTCGAGTCCCGTACTATGGCACCGAGAGCTCTCAACTCAGACTATGCACCAAATTTAAGAGCGATACATTATAAATGCAGTTCCGAGGCCGAGGGAGAGATAATGGGTACGGAGAGATATGACTGGAATTCCCAGACATCCGGATACTTGGCTATGGTTTGGCTGCTAGCCGACAGAGCTCAATCAGTAGGTCGCATCGGCGGACCCCGCGTGCAGATTGCGCATGGTATAGCCAACCAGCTCCCATCTGCCTGAGATTGCATTGACTTGTAAACAGGAGCTTACTGTATTAAGGTGTATTATCAGCTTCCTCACCCTCTTTACAATGTAATATAGATAGACAAGTTTAGGGATCAGTGATGAGTGTGTGATAATGAGAAGATGGCATATATTCAGTCGTCTCGTACTCGTATAGCCTCCTAATAAGGGGATGTGGGCGGGAATCGGCCTATCTAATGTTTACGAGACTAGACATTCTTGAGTGGGTGATACCCATGTGCCCTGTAGGTGTACGGAGTATGTGTCTCTGTTAGGAGCCCTACATCGTATAGGTTCTTATCGGCCTGGTGCCAGGGGCTGACAGCAAATATCCGATCTGGAGCTAGCCTTTTCTGTTCGCAACGGTGCCGAGCCTGCAGGTAGATAAGATCTAACGTTATCGAAGCTCTAGACTCTATTAGTCTTGTAAACGTTGATCAGTTCCTGTGCTATGGGCCCTGGTTGATTAGACATCCTGCTCTATCCGAGAATGTAACAATCGCAATGGATTGGCTCTTCTGGGGGCAGGACATATCATATATCCGTCGAAGCCGCTGCTGAACCCCCTGATCAAGCTCGCATGCGACTCGCCCCAAGCTCCCGTTTAAAAAGGCCATCTACCCAAAGGCTCGGTGCCCAAAAATCTGCGGTATTCAGAGGTCAAAGATATCCGGTCGTGAGCCACGGTTCTTCAAAATGTCCGATCAATCTACAGCAGCAACGGAGAAAAAGGCGGAGGCCGGTGTCCATGTCGCCCCCAGCGAAGGCACCGGCATGGTGGTCACTGGCGATATGATGGATCCCCAGGACCACGAAGTCTTCCAGGTGACCAAGACGGGCGTGAACTTTCGCACCGTGAGCTGGCAACGTGCATCTGGTATCTTCCTAAAAGGTAGAATAAACTCATCGCTGTGTGATTATCCCTCTATATTCGAGATGGGTTTATTAACAATGGTCCTACAGTGCTCTTTGCGACCGGTGTTTTGGGTATCCCGTCGGCTATGACGTCCATGGGTATGTCATTACATTCCTCCTTCAAACTTCAGCTCTACGTATTCGGCGTATAATAACTAATCTCTCTATAGGAGCCGTCGGTGGTGCATTATCTGTTATCGGCTGGGGAGCTTTCAACACTTGTCAGTCTACATTATACCAGCCTCGGGGAATGACCAAAGACAGTAACTAAATTTCGTTGGTGTCTAGATAATGCCATTGTGCAAGGCAACTTCCGTAACTCCCATGGTGGCTGTCACACCATTGTTGATATGGCCAAAGTTGTGGGCGGGCGCTGGCTGATGGAGCTTGCTAGCTTTCTTTACTTGCTGGCGTAAGCATACTCCCACCGACTTTTATGTAATGTGCTAATGTGACTAACCTCCATTTAGATGGATTCTCTCTACAGGTTCTGGTATTGTCGGTGTCGCTGTTGGTCTCAACGCTTTGTCCCATCATGCTGCCTGCACCGTGTGGTGGTCCTTTATATCTACCATTGCGATTTGCGCCATCGCCTCCATCCGAAAATTTGAAAAGCTTGGCTGGCTCACTTATGCTGGTTTCGTTTCTATCTTTGTTGCCGTCTTCATTGTGGTGTAAGTCCAAACGCGCACAAATTCATATATCGAGTTGCTTGTTACTAATGCGATGTTCTATTTCATTAGAGTTGGCGTCACAACACGCGATCGCCCGGCCGCAGCTCCCCAGGAAGGTGCCTTCGAGCTTGGTTACTACGCAATTGCCCATCCCGGTTTCGTGGCTGGCATGTCCGCATCAGCGACTATTTTTGTGTCCTCTGCGGGATCTTCTGGCTTCTTGCCTGTGATTTCTGAGATGAAGAACCCGAAGGACTACAACAAGGCAGTATATGTTGCAATGGGCTTTGTTCACACGTCTTACCTCACCTTCAGCTTGGTTGTCTATCGTTGGTGTGGTCAATGGGTTGCCAGCCCTTCTTTGGCAGTGAGATAATTCCCGCCCCAGTAAAACTTTTCGAACTTAGCTGACCGTATTCTTCAGAGCGCTGGTGGAACCATCAAGATGGTTTCGTATGGAATTGGCTTGCTTGGTCTACTTGTCAGCGCGTGCTTGTACCTGCACGTGTCGGCAAAGTATATCTTTGTCCGTGCCCTACGTGGTACCCGGCATCTCCAGGAAAATACTGTCGTGCACTGGGCGGTGTGGTAGTAAGTATTTACTGATCTGTATCTTGAGTCTGGAATTCAGCTAAACATCGTTTGACAGCTCCTGCATCTTGGGCCTCGGCGCAATCGCCTTCATCCTGGCTGAAGCCATCCCAGGCTTCAATTATATCTTAGCCCTGACAGGAACTGTTTGCTTCGCACCACTCGCTATGATCTTGCCGGGTTGGTTTTGGCTGTATGACCACTGGCACTACAAGAACGGCAGCTTCACTAAGATTGCAGCCTTCTGGCTCCATTGGCTGATGGTGCTGATTGGTGTCTTTTTTACCACCGGCGGCACCTATGCTAGCATAAAGAGCATTATTGATGCCTACGCTGCTGATAAAAGCTGTAAGTCATGTTTCTGCGGTCAAGATCTCAAATATTTTTATCAATATTGGCTAACATCGCACTAGTGACTGCCTTCTCATGCGCCGATAACTCGAACTCATCGTGAGAAGCGTCTAGAGATAGCGAGCGTTAATATAGAGCATTACAGTGATAACATAGAGATAATTGTGTTTTCTAATTAAGAATATGCCATCACGAAATGTAGATGGGTGCATGCATGACAATCAAGATAATTAGGTCGCAAAAGGCGAGTAGCATGTTGCCCCCCCATCATTACGAGATAGGCAGTAGGCAGGCTGTTTTGTCTGGTCAAAGAGAGGCGGTACTAAGATTTTCTCAACTGGTCTGCAGCCATGATCAAACAAACGCACTTGTGTCGGAATTATATACCATAACCTATCAACATATCCAAATCGCGTGGCTATATGACCATTTGAAGCTTAGAAACTGGCCCAGAGACGCTTCCAGAACGGCACATTGCCGTTGAGGTCGCCAATCGCAATCTCTTTGTCTTCTTCAAGATCACGCCGGCGGCCAGACACCAAGTCGATATCGTGCAAGTTTCTATACTTGGTCCTGAATATAACCTTGTACACAATGTAAATGATGCCGAACAGAGGAAGCAGAATGTATGCATCAACAAAGTCGCCGGCGGTGAAAGGAGAAAAGGTGGCCCAACCCTGAATCAGAGCCAAAAAGATATTGGCTGCCAGGCCGAAATAGGCATTCCAGGGATAGAAAAAGGACTGGAAAGGCAGAGCTGAGGGCTGGTAGCCTTGCGCTTTCCACGCCGAGCGGAAACGGATATGCGTAAACGAGATGGCACCCCAAACAAGGAATGTGCTCACGCCGGAGAGGTTAACAATGTACCCGTACGCCTTGCTAGCACCAGTAGACACGTTCATCATGCTCAGAGCACCGCAGAGATTGGTGAAAACAATGGCCGGGACAGGAACACCGCGTTTGTTCGTCCAGCCGAGGAACTTAGGGGCCTTCCCGTCTTGGGCCATGAAAAGCAGTGTGCGGCTGCCAATATAGATGCTTGAGTTGACAGCACTCAGACATGTGACGAAAATGAAAGCGTTGATGAGGTTGACGCCTCCATGCCAGCCGGCGTTCTGAATAGCAATGGTCATGGGGGATTTGAGTGCACGGTTGCTGCCGTTGATGAGACCATCGGCCTTGGCGGAGCACGTTAGGCCAAAGAAAATAGCAGAGCCCATATAGATAAAGATGATGCGCCAAAACACCTGGCGAATAGCCCGAGGGACGGCGACGTTGGGGTTCTTTGTTTCGGTGGCTGCGACAGCGACAGACTCCACACCAGCGTAAAAGGTGGAACAGAAAACAAAGACAGTAGCGACGCCTCGGAAGCCGTTAGGGAATGCTCCAGGGTCATGCCAATATTTGCCGCGAATTGCAGGAACGCCGTGGATGCCGCCGCTGATATAGCTATTGACGATATTAGAAACACTACACATAATGCATCTAGTTGGGAGGAGATGTTAATACATGATGGAAAAGAAGAAGTAGGCGACGAGGCCGGCAAGCTTGATGAGAGCCAGCCAGAACTCAGCCTCACCGAATGCCTCGACACCGAGCAGCTGGAAGGCGAGAAATGCGAACTACGGGGCTTTGTTAGCTCCAGACGCTCTCTTCAGTAGTAAATCGAAGATCTTACCCAAAATATCAAAAAGTAGCCCCAGATTGGGACTTTGTCGCTCCACAGCGAAAAGATGCTAGTAATGGTGTTGTATTCGTTGGATAACACGGCGAACCTAGGATAATTAGCGACAGACACGGGAAAACAGCCCTTGAAAGACGGCTTACCAAATGATGTAGTAGTTCCAGCCAACAGCGACTCCAAACGCCTTGTCGACGAACCGGTCGGCCAGCGCGGTAAACGCGCCACCAGAAGGATATAGCGTTGTCAGCTCTCCCAAGCTTTGCATGATGCTAAAGGCAATGATGCCAATCACGCCAAATCCGATGACGAGCGCGGCAGGACCACCAGAAGACAGTGCACCACCTGAACCGACGAGCAATCCGGGACCAATGATACCGGCAAGTGCCATCATGCTCAGGTGGCGCGTCTTGAGACCGCGCTTGACGCCCGAGTGAGGGTCAATGGCCTGAAAGTCGCCAGAGCCCTCATCGGCCGACGGCTTGTCATTGGGATAGTTGATGCGATCTTTGTCCGAGAACTGGATATCCAGGGCCGAGGCGTCGCCGCCCGGAGCCCGTCTAGATGCCATTGTAGAGAGGAAGCTGTAGTAAAGGTGAGACGAGGTCGCTAGGTGATTGATTTAGATCCTCCTCAATTCACAACGAAAAAAGAAAGAGGTCGCGATAATAAGTCGAGAGCTCTCCAAAGCTTCAACGCGCCGGGTCCCTTGGCTCGGCAGGCAAAATTGATAAGATTGGCAGGGCAATCTTTCTGGCTGTATACAGAGACGCCGTCACAGTGTATCTAGAACGCCGTCGTGGTGGAGATCGCGCGATGGAGAGTGCGTAGTTGTTATCTCCCCGGATTTTGGTCTGGCAGCGTCGTTCTTTTTATGTGTTTTGCTTAGTAGCCCGTTCTTGGCTTATCGAGCTCGGCACCCGCCTAAAAAAGACTGCCTCCAACGGGAGAAAAAAAAAGCAATGCTGACTTTAGCAGTCCCAGTAGGGTAATGAAATTGGAGCGCCGATCCCCGCACGTTTGCCTACTGGTTTGGCGAATTGTGAGCAGCAACCTGGTCAAATTGAACACAGATTCCAAGATGGCGTTTCTCTCAGCTTTCTTTTCGTTGTCGGTAAAACGACGAGCCGATGCCTCAAAGCACAGTGACCCAGTGCTACCTAGAAATCAGGGACAGTGCCAATACAAGTTGCTGGGTCGTGCTTCTTTACATATATACACGTCGTATTGTTGACTGGATGCAGCGTCCTTGGCTTGTTGCAAGTGAGCGCCATGAATCCCATCACACATGATCCAGCAGTGGCTGAAATGTGGGGGCCGACACTTAGCTTCACTCGCGTGATCTGCCGGCCCTCTTATTGGCTATTGCGCTGGACTTAGCTGTCCACTGCCCTGAAGGCACGTTACGTAAAGCCTATCACGCCTTCACGACCCCCATGGGTTGGCTCATCACGCCCTATAATTTGCATATTCTTTAGCTGGTTGTGGCTGTTTTCAGCGCTTGCAGTGGCGGGCGTCTTGACTTCCACCTCAAAAATTCTTCGTTTAACTACAGCTAGTGTAAAGCGGCGAAACCCAGCATCACCAGCATTCCTATTACATACTGGCGCAGATGCGGGATTTTTCTCTCAATCAGCCTTAGCCCCCACCTAGACATAAAATGACACCGATGATATGAGGCCAATAACCACAGTCTAGAATTTGGGCAATGAGGCAAATATCACCCCTGCACAATCAAGCAGCGAACCTACGTCGTAGAGCACAGGCCAATACGGCACACCCATTTATAGAGACGCAATTACACCATTGCATCCTGAGCACTAAAGAAGGGGCACGCGACATTTGTCTGCTGGCTTTACAAGCACACTTAGTCTCGGGGCAGAATGCTAACCGAATGAGAATATGCAACGCTTAAAGCTCAGGTGCCCCATTCTCGCCTTTTGTTTTCTGCTTGTTACTACGAAATGTTCGTGGTCACCTTATCATTATTTAATTGTGGTCTCTAGCTTCCCTCCATGAAAGCTCGAGGCTGCTCCAGTCTAAAGGAGTGTCCTCTGCTAATGGTATCCGAATGTAGTGTAATTGCCTCAGTTCGGTTCGACCCGCAAATGGCACTTGTCACAAACGAGCACAAAGCTGAGCCCAAACCGTGTTCATAATTTGTTTCCAAAGAAAAGCCACAGAACAAAGCCGTTCTAAGACCGTTGATTTTGTTCATCTACGTCTCAAGTTAAGTCAGTACAGAATCGGCCTTTATGTTATTCACTGCATACTCTTTCACAGACATGTTCACAGAATGAACACTATATACGACAGCATATACTCCGGAACGGTGATGGTATTTGATTGTTCGCTGTGGTATAACGACAAAGTAATAATATCGCCAGTTGTATAATATTTACAATGTCTTTTCTCCACCTTTGGTTCATGGATAATATTCACTGCAACAAGAAGTTCATGGACCTATTTAACAATTTCTCATCAAGTATAAATTGACTTCATTCCTTGGTATGTAGACATGAATAACCAAGCAACTACCCCGGAAAGCTTGTAGCCTTACAGCGACAACCTGATACCGATATTTACTCCACACTCAGGCAACCGCGCAACTATGCAGTACTCTGGACCTGTGCATGTGTGGGTGGGGGAGCAGAAACCCGTTGCCAGATTCCGGCAGGTGACTGTTCCGGCTGTAGTGACCTCTACCGTCGTGTATTTCTTCAGCATGAGGGTTATCTATGTCGCACATTTGAACCCTCTCAATGAAGAGCAAGAAGCTACAGCAGCTACCCATTCTGCGTGGGCTATGAATGCAATCTGCAAGGTGATCATCAAAGCTCCGGATGCAAAGACCGGGCTCAGAATCAAGCGTCTAATTTTTAGGGACATGGGCGAGACCGAGGTCGAGATCAGCGTCTACAATCTCGACGACAAACAATATTCTTTCTGTACGTTTGTGGTTGAGGCTGAATCGGCTGAGGTCGAAGTGCGCACTTTGAACACCAGAGTCTATTATGGCCCAGATCACGCCGAACCCGCTAATATTGACCTGAACGCTCCTCCGGACGGCCCCCCGAACGGGCCCTAAATCCCTATGCTAACACAACCTTGCAGAATGTAGAGACATATGGGTCTTCATTGCAACTGCCATTCCTATTAGCACCATTGAATTGGAAAAGAAAAAAATGGCATTTACTTGTTAAATGCATTCTTACCATTAATTATACTCACCTTTCATTGTACCTTGCTCGCGTGCTCTTTCTATGCATACCGTTTGAACTTTACGGGGGTACAAGAGTGACCCACTTTGTGACAAAAATCGGCGTACCGAAAGCATTTCCGGATATCTGACCAGCCTCTTGATAAGATTGTTCCGATCGGCCATGTTCTGGGTGGCTATCCGTCAGCTACAACAGTCGCCTTGCAAATTATTTTCATCGCTTCTCCACCCTCTCATACAGATATTGAAATATAATCTGCCAAGATGCAGATCAGCGTGCGCAAATACTTGACGGCCGATTACTGGCGCCTAGACACGTCGCGTGCCTCGTTTGCAACCCGCCATGGCTGGTCTAATGAGGATGTCGATGTTGTAGCTCATGACCGACGGACATGGAGGGCGTATGTCACCGTCAAATCACCTTTCCTGCTGGCGAGTGGGAAGATCTTTACTAACATCACGACGCACGTAGGATTGACTATGTTTGGCTATGGATGTCGGACGGAGCTAATGTGGGCACGATGCAACAGGCCGGCAGCATCGTGGCTTTAGGATTGAGCTGGCGAGAGGCAGCTGTTGCCATGTGAGTCCAGGTAATCGAGGGCTGTTGAACGCATAACGTCATACTGACATCGACGTAGCGCAATTGGAAACATCCTCATCGCTGCTGCTATCTCCCTCAATGGTATTATGGGGTCACGGTACCACATCCCCATGTCCATAGCCTCTCGGGCGTCAATGGGATTTTACTTTTCCTACTTTGCGGTTGTCTCCCGCCTGGTCCTTGGTTTAATCTATTTTGGGTATGCTATGGTAGCGTCTGTGGCGTCTCGTTCAATCTATTCCTCGCAACTAACATTAATCTAGCATCAACACAAGCATTGGGTCATCGTGCATGTTGATTATGTTGGAGGCCATTTGGCCTAGTCTGAAAGCCTACCCAAATGCCTTGCCAGCTTCGGCAGGAATCACTAGCAAGAGCTTGATTGCTTATTTCGTTTTTTGGATCCGTGAGTTGATTGCCCATCCCATGCAAACAATGTACATTTCTAATGTAAAACAGTTCAACTTCCCCTAGTTCTCATACACCCTAGCAAACTTCGGTACCTGTTTCTTATCAAGTCCATCTTCGCTGTTGTCGCGGCTTTTTCCTTGCTTGGATGGGCTGTTCACACGGGTGGCTCTGGTCCAATATTTTCTCAGGTCGCAAAGGTCCACGGAAGCACAAAAAGCTGGGCATGGCTCATGGGTATAAATGTGGCAGTCAGCAGCAAGACGACTCTTGCTCTGAATATTGTGAGTGAAGACGCCATCCTCAGATGGCTTTTAGGATTGTGGTGGAACTAACATCTACATTTAATACAGTCCGATTTGACGCGTTATGGCCGTAAATCTTCGGTCACCTACTGGCAATTCCTTTTCATCCCACTTGTTTACTGGATCTTTTCCTTCATTGGAATTGTGGTAGCATCGTCCGGACAAGCTATTTATGGCACCGTGTCCTGGGATCCAACCACCATTGTGGCCAGATGGACCAACCGAGCAGCAGCCTTCTTTTGCGCATTTGCATTCGGCATGGCAACCCTAGGAACTAATATTTCTACGAACTCGGTGGCTGCTAGCAATGATCTTGCATTTCTCGTGCCGCGCTGGATTAATTTGCGTCGTGGATCTGCTATTGTAGCAGTTCTCGGAGGCTGGGCAACGGCGCCGTGGAAGATCCAAGCAAGTGCAACAAGTCTGACTACATTCCTCAGTGGATATGTCATCGTTCTAGCACCGATTATGTCAATTATGGTATGTTACAGCCGCCAGAACGCACGATTAATGCTGTTAACACAGTGCTAATACTGGTCTATAGATTTGCGATTACTGGATCATTCGAAAGGGTCGTCTACACATCCCTATGCTTTACCAGAATGACAGTATTTACCGATACTTCTATGGAGTCAATTGGCGGGCACTGTTAGCTATTTTTGTTACTGTCCCAATGAATCTTCCAGGACTGATTCATGCTATCAACAAAAATGTGGACATTGGAAACTATGCGTTCTTCTGTAAGTGGAAGTTTTTCGTTCCATTTGTTATCAACTTTGAGGCTAATTAAATGCATAGACAAGGCGTCTTGGCTTACAGCTACTTTCATTGCTGGGGGCATATACACTGTAGCCAGTCTGCTGTTTCCGCCTACAGAGACATTTGTAGAGACCCCCTTTTATGACCAAGATGAAGTTGAGGAAAAGGATGCCGCTCAGGCAACTGCGGTCTGATTACAAGTAATAACTTAAAAAGAGTAGCTCTAATTAGGTATGACTGAGGTAAATATGTATGAAGACTGGAGTAGATACAGGATGCTTCTAATCAGCCTGAAGCTTATTTAGATAATTCTCGTACCTTGTGTTGAACTCTTCATTATTCCAATACTCCACCCCAGAATTTCCGTAACTTAAGAGAGGCAGACCAATCTGTTGTAGGGAAAAGCTCGCTGCAACAGTGGCAAACTTAGCTGCTTGTTCGACTCCCGCTTCATGAGCAGCTAGTGAGTACGTCAGTGCACCGAGAAAAGTATTGCCTGCACCGGTGGCATCAACTACTTCTAGTGCTGCGTCAGAATATGCTGGCAGCCAGCGGTGAAGACCGGTAATGGTTGAAGAAGAAATCAGACATCCCTGGTAGCCGGCTCGCACAACAATGGTGCCTAATCCCCCTGGGCCAATACCACTGGTGATGAAAACCTCTGCCAACTTTTCGAAATCATGTCGATTGAACTTTGCAGCGTCCTCTTCGGGGACCATTCCATTGAAGAACGCTAGGAGTTCGAGATGGTTTGGAGAGAAAACATCGACGAGTTTGCAGGCTGATATGTGTGCTTCCTTCTTCTCAATCGTGCAAGACAAAGGTGCTGGTTCCCATACTATTAGAGGCCGAGTGGCCCCCAAACTGGCGCGTAGCTGCAGGAAATCGACAATTTGCTGCTCTGCTACTGAGGGGCTGGCCAGCAAATGGAGAGAGTTGGAAAGAAAGAATGAAGGTGGTAGGTCTTGCGGCCGCGGCTGTAGTGGCGTTGTCGTATAGCAAAACACTTTCCCTGCATGATATTAGAATATGGTCATCGAGGATTTGATCTCTACTCTGCGATTTCTTACTGCTGAACTCGGCATCCATATATTCCAGGAGCCCTCGGGTTGATTTCTTTTCAGGGTCAACTTTCACCTGCAAACTGATATTCCACTCCTGGAGTCGTCTGAGGACAGCGTCGGGAAAATCGTAACCTGCGAGAACAAAGCAGGCAACAGAGCTGGCGTGCTTCTTTCCGGCGACTAGCCTGGCGCCGAGAACGGAGAAAGCGCCCGATCCGCCAGGAATATCACAAATGGAAGGCTGCCCTGGTGCTCGAAGTTCGTCGACGACGATCATGCCTAGGGAAACAAAGACGGGCGGCTGTGCTTTCGACATAGTGGCGTTGATGATAGAATAGAGTGCAAGTGTTTTGTGTCGCAGCTTGAACACCTCATCTTTTTTTTTGCTGGGTTGAGCTTAACTAGGTTTCGGATGTCGGTGGGGCATTTAGTTCGGAGAGCGAAATTGCGAGCCAAAAGTTTCTACTATAGTGAACACAGCATAAAGGCTGCTGAGACTAATTTGACAACATTCCATCTATCTGATAGCTTTGCACCTTCAATCAAGGCACTGGGCGCACTTCAACTTGACTTGCGGAAACCGTTCCGGCTGTCACCACAAGCCCGACACCACCAGTGGTGTAGTCGTTGTCCTTGGCTGCCAAAGCGACACCGCATACGGTCGCTTCTAACTTACTTCCCTGCACTGTTACCACAACCTCCATATCAGTGTCATAAGACCAGTTCAAATCGGCAGATGCCAGCTCTTTACGCTCGGAATCTCGTGCCTTAACGATGGCAACCCGTTTCCCGCCTTTCTGATCCTTCAGCAGCAACACCCCGTAGTACCGATTCAGCCCCTGAACTCTTATGGCAACACCACAAGGGGAGCCGAGATTGACGCGGAAGTCAGGAACTCTGACACGGTAGTCTTGCCACTCTCGTGTGCCGCATGCGATCATGCCTTCACCCGAGTTCTGGGCTAGGATGAACGAGCGGGGGGACATGGGCCCACCGTGAAGAATGCTGACGCCGTTAATCCAGGCACGACGCCAGAAATCACAGGGCATATGCTCCGTCGGACGCCGGATCACAAGGTCAGGAGCACCGGTCCAGCGCAAGTAGTTGAGCCAAACTGTTCCATCGAAATTGGGCTGCCCAGCAACGCCGGATAAGGCAAGACCTATATTCTGGATGGGCTGGGCGTTGAAGTCATCTGGAATTTTCCAGGATAGCTTAGATGCCGTAGATGAAGTCAGAGTGATGTCGGGCCCGGCGACGGTGACTAGCTCATCGCGAACTCCATATACCTGCAGCGTGAGAGCTACATTTATGGGAGCCGAGGAAGCAGCATCCCGGCGGACACGGACTTCGACCGTCTGACCAGGGTAGACCAACGGCGAAGCCATGAGCTCGTAGACCTTCATGCGTAGCACATCTTTCGCGGTGAAAGTCTGCGTGAAGACACGCACAGAGCTGTTGGTGTTTCCCTCGAGCCCTCGAGCCGACAGTTTTAGGGCAGGGCCGCCAAAGCTACCGTCGCCGGAATCGTCCATGCCCTGACTGACTGTTACTTCGCCAGGAGCTTCTGATTGGAAACCCTGGACGCTTCCAGGAAGGGTGAAGTGGAACTGGGCACCATATTTTGGTGGTGGAAGAGATTTCAAACCAGAAAGGCGACGGCCCATGTTGACAATATCGAGAGCAATCCGGGCAGCGTTATTTATTGAGTAGCCACCGTCCGCTGTCGAAATCAGGGCACGATCAGCAAGAGGCCCAGTCCAGTCATGGGCAGCTGCTTGGAAGCCTTTGAGTCCATGCATCAAAGCTACAAGACAGCCAACATTGCCTGAGTTGCAGTCGGTGTCCCAGCCGCAGGTGTTCACAATGTGCATGGCGGCATCGAAAGAGTGGCCACCGCAAAGAAGAGAGAGCACCATGACGGCGTGATTCGGGACCACATGGCACACACCTGGGAACTTGTCGTACCCATAGTTGTCCTGGATGCGCTGTCGTGTTGTTTCCCAAGTTCCAGAGACTCCACGGCCACCATCAGCAGCGTTGGCTCCATCTTCCTTGACCCATCGACGGACATCGCTTATCACCCGAGCAATCAGAGAGTCTGATGGAATCATCGATAGCCCGGTATCCAAAAGGTGGTCAATGTCGCTAGATACAAACGCTTCGGCCTCCATGGCTGCCCAAAGCTGTGCCGCATAGACACTCTCGCCATCGTGGCTAACTTTTCCGGCCTGCTGGGCGAGATAGGCAGCCTGTTTTGGACGACCGGGAGACACAAGTGCCCAGCCGTCTATGAAGATTTGGGCACCAATCTGCTCGGCTACGGTCTGGCCGTTGGTCTCAATACTCCCGCTAGCAGGAGCCAGCAGGCCGCTCTTGAGATTAAGCCAAGCTGTGTGCTCTGTTGACATACCCCGACCTCCCCACCAAAAGACCGTGCGGCCCTCGATGGTGCTGTTGAGCCAGGTGTCGCCAATTTCACGGGCCGTGATGTTGGCGCCCAAATTTGGGTGTTCCTCGAGTGCACGCACAAACTGAAAGGTGCCCGACACGTCATCATCAGTAATCACAAGTGGTTCCTTGAACAGGTCGTGATCGTGGACGTAGTAGGACACCGGGCCCAGCTTCTCCATGATTTTGGAATAGGTCCAGCCTTCGAAGGGGCGGCCAATATACACGCCAATAAGTTTCCCAAGAACGCCGGCATAGGCCCGTTCAAGGTAGTCATTTGGGATACCTCGCCGGTCAGGCATATTGGAGGCAAGATAGCGTAATTGTAAAATGGAACTGTGTATAGATTATAGGACATAAACAGTAGCAAATAAAACAGCTCGATATCACACCCAAGAAATCAGGTATAGGGCACATAAGATTTCGCCGGATGGATGTAGGCAATCCGAAGGCAGCTCAGTCTTTACATATGTAAGGAGCAAGTATCGGAAGAAACCATCCAGGTCTACCATGTCACACCTTGTGAACGGACAGCCCAACTAACCCCGCATGAGATGAGGAGTTGGCCGGGGATATTGCGGAAGAGCGGTCTTAGCGCCCTGCCAAGGCGGCCATCCGCTGCCTTACACCTGCAGTTGTGCACAATACGACCCCGGGCGCAGCGATTGAACAAACAACAATGTTGCTAACGGCGCACCTTTGCATATTCCCGGCTCGTCATTTTACTTGAACTGCCAGAGAATGGAATGGCGTGTTGAACTAGGACGGTCTCGAAGGCTCGAAGGATTTCACGGTGAGTGAAACGAGCTCGGCAAAGAAACCGGGAACAGGTGAGCACAAAATGTAAGACAGGGTACGTAAGTTCGGCATGTCATTGTGCCAGGCGACAGAATACTGCGGTCCTGGCCGATCTTTGCCCTTACGGGCCATGTTCGTACCGTTACTCTGGCCAAAGCTGGGGTAGAAAGAAACTGTCCGAGGATCGGGAGGGGGTGCATTGATCCTTGCTCCTGTGACAAAATTGACCTGCAGTGCACAGTGTTAGACAAGGAGTCTGGGAAATGTATTCCGAAAGTGGAACTGGAGAGATTGGTTGGGGCGAGGGAATATATGGACTTGGCCCTGCTCTGGAGAGTGCTGATACACCATGGTGTTTATTTGTTCATATTCTTTCTCTGGCCACAAACAACTTTTCTCTTCTAGGAAATAAGCATGGCTACTGTCACTCATCATGAAGGGCTGCCAGTCAATGATCGAGATCTTGACCCGGCAGCGGCCCTGGCTACAGAAGATGAACATAACATGACAGCCTGGCAGGCTATGCGTCGTTATCCCATGACGGTCTTCTGGGCCATAGCCATGTCCTTTACTATTATCATGGAGGGCTATGACACCATTCTGATCTCATCTCTCTTTGCATTCCCCTCGTTCGTCAACAAGTACGGCAGCTACTACCCGGAGCTTGGAAGGATGGCCCTTGCGGGTTCCTGGCAGGTTGGCCTTGGTGATGCGGCTACTTGCGGATCCATCATCGGGCTGCTCATCAATGGCTACATCACTGAACGCTGGGGACATCGCATCGTCACCATGGCTGCCCTGATTGTAATGAGCGGCCTCGTCTTCATGACCTTTTTTGCACCGTCAGTCCAAGTGTTGCTGGCTGGTCAGGTCCTGATCGGAATTCCGTGGGGCATATTTGCCATTATGGGATCAGCTTATTCATCTGAGATCTGCCCCCTGCCTCTTCGTGGCTACCTCACCTCCTTTGTGAACATATGCTGGGTCATTGGACAGCTGGTAGCGGCCGGTGCTCTCCAGGGACTAGTGAACAACAACACAGTCTGGGCATTCCGCATTCCGTTCGGCATCATGTGGGCATGGCCGGTGCCCATTTTTTTGTGTGCATTATTTGCCCCCGACTCGCCATGGTGGCTCGTCCGAAAGGGGCGACTAGAAGATGCAGAAAGGTCGCTGAAACGGCTGTCATCTGGGCTGTCAGATGAGCATATCCGTCAGAAGTTGGCCATGATGGTGCACACAAACAACTTTGAGCAGTCGTTGAAGATGGAGTCGTCCTACAAGGACTGTTTCTCGGGGACCAACCTGCGGCGCACGGAAATTGCTTGCATGGTGCTGTCGGCACAGAGTCTGCCCGGCCAGCCCATGTGCTACAGCGCTTCCTACTTCTTCACCCAGGCCGGCCTCAGTGCAGACGATGCTTACAAGCTGAATTTTGGCAGCATGGGCCTTGCGTTTGTGGCGACTTGCGTGTCATGGGTGCTCATGACCTTTTTTGGCCGACGCCCCTTGATCATTGCCGGCCTTTCTGGCATGACGCTGCTGTTGCTGCTGATAGGGTGCCTGTCGTATGTCAAAACGGAGGCAGGTATGTGGGCGCAATCGGCGTTGGCCATTGTCTGGCTCGGCGTGTACTCTGCCACCGTTGGCCCTCAGTCATTTGCGTTGGCTGCGGAAGTATCGGCGACGCGGTTACGGTCACAGACGATTTCCATTGCTCGCAATGCCTATAATGTAGTGAACATCATCGACGGGACGATTGAGCCGTACCTGATCAACCCAACAGAAGCCAATCTCGGCGGAAAGACGGGCTTTGTATGGTTTGGGGTTGGCGTTCTTACGACGCTGTGGGCTATCGTTCGACTCCCGGAGACCAGCGGCCGGACGTATGCTGAGCTGGACGTGCTCTTCGACAAGAAGGTGCCGGCGTGGCGGTTCTCGAAAGAGAAGATCGATGTGATTGCGGAGACGGAGTTGATACAGTATGGCGTGGAGAAGGACAAAGCCGACATAGTGTAGCAAGAATTGTGATGGTGTATTTTGGCAGACTGTCCAAAAAGACGCATGGAAAACATCAACGGACAAAAAGCAGTGTTCGAAGGGTAGCATAGAGACCCAAATCGCAACCGAAAACCCCCTGCTGTAGCCAACAATATCAAGACAGATCCTCCCAAGTGAAAGCAAACGCATCCCAAAATCACATATACGTGTCCTGCTCGCTAGCTGCGGTGTCCTTGGCCGAAAAGTCCATAAAGCCACCGCTGAAAAAGTTGTTCATGTTGGAAAACACCTCGATGCTGTCGTTGAAGCCGAGCGACAGCGGAATGGGGTATGCCTCCCGCGGCTGCTGCTGCTGCTGCAGAGTGGGCAGCGGGTGCGGAATCATGCCGAGATGAGAGGCGAGATCGGGGCCGCTGGAATCGGTCCGTTCGCCTGGCGAAACAACCCCGTGGCCAACAGGGACACCGACACCGCCCACCCCAACGCCCCCAACAACACCCAAACCGCTCATGCCGCCCATCGTCCCCATGGCTGCTACATTGCCGGCGCCACTGGCTCTCTCAGCGGCCTCGCGTTGCTCGCGGTGTTCACGGCGGGCGCGCAGACGGGTGCGGGAGATTTTGACGGAGCGGGCGAGCACTAGCCACGACCGCGAGGGCGTGCGGGTGCACCAGTCGTCAAGACGGGCAATTAGGTCCTCGAGGTTGCGGCTGCCGGGGTCCCAGAACTTGGTGCGCTGACCGTAGTGGCCAACAATAAGGACGCCATAGCCGAGACAGAGCCAGTCGTTGAGCGAGAGAGTGTGCTTGTGCGCCTCCTGGAGGCGCAGGAACTGCTCGACGACCGAGGTAGCCAGTTGGCAGGCGTCGCGGCGTAGATGCTGCTTGGCATCGGAAACAGAAGGCTCCGAGGAGCCGGAAGCCGAGGAGCTAGGGTCCCCGTCGAGGGGTGAGCCTTCTTCGGTGGCATCGCCGCCCAGGGCAGACGACAGGAAGGCGGCTGGCACGAGGTTTTCGCCGAGTTGCTCGAGCAGGCGGACAGTGGCCACGAGACAGGCGGTATAGTAGCTCAGCCAGAGATTGGAGGCTGTCGGGAGTTCTGAAGGGTGCGTTAGCAAAAGCGCCGCTCATTGGTTTGGGAATCACCAAAACGTACGCAACAGATGGTTCCATTTAGTTCTCCATTCAGCGAAATCGTCAATGCCCAGGCGTGGCGGCTGGGGTGTCTTCGCACAGAGGCGCTGCCACAGCATGACTTCGGCCAGCATCATGCCGTCCTGGCTCGAGGCTTCGTAGAAGCTGACCAGAATGCTGCAGTGGTGGATGTAGGAGCTGCGGATGACAGGGGGTCGCCCTGTGGTCACCGACCAACTGATCAGTTAGCAGTGTATTCTGTACATAAATGTGGCGTTTGTCCCGCCGGACTTACCGCAAATGGCTGAGACAGATGGTCGACCACAAACGGATAGCTCGTTGGTCTGCGGCTGTGGCTTTGCCTTCTTTGATATTGTTGACGATCTTGACAAAGTTGATGCCTAGCATAGCCTGTTGTGCGCAGTACCCAGTAAGAAGCCAACTGTCGATGTATTCGCTCTCGTCCTGGGTATGTTAGAAAAAGGATGACATTTATTTGTTGGTTTCTCTTCTGCTCCTCACCTTGGAAGGATCTGTGGCTCCGTCGCTCATCAGCAGAACGGCATAGATCTCGTCCATGGCCAAGGGACTAGCCAGCAATGCCTGCCCGAGCATGGTGCGGACGTTTTCATACACCTGGCGATGGACCATAGTGCAGAAGAGCTCCTGGTGGTGGACTAGGCCGTGAACACAGCACGCACTGTGGAGGAAGGGATATTGTGTGCGGAGCTGCCGGCTGGAAAGGCTGATATCCATGTCCAGCAGGATCCGGGCCATGCTGTGCCAGCGGATGAATCTATGTTGGTCAGAAAACAGAACCGGGCGTGCGACATATGCACAAACTGCAGGAGCAGGACATACAGCTGGATGAGCTCGCCGGCCGTTGATTCATCGATAACGCGGAGAGACACAAGATCAGCGCCTTTTCGGCTGATCGTACGGCGGCTGCTTCCCAGGGACTTGGACCCGATTTCTCGCAGAACCACAATCGGGGCTGAGCTGGTGGACTCATCGGCCGGGTTGGACAGGTCCTCGGGGTTGGGCTGCGGCTCCAGGGCCGCGGCAGGCGAGGCAAAACGGATGCGGTGGGCATGGGACGTGAGTGCTCCGGGCGAAGCATGGGGGAGGCCCTGTTGTTGGATGAGGTTGTTGAGGCGCTCGCGGAGGTCTGCAATGGCTTCTTCATGTCTTTGCAGTCTACGGGGGGTCAGAACAGGACCCGGAAGGGCACAGAGGCTAGAGGCGAGGACGCTTACTTTTCTTGCATGGCCAGCGCCGTAGCCCCGGCATCGCGAGCCGGGGCCGTCGGCTGGACGCTTTCGCGCAGCGAGCATTCCACACTACGCGTGTCAGCGGCGACCAGTGAGGGGAAGACGACAGTGGGTAAGGATGGGAAGTGGAGAGGGGACAGTATGCATGTATGCGAGGGGGAGGGGGTCTCGGGAGAGACGGGACGAACCGCAAGGTGTGACACTGGCGGCACGAACGGAGTTCGGCGTCGAAGAAGCACTTGCACTTGCGTCGCTGGCATGACTCGCACGAGAATATGCGGCGGCGGCGGCGCTTCACCGACTCGCCGGCAGCGTGGCCATGGTCGTCGGGCTGCCGCTTTTTCAGGGGCTGGTCGTCGTCTTCCTCCTCATCATCTACCTCCAGTTCTTTGTCTGGAGTGTTTGTCAGCTGTTCGAGGTCGCTGGTCATCGTTCCGTGCCGTTTGCCTGTTCGAACACGAGAGCAGACTACTCGTATTGGGCCTATTGGGCTGTTGTGTTCTTACGGTGTCTAGGATCGATGTTTTCCGTCGGTGCAGCGTCGCAGCGCGCGCGACTTCTCTGGGGGGGCCTGGAATCTTACACGGACATGCCCGTATGTCGACGGCAGCCGACAAAGCCCGAGCAGCCAATCGATAGCCACCGATAAGCTGCATGTTTGCCAATCGGCAACTCCACGGCAATTAGGCCGCACGTGCCGAATCACATGCCAATCTACAGAGGCTGCGAGTTTGTGGAGATTATATGGATTTGCATGCTTGAATTTCATCGAGTACTCCGTACTCGCCGGCGCACGCACGGTGTTCCTTGAGGGCTCTTTTGCCATTTTGTGTTTAGCGTATACGGCGCGTAATCATACAATACGCCACATACTTCGTATTTGGCTCGTATGGAACGAGTACACACTATAACTGAGCATGCGTGTTCACGAGCCAATTGGGCAGTGTTCCAGAACACTTCCAGCGCCAACCGGTTTCGCCGTAGCGGCCAAGCCACTGCGTCTACGGTATTTTCCCGGCGCCATGCGCTAGTCGTATTGTGCTCATCGCACTTTATGAGTTGTTCTGTAGTTCGTGCATCTTGGCGATACGAATGCGGCACCACTGCTTTGTTAGCGGACACCTTCTTTTTCCTCTTTCGTGTTTTTCCCCTTGCCGTTATTTGACTGCCCATTTTATTCTCTTTTTCCCGCCGCTCTCTCTGTCTGCTTACCTCGCCGCAGCTGATTGGCTTGTACTTCGCTGGCTTGTCTTCACTGACGCAGGTCGGCAGCACCGCGCATTCCTCGTTAAAGTTGAAGCCGAAGAAGAAGGGCATAGAGATGCGGTCCTGCGACGCGTAGTTGAAAACACGGTGCACGGTCGACTGGAAACTGTCGTTCGACAGGCGCATTAAAAAGTCGCCAATGTTGACCACAAAGGTGCCGGGAATTGGAGGCACTTTGAGCCACTGGCCGTCGCCGTTGAGCACCTGCAGTCCACCCACGGCGTCTTGCCACAGAAGCGTGAAGCACTGCAGGTCGGTGTGGGCACCGATGCCGATGTCGACGTTGGCCAGGTCGTCCTCGTCGTTCTTGGGATAATAGTTGAGCACCATGTCACTAAGAGCGGTTAACGCTGATGAAACAGATATCGAATCTACAAGGTGGATGCACTCACCTTCCTGGACGCGTCACCAGTCGGTCAAAGTAGGTCCCGGGCAGATCGAGGGCCATGGCAAAGATGCGGATGAGCTTGCGCGCCAGCCGCAGACAGTCGCGCCAGTACGCCAGCACGTCTTCCTTGAAGTCGGGCAGATGCGCAGTGCCGGTCCAGACGAACTCCTCGCCGCGGATGAAGGGCCGGACGGCCGCTGGGATCTCGCTAACGGGCTTGGGGTCCTGCGGATCGTACTGTGGCTCGTAGCGGAAGCCGAAGCCCTCTTTGAAGTCGCGCGTCTCGGTCGGCGAGATCTGCACCGACCGCACGGGTTTCCAGCCGTTGAACCACTTGGACAGGTCGCTGTGGACGAGCGCCTTCTTGTCGTCTGGCTGGGCGAAAAAGGCCTGCGCCTGCTGGTAGGCCGCATCAATGGTCTCTGGCGCGATCTTGTGGTTGCGGATATAGAAAAACCCCGTGTTTTCGGCAGCTACCCGGAGCCCATCGGCCAACGCCTGCCGCTCCTCGAGACTGCCGTCGAGGGCAGCGAGGTCGACCATCGGCACCTCGGACGGGCCGCAGTCCCGCGGCGCTGTCTTCAGCACGTCTCGGTAGACTGGGCCCTCGCCCGAGCACAGCTGCAGCTTGTACGTCTCCGGGGCCACAGCTGTGGCAGGCATCGTTGCAGTCGTGGTGGTGCTCATATTGGTTGGCCGCAACTATGTGTAGGGTGTAGGTAGACACGAGGCGATACCGAAACGGCAACGGCACAGGAGCCGAGTCTGGACCCGGCGGATTTCTCCGCGATATCAATTTTATATATATCTTTTTGGCACCGGACCCGTGCTCCGTTGGTGTCTTGGTAGTGTACGTGGACAAAAGTCGGGCAATTCTGCCAAGCACCTAAAATATCGTCCAGTCGTATCTATTATAACACACGCCCGCTCTATCGCGGATGGCTGCCTCGCCCTCTGTCGCCGCCTTGTTGTGTTCTTGGTAATTCCACGCCAAGCTCACACAAGGGACATATCACACTCTGTCGGCGCGAGCGATGAGCTCTGGCGGATAGCAAAGTGGGCGCAAGTTGACGTTGTTGGGAGCCGCCGTGTTAAGAGCTAGCCGGAGTCCGTCGGCGACCTTCTAAACTCGTCTATCGGGCCCTGTTCTTAGGCTCCTTCTAGGCTGACTTCAGACTAGGCTGTCCTTCCCCCAATGCGACAACGGGTGGGAATTTCTTACGTTAAGGGGGGGGGAAATACACGCGAGATAACTCGTCGATCTTAGCCAATTTAAGTAGCTCGAAGCTAACTTATCTCTGGTGGCAAAGGCACAGCACCACTAAGAAGTGACGGAGCACCACGACCATGTACACTACAGCGCGCTGGCCGGGGTAAGGCGCGGACACCAAAAATCCATAAAATGGCTTCTGGCCCACAGCTGATCCATTCGAAGTCTCTCGACGCTCGACAACTCGACCTTCCAGTCCTCACGCTGCGACAATCGACGCCTCGACCTCCTCTGCAGACTTGTCTTCCGTCAAGGACAGTCTAGATTTAGTCCCAGAGCCTAGAGCCTCGAGCCTCGCCGTCCATCGAGTCTCTCCCCGATCCCGTCGCTTGATTCCACAATTGCCCGCAGCGACGACGACCGCTTGCGCCGCATATATCGCAACCATGGCCGGATTCAAGGGCCTGTTTAACAAGCTCACCGTCAAAGGTGCCGACGAGGATGAGTGGTTTCTGTCCAACGACGACATCCGCCCTCTCAAGCTGGCCGACCGCACCTGGAACCGCCTCACCTACTTATCCTTCTGGTTCTCTGCCACCGCCACAGTCTCCAACTGGTATGCCGCCTCCGCTGGCCAGGCTCTCGGCCTGAGCATGTGGGAGTCGCTGGCTTGCACTTTGGGCGGCCAGATCCTCATCGCTGTCGTCATCACCCTCAACGGTCGCGCCGGAGCGACCTACCACATCGGCTTCCCCGTCTTCTGCCGTACCGCCTTCGGTGTCTATGGCGCCTGGTGGCCCACCTTCAACCGTGCCGTCATGGCCATTGTCTGGAACGGCGTCAATGCTGTCCAGGGCGGCCAATGTGTGTACGTCATGCTGCACGCCATCTTCCCTAGCATCGCTCGCCTCCACAACAGCATGGGCACTGGTTCCGCCTTGACGACTGGCGGCATGATTGGCTTCATTCTCTTCTGGCTCTTCACCTGCTTCTTCCTCGTTATTCCTGTCCCCAAGATGCGTGCCCTCGTCTATGCGAAGCTCATCGTCTTCATCATCTGCGCCGTTGCCATGCTGGCTTGGGTGGCCACCCTTGCTGGTGGCTTGGGCCCCGTCGTCCACCAGGGCGGCTTTGCTAAGGGTGCTGAGAAGAGGTGGCTGCTGTTCCGCTTCATCATGCTGGGTGCCGCCAACTGTGCCACCTTTGCGTCCAACGCCTCTGACTTCCAGCGCTATGCCACCAAGAAATCCGATGTCATCCTCGGCAACTTGGTCGGCTTCCCGCTGTCCAACTTCTGCGTCGCCATTGTCGGCAACTTAGTCTGCGCCTGTGGCCAGAAGATCTTTGGCAAGGTTGTCTGGAACCCCGTTACTCTGCTCGATGATCTCCAGACCCGCGACTACAGCCCCAAGAACCGTGCCGGCTGCTTCTTCATTGCCCTCTGCTTCGCCTACTCCTGCATCTTCAGCTCCATCTTCGAGAACTCTCTGCCAGCCGGCAACGATCTGGCTGCTCTGTTCCCGAAATTCATCACTGTTCGTCGCGGTTTCTTCATCTGCGCCGTCGTGTCCGTCGCTATCAACCCGTGGTACCTGCTGGTAAGTTATCGTCTCCCCCTCCTCTCCCACGTCTTTTGTATCCACAGCAAACTAACTATTCCAGGGCTCTGCTTCCATCTTTGTGTCCTTCCTATCCTCCTACCAGACCTTCCTGTCCGCCATCACTGGTGTGCTACTCGTCCAGTATTACATCATTGGGCGTGGTAACATCGCAATCCCCGACTGCTACACCTCCTCCAAGTCGGGCGTCTACCACTACACCCACGGCTTCAACCTGCGCGCCTTTGCTGCCTACATCATTGGCATCGCCCCCAACTTCTATGGCTTCCTCAACAACATGGGTGTTCATGCCCCCATTGGTATCACCCACTTCTACTATGTCGCCTACTGGGTCGGCATTTTCATCTCCGGCAGTGTCTACTGGGGTCTGTGCAAGATCTGGCCCCCTCCGCACATGGAGACGGGGGGCTGGAAGGAGCCGCGCGACTACGTCCGCCCCGAGGAGGACGGCTCTCTCATCGAGGCTAGCGGCGTCGAGATCGACCGCGAGTCTGACATAGAGAAGCGCATCGTCGCTGAGACCACAAAGCCACTGTAATAAGCGGCAGGCCCTCTCCAAGCTTGACTTTATTATTGTTTTGTAGCGATCAGCGGGATATGTAAGATCTTCTGTTAATAGAGTTGGAATTGTATTATTGGCTCGTTTGGGCACTCAAAATTGGTGTTTAGAGTGCATGTTTGCGAAGTGAATATGTGCAAGGAAACGGGCGTGAGCACTTGGCTGTTTACATAACCGAGTAATTGGGTAATTAAACAGCCACGATTGTATTTCAAAGGTTTTCATGAGGAAAATGACTCGGCCTGCCTGTGACTTTTTGTCTGGTGCAATGCTACGCGCATTGATGCCAATTTTCTATTGCTGGTACTACTTTTATTAGCTCCGTGCCTCTGTTTCCACGCGTGCGAAATGGAGTAAAATGAGACAGCCGATAGGAGATACCCCCACGGTAGCTACGAATAGGAGATATCCTGCATTGACTTCAATTAAATGGCCCAGACCCTTGGTCAGTCGATATGCGGTCTTCCCCGTCCCAAAACGAAACCGAGCCGTTTAGGATGGCGACGGAACTACGAGATCGTGTTCCACTGATTGGCGAATGAACTCGTTGTACCGGTTACGATCACCTGGGTCTAGGACCTTTCTTGGACGTCCCGTCGGCGGCTCACTCCATCTCTGGTTAGGCCTGCTGCAAAAAGGTAGGATCGCTAAAACGACTGCCTCGGTCTGTGACGAATCTGTATACCAAATACCTCTGTTTTGTTAGCAGTCTCGCACGTGGTGGCAGCTTCTCCTGCAGCTTCCAGCATAGCACTAGATCGTATATCTACCCACCCCCAATGCCAAGCTTTCCTCCCGCATCGCCAAGCTGCGGCTTCCCGCGAGAAGGATCAAAAGCTGTAGCTGCTTCTTATAGACGACAACATGAAGCTGCTGGCGCTTTTCACTTCGCTGTTGACCGCAAGCTCCGCTGTCGCTGTCGCGGTCACAGTCTCTTCTCCTCCTCAGCTGGAAAAGCGAGAAACCGCTACCGAGATATGGGACGCCATCAAGAGCGCTACAAGCTGCGACGCCTGCGAAGTAAGGCAGTTGCCACCTGCCCTTTGGACGTTGGTTGTTTTGTTTTCTAACGCACGTCTAGGCAATTCTAGTGCTGCTCCAAGCCGTCGCCCACTTGGGAAATGATGCTTTTGTCGATGTCATCACCGAGCTGTGTATTCTTTCTGGGGCAAGTCACCCTCTATCCGTGGCCCAACAACATCTTCTAACGGTGAATTGGGCTGAAGATATAGATGTCTGCGAAGGAATCATCCCCATGGAAGGGCCTATTCTGGCCCATGATCTGCGCAAAATGAGCATTGGCTCTCATACGTCCAAGCTGTTCTGTGCTTACGTTTTTGGCCTCTGCGCCATGCCATCGGTCACGACCTATGACGTCCCTTTCCCATCCGCGAGGCCAGCCAACACCAGACCTGCATCGTCGGGAAAGACGCCGATCGAGGTCGTGCACTTCAGTGATATCCATGTAGATCGTTTCTATGAAGTTGGCGCCAACTACAACTGCACAAAAAGCATCTGCTGCCGTCCCTACACGTCTGCAGATGAGCCAGGAAACACGGACTACCCAGCGGGTCAATACGGAAACCATGGTTGTGACTCTCCCGTGACACTTGAGGAAAGCATGTATGCTGCCGTCAAAAGACTTGCGCCAACGGCCTTCACTATATTCACTGGGGATGTAGTCGAAGGTGCCGTCTGGCTCGTCAACGAAACCGAAGTCACGGCGGATCTGCAGGATGCTTATCAACTAATGGCCAAGTATGGTCTTGCAACTGTTTTTGGAACAGTGGGGTAAGCTGCTTGTTTCCTTAATACCTAGTTGAAGATCGTTAGCTAATATTGGAGAAACCATGACACTGCACCTGTCAACTCCTGGCCTCCTGCCGCAATCGACACTGCCATTTCAAGTCAGTGGGCCTATGATACGCTGTCTAACGAGTGGGAGCAGTGGATTGGAAGCACTCTTGCTGCCACTGCCGACACTAATCCAGGAGCTTATTCGGCTCTCTATGGAAACCTCCGCATCATCTCTATCAACACGAATATGTACTACGACGAAAACTTCTGGTTATATGAGGCCACTATGGAGACGGATCCCAGTGGCCAGCTAGCGTGGCTCGTCGATGAACTTCAAGCTGCTGAGGATGCTAGCCAGCGCGTGTGGATCATTGGCCATATGCCCATGGGTTCGTCCAACGCACTACGTGACGGCTCCAATTACTTCAACCAGATTGTGAATCGTTACGACGCAACAATCTCAGCTATGTTTTTTGGTATGCCCTTTGCGATTTTTGTTACGCTTCCAAATTACTTCTAACTGTTTAAGGACACACCCACAAGGACCAATTCCAGCTCAGCTATAGCGACTACTCCGCCCAGGCTTACGATACTGCCATGGCAGTGAGCTATATCGCCCCAGCTCTGACACCCACAAGTGGGATGCCCGCTTTCCGTGTGTACTCTGTCGACCCCGAGACATTTGGTATCCTAGACGTTGTCACATACATTGCCAACATGAGCGCTGCGGACTATGAAACTGCCGGCCCCAAGTGGACCAAATACTACAGCGCGAAAGAGGAGTATGGTCCGCTTGTGACCCCTCCTCTGACCAGTGTCACCGCTGAATTGAGCCCTGCATTCTGGCACAATGTCACCGAAGTTCTAGCAGCTAACCAAACCGCCTTTGACGACTACTATGCTCGCAAATGGCGCGGCTACGATGTGGCATCGTGTACCGGTAGCTGCGTGACAAAAGAAGTTTGCCAGATGCGAGCATCTGAGTCCCAATACAACTGTTGGACACCGAGCGTAGGCATCACGTTTAGCAAGAGAGATGCCGCCAATGGTGGACATGATCATGATGAATGTGAGCCAAGCTTATCGAAGAGGCTTTTTCACCAGCTACGGTCCCTAGAAATAAGTGATAGTTAAGTCATAGGGCAGTTAATTTAGCAGCCGAAAATGATTTTTTTCATTGTACAACAATGATTTCAATTGATGGCGGATCTAAGAAGCAGCAACGTAAGCCTTTGCATCTACATGCAAGGCTTACGGTTTCTGATTTCTGTGGCTGGAAATGCACCGTACCTGATTGGGTAAATCTCCAATATTTCCCGCATTATCTACCTTTTTTTGTTTTGAGATTCCGTGTTTGCCTATACGAGCCATACGACGGAAACTTTTCAAGTCGATTTGGCTCCGGCTCCGACGAAGCAAGCTAACTAGCACCGTGTATTATTAACCAGAGATGTGGTTTTTGACGCATGCATAGTACACCAATCTTTCACAACCAAATCGCTGATTGGAGTAGTTTATTCATATTGAGAGGTGGGAGAGAAAAAGTATATAAGGGGTAGTAGTTTCAAGCTTTAGAGAATGATTTCATGGTTACATATCTCTTTTATTCTCCAACGCCACAGCAATATAATCTGAAATAAGTTTTCATTAGTTCTAAGGAGAATCTTCAACATGTCTGGTGCTAATATCGTCTTCTACACGCATGACAGCTGTCCCTGTAAGTTCATCAAATGGCGCGTCCTAAAGGTAATGTGGTCATCATTTCTTAACATCACGTAGGGGCACATCGCGTTCACATTGCTCTTACCGAACTTGGGTTGCCATTCGAGAAAGTACTCATCGACATCGAAAAGCCACGGGAGCCCCAATACCTCAAAATAAACCCCCGCGGCCTCGTCCCAGCACTCAAACACAATGACGATATTATCTCGGAGTCGGCTACCATTGTTCAGTTTCTCACCGATGCCTATCCAAACAAAGCCTCATTATTGCCTACGTCTTCGAACCCTGGTGGTGCATTGACTCGTGCGCGGACTGGATTTTTCGTCGACACCTTCATGACCAGAATGAATTCGCAGAACTATCCGCTGTTCACAGCCAAGACAGAAGAGGAAAGCGCACCGCTGGTTGACAAATTCATGCACACTGTTGTTAATGACATCGAGCCGCTCCTGAAAGATGCGAAACCCTTCTTTGGAGGCAGCACTGAGCTGACTCTAGCTGAAGCGATGATCGGACCATTCATTATTCGGCTTGTCGTATACTCTAAGGAGAACATATATCCGGCAAAATTAAGCATGCTGTTGCCTGAAAAGGCGCCTGCATTCTGGGCGTGGGCGCAAGCCATCATTGCCCACCCAAGCATCAATGCTGGATTTGACGAGGACAAGATTGTGGCAGGCACGAAAGTCAAACTCGCGAAAATCCACATCGCGGCGAAGTAGGCAGACTAGAAGAAAAGGGTGACTGGTTCCGTTCTAAAAAATTATATTGCTAGTTTTTTCGCATGTGGCTTGCGATATTGCATAAGCGATGCATTACCGAAATGAAGGTATTTAGTATAGTTCTTACGATGGAATAGAAGAAAACTAATTCAACACTTTATCAATACTGCTCAACACAGTTTCCTTCCAACCCTGTACAAGATTCTGCCGCTGGCCCCGCGGAGTCACCTCCACGATGGCCCTGAGATAATCTGTGGCTTTCTGCATGTGTTCCTGTCTATCCGACACGTATTTTGCGTCATCTAGCAGCCTTGAAGCACCACTCTCCAGGCACTTTTTTGAAAAAAGATCCCACAGTCGCTCTTTGTCTCCCGCAGCTTTGTTGTCATCCTTGCCACTCCAAAGAAAAGCTTGAATTTGGTTCCACTTAGTATAGGGCACCACACCAGAGAATTCCCAGTCTAGAACACTTGTGATTTTTGCAGATGGTAGGTCGATAAGAATGTTGGCAAAATGCATATCCTTGTGTGCAAGACGCCTAGGCACTTGATTTAATTCTGCAGCGTGCGTAGGAAGGGCATCTAAGAATGCATTAACGCGAGGAATGATATCCCGCATAAATTGCAATGTATCGTGGATCTGAATGAGCTGGATGTATTTTTGCATCTGGGCAGTAATCAAGTCGACGTAGGTAGGGAATGGGCCACGGATGTTGAGTGAATCCACATCCTGGCCTTGTGGCCAAAATCTCTCGGCATCAGAAATCTGCCAGAAATTTTCATCCACAATGCGGCCAAGAACAACGTTTCCATGGTCATCGACATTTAGGCCGCCGATCCCAGGCCAATCGTAGTCATAGAGTTGAAGTTGGAAGCCGATCAGCTGGTCCAGAATTGACCCCATGTGGCTGTCGTCTAGTGAGTCATGGACGTCGCCGAGAGTAGTCCCCTGAACATATGAGAGAATTGTATACTCGTGAGAGATGGGGTTGCTCAAAGAAGAATCAGACGCGATCAAATCTGGGATCGGAATTGTGGTATTCTTTTTGAGCCATGTCATAACGCCAACCTCATTTCGAGTCTTGATTACAGGCAGGTGGAAGCCTGACACTCTCAAAACGAGCTTGGTATGATGTCGCGATATGTCGTTTGGGGATAGGGTGATAAGATAGATCGAATGATAGGACGCAGTAACTTGAGGATGAACAATACTGGTTGGTTCATTCAGGCCCAGTGACTTCAACAAAGCACTAATTGCTTCGTCCGAAATTGGCGGGGGGAGGAACTTGGCCGGATTGTCCATTTCAGATACTTATATTAAGTCAGGTAAAAAGGATACAGTTAAGGATAGGCAGAGGGATGCTGTCGGAAGAGGGGTACTTGGCTCCACTTCGTCTCTCAGGATATTATGCTACCTACCACCTACCTTTTTTGTAAATCCGGGTAGACCAGGCTAAATATAGAGAGCATTCAGAGACAAGCCCGGATGCTGAGAGTTGCAGTGGCTCGTTTGGCACAATCTTACACCTGTGGGATTCAGCATACAAAAAAAGCCTGACTGCCATTCTACTGGACCACTTGATGATAAGAGGACCATAAAACCATAACATGCTGCTCGTGGCAACTTACGGATACATCGCAAAAAATTAGTGCACATGGCCAAAAAAAACCCTCCCCCGGGTGGGCTCGAACCACCAACCTTTAGATAGAATGCTGCTACATTTGTGTGATAACAGTCTAACGCGCTATCCAATTGCGCCACGGGGGATGAATTGTTATGTGCCGGTCCCGGCTGATACAGCTTACATACTCGAGTTTCTCCAAGCTAGCACTACCCGCCATGTTGTGCATTCTGGTCTCTGCCGATTCTTGTGGCATAGCTAATGTAGTTCCATAACTTGGTATTGGCCTTTCCTAGAGTTTAGTGCTTCACAGCAAGGAAGGTGCAGTGGTGTGCTAAATAATGGTGTCTATCTCTAAAAGCAGGAAGTTGGAGCGCTGCTTAATTGTGCATCTGTCTGGTCAATAGTCATTTCCTCAAAAGCAGGTATCCGGTCATTCGTTTACTCAACAACATTGAAAAGGAGAAGTAGACATTGCAATAGGCAAGTATATAACTTATGACGTAAATTCTCATTACTTATCTCGCGTTAGGTCACAGAGCTCGACCGGCCGCCAATCCAGTGCTAAAAGCTGTGACATATGGCGATGGCGGAGCCAAAGGCAACACACGCATCTTGATCCTCTTCAGGCATAATTCATTCTTGCTTTGAACACCATTGCACAACCAGCTGTCTGAACTTTCAATCTCCCTCTCCACAGTGGCTTCTGGCAAAGGGCTTCACCGATAATGTGCGGCGGACGTTTTTGGCCTTGCTATTTGCTTTATAGCCCATTGGGCTCTACTCTCAATGTCTTTAAATAAGGCCAATATTCTCATAGATGCAGATAGATTCCAAGAGGAGGATGCTGGTAGTCCAAATGGCTAAGCATCGGCATTGGAGCACGCCTTTCATTATTTTTCTATTTGTTTACACCTATAGAAATCTCTATCATATTCTACTTCTTCGATCAAATACATCGCAAGTGTTCCTCTTTCTGCTGTTTTCAGAATCGTTGGTGTGTGCGGGAGATTGGATGCATTAGTCGCTTTTGTCAATTCAATGGCCAACATCATTTCACCTCACGACGTGCTTGTCTGTGCTGGTTAAGATTGTATTTGCAGGTATCAGTTCTATAAACAGAATTGGCATAATTGAATCCGTGAAGTAGGAAAGGTAATGGTCAATTCCCCGGTTCGTAACATCCTTTGCGACTCCGACTGTGTCGTATAGGTTTCGGCATGATACGTCGTTTATACACTGGAGCTGATCTGGAGTGACGCTGTTCCTATGTGGTCGATTCCAGCTAATTCAGCTGTGGCCAACTCTGGTAGCGCCAATGTAACAGCGCCAGATCTATTATTTCTGTTTATTTGAGGTAGAGCGTATTGAAGCAAGTTAGAATATTAGTCTTATGAAGTTGCCATTTTATCAGCTTCCGAAGAAGCAATCGAAGTGGGGAGTACTTTTTTGTGGTTCTCCAAACACTGCTTGATACTGCTCTTCCAGAGCACGTTTCCCCAGCTCTAGGTTCCTGTAGCCGAGATTCCCCACTCCCGCGTAAACTTCCGCTGGAATTATTCCTTGCTGCTGCATCGGCCACACAGTGTGAGGAGCAAAGATTGGCATCGGAGTTTCCCATTCAGGAAGAGTGGAGGAGACGTCTTATCAAACACCAATGCGTGGATATGCTTTAGCTCCTGTCCGAATTGGGGCTTCTTGATCCTGCACAAGTATTTAAATGGCACTCTCCCCGAATCTACTCTGCTAACGTTTGTTTCGGTCTTTCTAGCTCACTCGAATTGCGCTTGGTTTCCTTCGCGACCTTGTCCTACAATGTCTCTCAATCCTCTTAACGGTGGGAATTTCGTCCACAGCACAACGCGGAATGAAGATGGTGGCTCCTTTCTGAAACGCCTGTCTCTTGTGAACAAAACTGCCATCATCAGCGGTTCCGGTGGCGGCATAGGATTCTCGGTGGCTCAGGCATATGCCGAACTAGGCTGTAACATAGCGATTTGGTACCACAGCAACAAAGTGGCTGAAGATAAGGCCGAAGCTCTGGGGAAACAATACAATGTCAAGTGTACGTATAATCCAGGATGCGCTCACTGCCGCAGTAAATTCATAGTCGGCTAATGACTAATCCTCGATCCTGAATATAGGCAAAGCGTACAAAGTTGATGTTCGCTCCAATGAAGAAGTGGAAAAGGCAGTCGATTTCGCCGTGAAAGAGTTTAACGGAAGACTTGACATCTTTGTTGCCAACGCCGGTATCCCTTGGATCAAGGGCCCTATGGTTGATGGTCCCATTGAGCACTACCGCGATGTCGTGGCCACGGATTTGGATGGCACGTACTACTGCGCCAAAGCCGCAGCGAAGCACTGGCGGCGTCAAAAGCTCGAGGGCACTACTTTGGATGGCCAGCCCCTTGTGAACTACACTTCGGGAAGCTTCATCGCCACGGCTTCTATGAGTGGCCTCATTGTCAATGTTCCACAGTTGCAAGCTGCTTATAACGCTGCTAAGGCTGGTGTTATCCATCTTTGCCGTAGTTTGGCTGTCGAGTGGGCACAATACGCCCGCGCGAACTCAATTTCTCCCGGTTACATCATTACAGAAATATCAAACTTCCTACCGCAGGATACTAAAGATATGTGGAAGGATAAAATTCCTTTGGGGTAAGCAAAAGTCTCTTGTTTATCTCAGTAAAATTCAGGATGCTAACACTAAATTGTAGGCGAGAGGGTGAGCCTCATGAGCTCCAAGGAGCTTACGTTTATCTGGCTTCCGATGCTTCAACCTATTCTACGGGCTCTAATCTGGTAGTGGATGGAGGATATGTCGTCCCTTGATTGACCAAGCTCCAATACCACAACCCAGGAACTAGAGATCCTCAAAAAAGTTGAATACGAACGAAACTACGGCTAGATACTACAAGACATAAAAATAGAGAAGTAGGGCTCGATTCTGCCAATATCTGTATATATTCTGCCATTCTCTCATAGCCGGCAAATGAAGAGATCTGGTCAACCGGACCAAGGATCCATGTACATACGCGTCCTGTTCTCTTGAATATCAATGTGCACCAGTCCTAGCGTAGTAACTCCGTCGTCCCCAGCGCTTCGAAATTGACAAAGTGTGGGGAGAATAGTGGCACATGAGTCTGTACTAAACACCTAACCACGTTATGACGTCAGGCGGACACAATGTCAATAGCGTGTCTTTATTACGGCACATAGCACGGTTAAAGCATAAAGGCCACACATACTTTGTGATGATCAATTGAATCCACAAAGAATGGGCAATAGAGCATTAAAAAATTTCGGTACTAAGATAAGAGAAGCTGCATGGACAAAACTGTATGTACGCCTACAGATACCGGAAAGCAGAGGGTCCCGTCCACCCTTGAACAATTAAGCGATGTATTAGTAGCTTAGCTGGTGATGATCAGCAAATACCTGGTGCTGGGCGTTCTTACTATTTTTGGCCAGCTGTTGAGTCAGGAATCTCTCCTACTGTGAGGGTCGGGCTTGTGGTTAATCCACAGCCTATGATTGGCTGAAGGCTAGAGATTTATGGGTCTACGCCCACAAAAGGAAATCCGTAATTTAGGACCATGTCATGATACTTCTCCCTCTTATCATCCCCGAATCTTGAATATTTATTGTTTATAGGGTATGGAGATTGCTCTACTCCATTTTTGCCCTAGTGAATGAGAACGATATCCCCCTACGTGTGCACTGGAACCTTGCCGTAACAAGACTCATATTCAATCACAGGAGAGCGCCCCCTTCAATGAGGAAGAGATGGGAGCCGCTATTACCAAAACTGAGACGCGGCGAATAAATAAAGTGCATTATAATAGTCTGTAGTCCAATGTCTAGTATTACTTCGTTCTTACCAGTTGCAAAACAAAAAGCGATGAGAAACATATGCGTTGTACAAGTTAAGGATTATAAGTGGCAGAGGGTCATACCATGCCATGCCATCAACCAGTCGCCATGTCACTACCCCAATCATAGCACTAACAATGGCTAATGTCCATATCCAGCAGAGCGCACGCATGTTCCGGTACTTATGGCTTTTGTGTGCCTTTGAGTCCCCTGATGGGGCCCACAAGAGTTCGATGCCGAAAAAGCGATCCTTGATTGCTGTCAAGTATGCGTAAGACTGGATCAGCATAACATGCTGGACGTTCATCGTGTATGTGGCTTTCGCCCAGAAACGAAACACGACTAATCCGTAGACAATTGAAGGAATTGCAAATGCCAAGTTGTAGAACTTGAACCACTCAGGCCGGAAAGACAGCAAAAGAATGCCGGGTATAGGTGAAATGAAGATGCTGACAGAAACGGCGGAGTAGTAAAAGAACCCTAGACTTGTCAGAAAGATATATATATTTGAGAAACAACAAGATTTTATATCCTTACCACAGAGGTAGCAGATTTTTTGCATCAATGTCAGCTTTGATTTCCAGAAATGCTTATTGGTAAGAAGCGTCGTTGAACCGCGAGCCCATCTCATTTGCTGTGAAAAAAAGGAGCGAGGTGTGGGCGGACAAACGCCAGTCGCTAGACAAAGAGGGACATAACGAACTTTCCATCCACGCTGTAGATTATTAGCAAAGGCGTAACAAATCATGGTCCGGAGAATTACGTACATCCACGCAGCCAAAACCGGTGTGAACATCTTCAGAAAAGCCAATCTCTGCGGTGCCACCAACTTCGACCAGGGCTTCACGGCGGTACATTGCGTTGCTTCCGACGCAGATAGAGGCACCCCATCGGTCTCTGTTCACCTGTACCACACGGTAAAAGAGCTCCTGGGTAGCTCCAGCACCTTGCTCAACCCATGTCTGCTCATCTGTAACACGGAAATACTGTGGCGATTGCACAATGGCAACTTTGTTGTCGGCCAAGTGTTCTGCAGCCAGCTCGCGCACCATATCCGGCCGGGGACAGAAATCGGCATCGAAGATGACAAAATAGTCGCCCAAAGTACGAGAAAATGCCCAACGAAGGTTTCCTGCCTTCCTGAGACGCGGACGATCATCGCGGATCACATAGTTGAAGCCGAAACGGGCCGCTAGATTCTGTACTTCCTGCTGAGCACCGTCGTCGAGAACGTATATCCGAATCTTGGACGCAGGCCAGTCGATCTGAGACACATATTTCCAAGTGTTTTCAAGAACCTCCAGCGGCTCCATGCAAACGGGGAGATAAATGTCCACAGTAGGTGCAGATTCGTCTGTGATGGGGTGAGCGGTGACGCTGTCCAAATGCTTTTGGTAGTCCCAATCCTTGCCCACGATGCCCACGACATATGAAATTGCGAGATAGATGTCGACGAAAGCAACAAAAGCGCAATACCACAAAAAGATATTGGCACACACTGCAAATAGCCACATGCCGGCTGACAACGATAAGAACGATAAAACGCCAAATATGTAGAGGGGAATGCGGTTTGTGTGAAGATACTTCAGCTTCTCGGTATCCGTAGGCGGTGTCGGCAACACCAGTGGGGCCTCATATTCGGGGCAGTATGTGGCACGAATCCAGTTTTTGATGCCGCCGCAGAACCCTTTGCGTGTCGTCGATGCTTCATGGCCAGCGGTATCCGCCGTTTCCCTGCCAGCAGCAGCAGTCTTTTCGGGGTCAGAACATGCGCCTGACACTGTGCCCGTGGGTTCGGGAGAGGCTGACGCCTGCTCAGGGGCGGGACTGATTTCCAAGTCCGTATGACTTGTAGTGGACGAAGATGAAGGGCTCAATGAGCCATTGATAAAAGGATTGGCTACAATGTTGCTTGTGGTATGCCCATCTATATCTCCTTCTGAAAACGCCGATGTACGCGATGTAACGGGTCTCTGGAAATATAGGAGACTCAGTCAGTTGATCTGAAGATATCGTTTGTGATAATCGGAAGGACAGTGCATACTCCGCTGGGGGATGGGGATCGAGATGAACTGGTAGAGGTAACAGAGGCATCAGATGATGAAGCATCTCTGAACGGGTCCATGGTGGCAAAATAAATATGTATGTTCTATGACCTCTCAATATGTAGCGCCAATTTTGAAAGCAAATACAATGAGTAATAATATTATAATGAGTGTGAGGGCATAGAGCGTAACATGAGCAGCATTTCCTGGGGTCATTCTGTGGTGGGTATATAACCATTTTGTCAAAATGGAAGTTTATTAAATGGGTTATTAGAAGTTGCCTCGTAAGGCCAAAAGAAAAACTTCTGACCCCGATCGTGGCGGACAAGCCGAGGAGGCCGACTGAACAGAGCAAAAGTGAGCAACATTTCAAGGCCCAGGCCCTCAAATGGGAGACTATTGAGACCATTTCCTCACCAGCTCGCCTCAACAAAATTGGAAAGGCCTTACACGTGCCAAAAAAAAAACGACCTAGAGCCTTATCCGGCTCATCCCGGAGGTTCGCCCCTGTATGGCAATAATTTACAGCTCCAATAGTAAGTAGTAAAATATGACCGTACTGTCTTACAAGTATCTGGTATTGTTAGTGAATGACCGCTTTTGGGAGCATAGCCTGAGGAGATGGGCTGGAATCGGGCTGCTTTGGAGCGAAGAATAATCTAGATCGTTGCCTGGCCAGCCTAGTTTGCTAGCCTAGACTTCGTATAGACGCATAAATAGTAGCCTGGGATACATTGGCCACCGTGTAGACCTTGTATACAAAGGAACATACGTTTTGTCGTCTATATAAATGGAAATCTGCTAAGGGGGGGGGTATTATAAAGTGTACAGAGTAGGGGGTGCAATTAAATTTCCAAGGCCTGGTGTAGTAGGTAACCGTTCTATCCCACTTGCCCTGGTGTAGATTGAGGAAATCTTCCTATTTCATCCCTTGCTTCGGGTCTTTGTAAAAAACCGTCACCCATATCTCATCGTATCATTGAAGACGCCGTGCCGGAGAAACTATTGTGTGCATTGTTAGACGTCTTTTTCTACTTTGTTTTCATGTCCCAAAACGGCATCTGCCCATTCCATTCACCAAAATGCCGTTTTCTTTGTTCTGGTGGGTCCCAAGATTCTAGGCACCATCTATGGGTCAAATTTGATTACCAATGACCTGGAAAAATACAAAACAGAGGCAAAATGCAAAATACGCGTAGTAATCACTTTCACCCACTTCTCTTTTCCTTGATGCTGATGTGCAATATGATGGAAGAGCGGCTACTTCCAAATTCGGCGCGGCCCCGGAGACCAAAGACATGCTGTAGTCTGCTGCCGAGAAGGTGACATTTTCGGACGAATAATACGCTTCAGAACCAAATTCCATTAAGCCCAAAATCAGGCTGGAAGAAATGAGATTATTTCGCCATAAATATTGCAGTAACGGCGATATGTCTGCGTTGAAATATGTTGTAGAGGTTTGGGCCACCCAAGTGTAGACGGCTAGGCCACGTTTGTTGGTACCAGAGTATAGGACGCTGTAAGTATCATAATTAGATATGTTTTTCTTTCGGTTATTGCCTAGCACATGCCGCCCACGACAGAATGGCAGTTGCAAACGTGGAAGGGTATAGAGAGTAGAAGGGAATGCAGTGGATGCGTGGGCAGCAACTAACGACAACGGGTATAAAACGTACAAATCCACATTTCCCAACTGTTGACGGAAACAGGTCCTGTTGGAGGCATAGCCGAGGGGAGTAGCGCCCCCCACAGAGGCAAGCCAAATCATCACTTCCGTCGACGCTGTTGTCGAGGCGCTAGCATTCTTAGGGTCGAGGGCTAAGAACATGTCAAAGGCAATGTTGGCCCTAGCGCCGGCCTTCTTCTTCAACGCAGAGGCATCGAATTGGCCGGTAGTCACTGATGCCGTGTTCGTGGGCGATGAAGGAACCAGACTCCAGCCACCGGCCAAAGTCAGTGACGAAATGTTGCTGAGAGCCATTGGCAGTTCGCTACTAACAAACCGCACATTGGGAAAAGAGTGCACACTGTCAGCAGCACTTCCTGTTTGGGGCCATTTCCAGGTGGCGTCAAATGAGGGCTCCGAATTATGGATCTATTTGAGTATGTGTTAAATGCGAACGATGTGCGATGTTGTAACAGCCACTGTGGCAATACCGATGGCAGTTGACATAGGATTGACAGTGGAGGGAGGGATTCGATCAACTTACGGACAAGCATTGAAATCCTGTATCTTCAGGGTTCCAAGCATTTGCATTATCTAAAACCACGCAGTTGTCAGTACCGTACTATTGGTTTCGATAGCACACAAAAGTAAGCTGATAGTTTTCGGATATATCAATACAGACATTTCAAGCTGCCAGATGGACTAGTCCATCCATTTTGACCGCATATCGTGGCATCGTATGCAGCCATTGGTGATGCTAAGAAGGCGACAGTCAACAGAGAAGTGACTATAAAGCGTTGACGATAGCAAGTAAACATCGTGATAGTAGCACGACGTCTACACGGGAGCCCCGATATGAGCTTGAAAATAGTATCCGTAAGCAGAATAAAATATGAAGTTGAAAGAGGAGACAGAAACATCAAGAAGCAATGTGGTTGTGAGAGAAAGATAAACCCGGAAACAGAAATAGAAGCTGCATCGAAACGCGCGTCCCCCGCAGAAAATATTTGCTATCTACAGCGGTTATTCTACATGCCCAGCGCGATTTTGCGGCATGCTCATAGAACCAAAGCAAGGGAGAAATGCTGTTCACAAAAGAGGCAAATTGGCGAGTCTGTTTCCACTTTGGAGCTACTCCACTTTAAACGGTGACTATACTGCAAAAGAGCCTAGAGCACCTCTGTGCGCGCCAGTTTACTGGACAGGTCATAATAATGGCGAATCTAGCCCTGCAAAAGAAACAAGATCTGGGCATGGCGACTGAAAGCAGGGAACAAAGAATGAGGCTTGGCCACGTTGCCTAGGCTTCTGACATGCCTGCCCGGGTACCACTATGTCACGACATAAGAGGCTACCATGCAAATCACCGCCGGGGACAAGACGGACAAACTTACGAGGCAGACTATGATAACCACGAGGGGTACAGGTAGAAACCCCCGACTATGTGGAGGGGGGGTGCGATAAGTAGTTGATACGGCCGATTTCCCAATCGTGTAATTGAACACACGCCCTCTTTAGTCTCATCTCTTTGTTCTTTGTTCTTCCTTGGGTACTGGCCCAAACGTCCGGGACCGCCGCCGTAAACTGCATCTAGAACGAAAATATGCCAGTTAGTTGAGAACACTGGTACCCAGTGCTCAGTGTGGACGGCAAGATACGAAGAGTCTAGACCGGGCCAACTGAAGACAATAGTTCTATGCATCAAACCACGATGCATTCGGCATTGCTATGCACCCTCGGGTAGATGTGATTCCTTTCATGGGCAAGGGTAAGCTGGAAAATGTTCCGGATTCGATGAAAATACTGTTGGGGGTGGGACGGTCTAGGTGTTCCATCGTACAGCCGAGTCGGCCTTTGGGGTACCATTGTATTGCCCTTTGATGTTTTGCTAGGCACTGATTTTATACAAATATGGCAGCAACACTCATCTCTGCAAGTTGAGCGTTCTGCATTGCAACACTTGTCTCTAAGAAAGCAGCGTATACACATTCTATTTGATCTAATTGTTAATTGTTATTTCCTTTTTCAATTGGCACATTATTCATATTATTTTGCCAGCATTAGTGCAGTTTCTTGATAATACTCAAACATGGGCTCCAATCCAACCACACCACAGACTGTATTGTCATCTGGAAACCCTTCTAGGACGAGCTCCTGGTCGAGCACATACGACAGTCCCCAGACACCAGACTCATTACTTCAATGTGAGACGCCGGCTCTTGACAGCAAATTAGATGTTGCTGCTGTGATTTCTTCACTGTCGTCCCACTCCGGAATATTGTTGGCAGATCAGGTGGAAGATGGGCCCCAATCTCCAGTCAAGAATATTTGCTTCGTCGGTGCGGGTTTTGTTGGTAAGTGACCATAGTTCGCATTCAAGTCGAATGCACGCGAAGTGGTTATTTTCATACTGACAGAGTTAGGTGGCCCGACCGCGTCACTCATTGCATATCACAACCCTAACATAATTGTCAACGTAGTTGACCTTAACGAATCCCGGATCAAAGCCTGGAACTCGGCCCATCTGCCAATCCACGAAGCTTCACTCTACAAAATAGTGCGAATTGCCCGTGATGGCACTCGGGAGGCTACTGCTGTTTTGTCCGGAATCAATAACACTATTCGCCTCCCAGGTCGCTCACCCAACCTGTATTTCTCGATCAATGTCACAGAGGCTGTGGCAGCTGCTGATATTGTATTCATCTGCGTGAATACTCCCACAAAGACATACGGTGTTGGAGCCGGTGCCAGTGCAGATCTCGGCACTCTCGAAGCAGCTACCATCATGATCGCAAAAAATGCCAAGCCTGGCGCTATCATCGTCGAGAAAAGCACTGTGCCATGTGGGACGGCTAAGATGGTCTCATCGATCGTACGTTACACCCTATTTCTTACTTAATTCATCCACACTAACACCTTGGTTTCTAGATGCGTCACTACCGGCCCGATGAGCATTTTCAAGTCCTCAACAATCCAGAGTTCTTGGCTGAAGGGACGGCTGTTGAGGACTTGATGAGACCAGATCGCGTTCTCGTTGGGAGTGCCAACACTCCAGAAGGTCACCTTGCAGCCGATGTGCTGAAGTCGGTCTATGCTGCCTGGGTGCCGCGAGAGCGACTCATCGGGGTTCATACATTTAGCAGCGAGCTGACAAAGCTGATTGCAAATGCCATGCTGGCGCAGCGTATCAGCAGCATCAACGCTGTCAGTGCTCTGTGCGAGGAGCTTGGCGCTGATGCTGGTGATGTAGCCCGCGCTCTCGGTGCTGACAGCCGTCTGGGGCCGAAGTTTTTGCAAGCCGGTGTGGGCTTTGGCGGATCATGCTTTGAAAAGGACATCCGCAACCTAGCATATCTGGCAAGAACACTTCATCTTAATGAAGTCGCAGACTACTGGATGTCTGTGATTGACATCAACAAATATCAGCATGAACGCTTCTCCAGAACTGTCGTCCGGCGGTTGAACGGTACTCTCCGAGGCAAGAAAGTGTCCATATTCGGCTTTGCCTTCAAGTCAGGCACCAACGACACGCGCAACAGTGTAGCTGTTCACGTTATTTCACAGCTTGCTCGGGAACTGCCACGAGAGATTTCCGTTTTTGATCCAGGCTGCGCAGTGTCAGAGGTGGAAGAAGAAATCTCACAGCATGTGTCCGACCCAGAGCAAAGAAGCCGCATCCGTGTAGTTCCTGGTTGGAGAGAAGCCGTGGCTGGTGCAGCAGCAGTATGCATCCTCACACCCTGGGAACACTTTAGCACTGCTTCCAAGGCTAGGGAACATGATTCACAGTCTGGGGCATCTACCATTAAAAGCTCCCAAAACGGCTCACCATTGATCTCTAGCTCGCCTGACAGCACCGAGGTTGTTCTGAACAGCCTTGGGCCTTGGAAAAAGCCACACCTTACCGAAATGGATATCATCGAGCTTGAGAAGCTTGTCATTCAACACGAGCGCGGTTGTGGTGATGGCAACATCGATGATCCACTAGGGAGATTTTCTCAAGAGCCCGTCTGCAAAGACGAGTGCTTGCATTGCACAGCTGCCTCGAAAGCCAGAACTAGTGATCATGTTGACTGGGAAGAAGTGATGCGAGAGATGGGTGAGCGAAGCTGGGTTTTTGATGGTCGCAATGTTGTTGATGGAACCTATCTGAGAAGCCTTGGCTTTGGGGTTCATAGCATTGGCAAGGCAGCTCCATAGGTCTTTCGGTATCGTTTCCGTATATGCTCCCTGATTTGAAATTTTTGGGAATTTTTCACAGTTATAGCACATATAGAGTTGATAAACAACATACTTGGCGTCGGTAGAACAATACGAGAAATAAGAACCATGGGAAGATAGAATGAATGAAAATTAGTACATGATAGGGACTTAGACTTAGTAGAACTACTAATCCAGTAACCGGACAACAATTCGGTCTCAGGGAAAAGAAGAGCACTTTTTGAAGGTGCTTGGCAAGTGAAGTGAGGGGGGGGGGGGGCTAGAAACGTTGTGAATCAAGAGATTCACCATTATGAAATTCCCTTCACTGATTCACCCCTAAACGTCAAGTGTATGTTTTGTCTAGGCATGTGGCATGTCACATCGGAAGAACCCGGCTACCGAGCCGAACTCGACTTCATGTTGAGAAGAAATTAAACAGTTCGGAATCAAAAAATCAAATTGTAGAGCAATAGAAGCATAGTTCCATTGTCAAAGTGACCAAATATATCACTGCATACATAGTTTTGACTCGAGTTCTTTGATTAGCCGCGAACAATTCTAAAGCGTTTTCTAGATTCGTTCCGAGTAAATCTATGTGAATAATGGTGGAAACTCGTTAGAGCTAATGACAGCGTCATAAATTTGCTCTATGTCTAGTTCGGCATCCCCACTACACGACATACTCAAATCGCATTGCGTCCATGCTGTCTGGATCATCTTTCGAACCATGGTGATATTTTTTGGGGGTTGTAGATGGCCCGCTTCCGTGATTGCTCTTGATATGACCCTCATCACCAGGCTCCTCTCGCTTTCATTTCGTGCATCAAGTCCGATGACGAATAGAGGCCATGGCCGACTGCACCAGCCAATAGCTTCTAGTAGCGCATATGCTTCGTCTAAGAGAGAGTGCACGCCTTGCTGTTTCCTACCGTGTCCAAAGCCCACCCGGCGTAAATATAATGTCGCAGAAATGAGATAAAGGCGAGCTTCCTGCCCCAATCGGTTAGAAGTACCGCTGTTCATAGTGCTAACACTGCTGTCTTCAACCACAGCGGAGGTGAGCTGCTCGATGCCATCAAGACGGGTCTGTGTTTGGCGGAGGCTGTGAAGGTGGTCTGGTGAATGGTAGTTTGGATCTTTGGGGCTGAGAATGGCATCCACTACTTGGCATATTGCCTCCAAAAGTCCTAGTGAGCAGCCAATAGTTGGATTGACCTAAGTTGATTAGCAAATGTTCCAAATCTTAGTTAGGATAAAACCAAAGCTCGTACAATCTGCCGCTGTGAGGAAAAGATGGGCTTAGACACAATCTTGGGGCCATTTGCGACCATGGTCTGCTCAGGCCTTCTCTGACCCCAGTGGCAGATGCTGAACTTGTAAAAGACATCATGGTAAAACACCCAGTCAAGAATGATGGCAAGGTCCCCATCATAGTCCTGGTGCTCCTTATGCACACTGAGAGCAAGGCGCTTAGTGCCACAAAAGAAAATCGCAGAGCTTAGTGGACTGCCTTTTTCATCAAGAGTTTCGTAAAAGCTAAGAAGCATGCTGGCAGCCATTGCTTGGAAGCACTGAACCGGTGACTTGCGACTTTCGATAAACGCCTGAAGTGCTCTCAGCGCAGCGTGTTGATGTGTATACGCAGTGTGCATTTGCCCAAGCCTCTGGTTAGAGAGAGCAGCAAGGGCGTGTCGGGTTGCCAGGGCAGACAGGCTATTGTCCGTCAAAGACATACGGACAAGTAGTCCATACAAATCGGTGAATTCGCCAGATGCTGCTGAAACTATACCAGCCATCGGATCTCGACCTGTTCCGTGGCAATGTTGTTAGAGAGAGAGGCTGCAATACACCTCTATGAGGGGTTTTAGGCTTTTCTGCAGGGTATGTAGGCCTACCATGCGTGGAAAGGAAGGGGTCCATTTGTGCTAGCGACAAGGATGCTGCATTGAGCATACGCAAACCTCCGACATTCCCTACTCCTCGTGTTATGTCATGATCTATGTAGCATTAGCTTCCAACTCTGGGACTTTATCTCAATGGTATGGCTTGACAAACCTAAGAATACGAATTTCTGCCCTAAAAACAAGTCGATGTCAGTGTGCGATGCGTGTACGAACTCATAACCATCATGGTGTGCCTGTTGCAGAAAATACTGGTCTGCATCACGCACCCTGAGTGACCTTTTTCTATCGGTTTCCTTTGGCCATGAAAGTCTGATGCCATAGCCCTTGCATGTTTGGCCTCGTTGACTGCATTTTAGGCATCTTGGGAGTGTTTTGTCGCATGATATTTTGCGGTCTGTCATCCAGAGACCGATATTAGCAGAGAAAGCGGGATGCTGCTTCACTATTTAACGATAACGGACCAACACACCTTGACAGTTCCAACACCGTTTCACTGCTTTGGTGCGATTTGCGACAATGTCCCTATGTTCCTCCATTAGACCAATCTATATGTTAGAGGAGCTTTCTGTAGAATGACCGCGCTCTTAGATATTTGGCAACTTTTTGCGGATGGTGTGCATTGTCAACACGGAGTTAGAGGTGGTGCTCTTAAATACACTGTAGAGCTGTTGTCGAGACGGGGGTTAGCCAGGGACTGCAGGATAACGGAGACTAGATTAGGCCTAGCCAACGGACCAGGGATGGGGTAAAAGATACCCCGAAATAAGCAGGAGATAGGGGCACAAAAAGGTCAACCACCACTGCATTATTTGTGGCTAGATAGTCCCTCAATCAATCACGCGTTTGACAGTTGTGTTGTCTGACAGGACGTCGGTCACGTAAGCCACAAATGGCCAGCGGCCCTGAGAGGCAAGCCGTGTTCTAATCCCGATACCAGTCTTATTCTACAGGGCCCACCGTTAGACGTTGTGGCAATCTTTGCCAATTAGCAAGCTTGCAGCCACCTTAACGTATTCTGCAAAGAGATACGTTTGCTTGCCGCAAATCGGGAAAACGGCCTTGTCTCAACCCAAATTTCTAATGCTTTATGAGCTATTACTACCCCAGGATTTTCAATGCGACCCCGTATTCAGAATATGCACCACAACCACCCACTCTGCTAGATCTTTCGATCGTCAGAGTAAATCATGTACTTTGTAAACATCTCGTTGACCCCGTATTACAGAATAGTGTGACGTGGAAGAGAAGAAAAAACAACACTTCTAGTGTAGCGTTGAGTCTTAGGTACGAGAACAATAACTGCAGTAGGAGCATACATTCTCAGCGTAGGCCTACTAACATAATAAAGTAACGTAGCCGGGAGCTACCTCATTCTTTGATTACCTAGCGAAGTTTACAAACGTTGCAAATTTGAAGCATACACCATAGAGATAGAATGCCTTATAGGGCAAAACGAGAACACATTAATTTTAATTCGATTCAATGTAAGATGAGACTAACTAGGAGCTAGTACACGGCAACCATACTATTCTATCAACGCCCACATTTTCAATTAAGCGTAAGTGAGACCGCCATCCACATTCAACACCTGGCCAGTAACAAAAGAGCTCCCGGCGCTGGCGAAGAAGGCAATCGCTTCGGCACACTCGCGGGTAGTACCGTTGCGCTTGATGTGCTGATCCGTGCGGAAACGCTGGGTGTACGGGTTCTCCTCGGGGAAGACCAGATCGGTTTCGATGGGACCCAATAGCACCACGTTGACAGTGATACCACGCGGTGCATAGTACTCAGACCAACCGCGGCTCATTGCGTGTAGGGCCGCTTTGGATCCACCGTAGAAGTTGGCCGGGGCGATACCGAAACGAGCAACAATGCTGCTGATGTTGATGATGCGGGCCCCGGGAGCAGTAAGGTGCTTCTCGGCAGCCTGGACTAGCAAAAAGACACTGCGCACGTTGACGTTGAACATGGTGTTGAAATCGTCAACAGAGAAGCCAGACAGCTCCGGGCTGGCCGAGATGGTGGCGGCATTGTTCACAACGATGTCGATGGTGCGGCCGGGGAATGCGGCAAGAGTGGCATCAATGATGTCCTTGCCGAAAGTGACACTGTTGGCATCTGCCTGAACGGCAATGGACTTGGCACCAAGAGCCTCGAGTGCAGCGACGTTCTTGAGCGCAGTTTCTTTGCTGCTGTTGTAGTGAATAACAACCTAGAGCAAGAGAGGTAACAGAGTTAGTTTCAAACCTAGTGGTGACAATATTTTTAGAGTTTGAGGATGTACTTACATCAGCACCCTGCTCGGCGAGAAGCTGGGCAGTTGCAAAACCAACGCCGTTGGGCTTTCCAGCACCAGTGACGATGGCAAGCTTTCCCTGGAAAACCTTGGCAGACATTTTGAATTTTTCGAAGTTATGGTGATAAAGTGTGAGGAAGCAGAAGGTTGCTTGTACATATTAATTGCAGACTAGAGAAGATGAAGAAGTTGATGCTGGTTCTGGACAAACTTCTTCATTTTGGGGAGGGCTATCGAGGCTTTTAAATACACGAAACTCTCCATATTCAAACTCATAGATTTCTCGATGAAGCTCCTACTTGCCATATCCTGATTACGTTAAATAGATCATACAGATAGTAGTATTCTACTTTCACATTTGTGAGGGGAAGAGTGGGTTTCATGATTGACTAATGCAAATACATGGGCGTAACAATGTGGCTTTCCATCTTAGGCGGTGACTAATTCGTTGGAAAGATTCCCCGACACTTCGGCTGACAAGTCTGGGAAGGACACGGCAACTTTTTGCGCAATTAAAACGACAAGGTGGTAGTTTTTATGGGGCTGTAAATCGTGATTGGCCCTTAACTTTATCCAAATGTTACTTAAGCGACGGAATGTGCGGAAAAACATGATAGTCTTTTGAGGTAGGAGTGGGCCAAAAGGCGGGATTGAAAACAGGTGCTGAATAAGTCGAAAGCTGCGGAATAATTGGGCGTGGAATTGAGTAATATCAGGAAATCAGAGCAACTATGTGCGCTGTGCCTTATATTAGGGCCGTATGCGAATACAGAATGGGAGAAAATGCTTCCAGTGAGCTTTATACCCCAGCCCCAGGCCCTGAACCATGCGTCCGTCTGTAGTTAGCACTAAATGAGGCGCTTTATGAGATACGACGTACAGTTACAGTACCGCTATAGACTAGGCACCTAAATTGACAGCATTGCTCGTGTCGGGGGCTCACCAACACAAAGAATCAGATCTTTCTATCTCATCAGGTAGGTAAGCCCCAGCTCCGCAACTTCGCAGCCCGCCAGTTTTAGCTCTAACGGTCTTGCAGTATATCGGCCCATGACGAAAAGCACATTTGGCTTTCAACTCTTCTCCTGTTAAGCATTTCTCTGGTACTAACTTTGGTTCGTATTTCGTGCCCGCTTCCCCTCCTCCCACCCTAGATCCGGGCTTTTCGAATCTCTATTCCAGGTGACGTACGGCCTTCCAGTCGCCTGCCTATGTAATAAAATAAAAGCATCGATGGTGATAATCGCCATTACAAGTAGCTACCTTTGTTTATCGCACGAAGATTATTGTTTTGGGCTTGATTTACAGCCAACGAGTTCCACATCAGAAGGTCCTGTAGTCTAGCGGTTAGGACATTGGATTCTGACTTCAGGTCTCAACTTCCAGTAGCCCCGGTTCGATTCCGGGCAGGACCTGCCATGCCAGGAGAATTTTCACTTGCGATTTTTTTTTGTTTATTTTTCTACTATGCTTCATAGGCTACAACCTTTTTGCAGCGATCGGTTTGCTGTCCTGTGATATCTCCTCTAGACAAAAGACACCGAATGTCGCTCAATTTCGCTCTGCACTTTGTCATTGAAACGAATACAATCTGGAAAACGAGGCAGTGACCACGGAGTAACCTCCTCTCACTCAACCCAGCCTAATGCTTTACAATGCGATACTCGTAATGTCAGATCTTTTATCTGATTCAACACCATGTACACGGTGCTTAATTATGGCTTCTAGACGTCGAAGCTACGGAGCACAGATGGTGGAGGGTGGTTTTAGTGCTCATTATGCTCTATCGGCGCTGAAGAATTTCGCAATCTCGCCAAATTTTAGAACCAAACGGCAAGTTTTTGCGCACTCCATTATGGAAGTGGAGACCAAATCACCAATGGAGGTGATGGTTTCCAATCAAACAGCATCCCCTTTACCCCGTAAGAGTATCAGTCTAGCACCACCCTAGCGGTTTGTTGACCAAGCGGACCGCATTTGCTGAAGAGCTGAATAATTGAAGCAGTATAAACATGTAATTGTGAATGCATAGGGGGCTTGTGTGTCTCATTGACCAAAAGATAAATAGAAGCTGTGTGCTTCGACAAAATACAATTCTTGTGACAAGAAATTCGGCAGATAGTATCAATTTAACGCCAAAAAAATCACCTACTTGCCCAGCAGAGAGCAGTGGCCCTAGTCTATTCTCCAATGCAGCCGCAAACAACATCGTTGTCCTCGACGGACATTGAAAAGCAAGATGGGAGCTTGCAGTGTTTGCAGACGAATCTTGAAGAGCAGCGTCCAGTTGAAAACGACCTCAATCGACAGATAAGCGAAGTGCAGATACACAACAACCTACGGAGACCTGCTAACACAAGCGGAACTGCGAATATTGTGCAAGATGGCCCTCAACAAACGTTGGTGCATGGCCCTGGGGGCATTACCGGTGTCCGGTGGTTCCTTGTTTGCCTTGCCTTATACTTTTCGGTTTTCATGTACGGCCTCGACACCACCATAGCGGCCGACGTACAAAGCGCCGTTGTCGAGAGTTTTGGGTCCGTTGGCGAACTAGCATGGCTTGGAGCTGGCTTCCCCCTTGGCTCTGTTGCCGTCATATTGCCATACGGATCCATCTTTACCCACTTCAACATGAAATGGGCTTACATTGGCGGCATCGTTTTGTTCCAAGTTGGGTCTGCTCTGTGTGGTGCGGCTCCGAACATGGGAGCACTTATTGTTGGCCGAGTCATTGCGGGTGCTGGAGGTACGGGCATGTACCTGGGTGGACTGACACATTTCTCGGCTCTCACATCCCCAAAAGAGCGCGGAATCTACATCACCGGCATCACCTTCGTCTGGGGCATTGGCAGCGTTTTGGGTCCTGTTGTCGGAGGAGCGTTCAGTGACAGTGCCAGTGCTACCTGGCGATGGGCCTTCTACCTCAATTTGGTGATTGGTGGTGTGACAGCACCCATCTACCTCTTTTACCTGCCATCAATCAAGCCTGCCTCCGCTGACAGCAATGTACCACTGCAGACTCGCATCCTGGAGCTTGACTACGTTGGATTTGTACTCAGCGCCGCTATTTGGGTCACTTTTGGCCTGGTGCTCGTCTCTGCAGGGACCATATGGTCGTGGAAGGACGGGCGCACTATCGGTACATTCGTGGTTTTTGGCGTTTTACTCATCACATACGTTCTGCAGCAGTACTTCTGCTGGTTTACAACTCCTGCGACGCGCTCATTTCCTGCACACCTTCTTCGAGGAAATCGCACTCACACCCTGCTCTATATCACCAGTTCGGCCAGTATTACGATACTTTACGTGCCTGCCTATTACATTCCAGTCTACTTCCAGTTTGTGCAATCGGACACTGCTCTGAAGGCAGCTGTGAGATTACTGCCGTTCATTTTGGTTACAGTTGCGGTCAATCTCGCCAGTGGTTACTTGCTCGCACGTATCAAGTACTACATGCCATTCTATCTGCTGTCTGGCATCCTTGTCACACTCTCCAGTTCTTTGCTATACGTGTACCTCAAGCCAGCTATTTCTACTTCTACGATATACGGCCTCACCATTGCTGGTGCTATAGGGACTGGCTTGGCACTTCAGATCGGCTACGCTGTTTCTACCCTTATCGTGGATGTCTCTGATATCGGCCATGCCATCAGCATGCAAAATGTCAGTCAAGTTGGTAGCACCATGATTGCGCTGGTTGTCGCTGGCCAAGTTTTCCAGAGTGTTGCTGTCCGCAACCTTTCCCAAGTTCTTGCCGGGCGAGGATTTAGTCTACCTCAAATCCAAAGCGCAGTTGCAGGCGCCCAGAGCGACCTCTTCCAAAGCCTTGACGATCAGCTGCGGAAGGAGGCCATATTAGCTGTGACGGAAGCTATTCGGTCTGCATATGCGCTGGTTGTTGCTGCCGGTGCCTTATTAACAGTGGTGAGCACATTCATGAAACGAGAGAAATTGTTCGGTGATATTGTTACCGTATAATAGATTTTTGGAGCATCGCAATTGTACCAATGGTTTTGTATTGGTCCCTATCTTTATAAATACTGTCACACCATTTTAGATTATTCTGATGCGCTGAGTTTTTAAAGTTTCTCATGATAAGTATAGAATGTAAAACAAAAGTGTACTTGATTTCGGATACGATAGATTAGATTTGTTTGGTCACGCTTGTCACGTGAAGCCACTTGTGCCAGCTATTCCATTTTTTTCCACATTCCTAACATGAGGGGCAAAATGCTTCTTTTGACAAAAACGTAACCGAATCGCCACTCAAAGGCAAAAGTATGCTGGGTATGCCTAGAAAGGTATGTCATAGATAACTGCATTTTTCCACCTGTTGTTGTGTATTCTAATCCAAGGTATAGAATAAAACTGAAGAGGCGCTGGTTCAGAATCGAGAAAGCCAACGGCGCTCACGCGCTCGGCGAAAGGAATATGTCGACTCTCTAGAACAGCGTATCCAGGAACTGGAACGCCAGGGAGCTGAAGCCACTATGGAGATGCAGCAAGCAGCTCTTCGCGTGGCGAAAGAAAATAAGCTGTTACGTGCATTACTTTCTCATCATGGGATAAGCGAGAGTTATGTTTCCGATTTTCTGTCATCGGATGGTGCCAGCTCAGCAACACTTTCAAATCCCTTAGACAGTACCCATGTGAACCATCCACCCCTTATCAACAGTGCCGGAGAGGCGACTTCTGTCGTCAATAGTTCCAGTATACGACGCCAAATTGGTGCCTTAATCCACAGTACTACAAGCGCAGACAGGAATATCGATTATGCCCCGACTATCCGTATCACCAGCTTACCAATATGCCCTGTTGTGCCACACGATCCAGGAGCTCTTTATTTAGATAATGAGACGGACGTGGAGGTATATTCAGCTACACCCTTACATCAACCCGAAGAATCAAACAGGGAAAACAACAAGCTTCGCCCGATAGCCGCCAGTGTGGCCACCCCACAGTCACATTCTCCTTACCCTACACAGAACCCCCCCGGGCAAGGAAGAACAATGGAAATATCATGCGAAGAGGCTGCCGGTATCATAGCAGGTATACGGAATGACACGGAGAGTGATGATCAAATCCGTATGGCGCTTGGCTGTGGAAATGTGTCTCATTGTATGGTTAAGAATGTACACGTGTTCCACGTGATAGATTCATTGCAGTAGAAGCGGTTACCATGCTATATATTAAGCGCATGCATTCTATCAAAATCTAGTCATGATACCCTTTGTCTCTAATTCAATGGATTAAACCGCCAAGATATCTTTATGGTCCTCCAAGAAAGTGGCAACACAGCTAACAAATCTGACCAGCTCCTCAGCTGGCGTGCCCAAAACTAAAGCAATGCTGCCACGCCGTGTGGTCCAGAAGCCGTATTCCATCATCTCAAACCAGAACAGTTCCTTCAATGCCCAGTTTTCAGGTGTCTCGCGTTCGATCGTCTGTAAGCCTTCATCGGTAAAGTGGGATCCAAGCACAGTTCCCACACCCGTGAAGCACATCTTTGTGCCTTTGGTGACGTGTGCTAGGTCATTAAGCAACTTAACACCCATGGCATTAAATTCAGTGCATACTTCGGGAGTGTAGATCTGTGACAGTCCTGCGTACCCGACATACATCGCTAATGTATTGTTGTTGAAAGTGCCATGGTGCGTCAAAAATGAGCTCGACGACGGCCGTGGATCAAACACGGCCATGATATCACCACGGCCTCCAAAAGCACCAAAGGCCAGGCCGCCACCCAGGTACTTTCCAAAGCTCTTGAGGTCCGGCTTCAGGCCATGTAGAGACGCAAGGCCACCGGTAGCAACGCGTGATGTCATGACCTCATCCAATATAAAGATCACGCCAGCTGCCTTTGCTGCTTCTTCAATGGCCTTGAGAAACTCCGGTTGGCCAGGCACAGCTCCAGGACCGCCCTGCATACCCTCAACCAGGACAGACGCAACACCATCCCGATTAATGGCAGCACGCGCGCTTTCAATATCGTTGTACCGTGCAATGATGAAGTCTTCGCGATCGACGTTATTTGCGGCCGGCACTCCTCCGGCAAACATGAGCACGCCGCCGTGATACCCACCAGAGAAAACGACGATCTTACGCTTCCCGGTGAAGGCACGAACAGCAGCAAGAGCGTGGAGGTTTGCCTCGGTACCACAGTTCGTAAAACGGATGCGGTCTAATCCGAATCGCTCGCACATCGCGTTGGCATGAACGTGTTCCTGGGCGATCGTGGCTCCAAGGTTGATGCCGACGTTGTGGAGAGTCGAGATCATAGACTCAATGATGACAGGATGGGAGTGGCCGTAGACAGCAGCCGTGAGCTCGCCAACGAAGTCCGTATACCTTGATTACTTTGTTAGTGTTCTATCCACGGCTTGACAGACATTACTGAGGCCGTGAAAGCCCATATCTTACTCGCGACCATCCTCTGACGTGACCTGGTAGGCTTTGCCCGACTTCATGCATAGCGGAAACGGCGATGCATGCAACTGTGTTCGCGTATTTCCACCAGGCATGCTCCCAGTAGCGAGTATATGCAACTCTTGTGAACGAGGGTTGCTCGCGGTGTAGCGAGAAATAGCCGCATCGAGAGCAGCCTGTGTGGGGTTCACCGGCGCCGACACTTTCACCTTTGTAGAGGTAGCGTCGGCAGAGGCCGCGGAAACGGCCTGCTCAACTGCGCCTGGAGCCATGCTTCTGCGATAGAGTTATTGCGAGATGCTTGAACTTCGAAAACTCTCTTTCCTAGAGAGCAAGTAAACTCTGAGCTACGACTTGCTTATCGAACTTCGAAACGCAGCCCAGCTATGTATGGTCCAAAATATAACCCAGACCATGGTAGCTTAATTAAGTCGACGATATGAACTTTCCCAATCTACAGAGAACGTCCGATACGGAGACCCATTATCAGAGTTGAACGCCGTGTGCTACCATTAGCGGCAGGAAGACGGCGAATGTGGTTAGGAGCTATGAACTAGACGCCGTTTAGCGCTGATAAGACTGGGCCATACTGTCAGGAACAACACACAGGAACAATATTTTGAAATAGATGGAATCGCACTGTATCTGTAACAACGCCCACCTGGGCGTTGTAAGTCCAGGTTACATCCTATTCCGTGGTAAACATGTCTAGGCGCTGAAACTACTTGCTGCATCAAATCCTAGTCTACCTTGTTCCAGAACATCGAGATTGTGCCATTATAGAAACTTAGCCTAGATCTTGCTTATTGTTATCGGGTACGGGAGGGGGAGAAAACTCCGCATCGGTATGAGTTTCTTGGCCGTGCATAATATCTTCACTATCTTCGGGCGGCTGTCGACCTTGGGCCAATTCATTTTCTAAATGGAACTCATAGCTTTGTCCGTGCTTTTGTAAAGCGTTGTATCACTAGCCGTATCTACCTCATGAACTTAAATGCCGGTGTCAGCCCGATTGCTTTTTCTGCCTCGCTGGAAACTGGCCATGAGACATACATGCCGGCCAATCACTTTGCACCAGTTCTCATGGCGGTCCTCTTGCTTCCGATTGTAAAAGAAATAGTAAAACTAGATGCTATTTCCACTAGTACTGGCACCCTGGTGATGACACCCCATTTGGCTGTGGTGTCCTCCGTAACGGCCCATCTGTGCAGTTTCCCAACCGTACAATGCGTCTACTGGTTCCTACGTTCGACGACACCAATTTGCACCTATTTGGCCCCAGGAGCGATATCTGTCTCCAAGTTGTTACCGCAGCTATTTCTAATTTCTTGCTCAATTGGCGGAACGTGCTCCATTCGTTGATGGGCAACTTCCATAATATGGTGGATCCAGGACTTACGAAGAGTACTACGCTCGGTCGAGATGCAAAAGGTGCCAAGAGCTTGTTGGCTAAAGCATTCTTTTTCGTTGCTAGGAGATCCGTGGGCCGTGATGCCACCATGTATGTTGATGTAGTACTTCGTCATGGCGTGGAATCACATGGGTGCTGTCCCATGAACCGTGAAGTGTTACCATAAGTATATCTCGCCATTTCCTAAAAGGATTCGGAGAACAATGATATAATAATGCAAATAAACTTGCTGGCTGGCATTACAAGAACTGCCAACTTCCAGATGTGATATACCCAGAACCAATGCACGGTGAGGTTTTCAGTGGCGTGGAGGTCGTTATGGAGTCTATGTCCAGCCCCGCGATACAATAGATGACGCTTGTTGACTTGTCAATAACATATTTAATTCAATCATCTTAGACTGACCGAGTACACATGACTGCCCTTGACAATTCTTCCCCTAGCAAGCGGTCGCAAGACAAGTTCGTGCTGGGCCATAGTGCGACAAGACACTGTACAAACCCTACTTCGCTACTAACGGAATCCATATCGTCAATCCGAACTTGCAGCCATGCACTGCGTCACCGAACACATCTTTAACAACTTCACACAATTCTACAGGCTTCCCCATATTTATGCTAGGGATACTAGTCACATATAAAAATCCCCCCTCTAGTTCTCTTCACTAAATAGTTTTTTGTTTCCTCTTCCAAACCATCTACACTTCAATTCATTATACACCATTCTCTTCAACTATATTAACTCAAAATGGCTTCCACATCTCTATTTTCACCTCTTCTGGCTGGGCTTCCAGGATTCGGCCCTCTCCCCGACGAAAGAGTCGTCTATATCGCATTTGTGAACATTATCACAGAACTTGGCGCTTTATCTTGCCGGAAGTCATCTGTTGAGACTATTGTACACTCATACAAGTACCACAAGTCTGTTTCTCATCTCCTCAATGACTACAGCATTGAAGCCATTTCATTCAGTCTGCAAGTCTTGGTTGACGAAGGTGCATTCGCATCCAAAGAGGTCGCAGGGCGTCGCTTTCCTGAAGTATTTGTTGCCGATACAGAACTTTGTCAACTATCTACGGACGCTTCATTTATCAAGCACAGAACGAAGGAAGATAACTCCATCTCGCTGTTTGCGGCGAGGAAAATGGCGATCGATGACTTCTTACTTCAGCAAGATGTCATCTTCGATAGTATTAAATGTGAGTTTCTAGAGCCTATAGCTGCACCTGTTCTCCCACTAACAATTAATACGTTCAGTGAGTTCCCCTAGCTGTTGCTTGTCAATACAGTTACAAGAGGATTTGGCCTCACTCTTCGATAGCGATGACTAGTCCTTGTCCATGCCAGATGAGAGTCGAGATGTACTTCCGTCTGGGTTTGAGCACCTTGTCAAGGAAATGCAAAGCCTTGCCACATTGTCTGACTTCGAGCAGCATGAGGATTCTGAAGACAAGCGTCCACAGGCGAGCAAAATCAGAAGAAGAAATTCTAACAGACATTCAGTGCCGCATTTTTTCCCGATGTACATCAGTATTTCAGCACAGCAGAGCATTCTCCAACACCTTGAAGATGCTCTCATACGAGCCTGTTACAGGTTTTGCAAACGCCACTTTCCGAACTCGATGCAATCGAATGGCTGGCAAAGCCCTAACCATTGCGACCTTCGGAATTTAGTGCACGAGATCAAAACACATGCTAGACGCAAGCATTTTGGGCCAGATTATACGTCCAAGAAATCAACCTTTCGAGTTTTGTCCAGAGTAGCCAGACTCCCACGCAGAGCCCAAAGCAGTATCCAATTCACCGATGCCAACATCAAAAGCACGTTCGCTGCAGTGCATAAAATGGCGCTTCTCATGGATGATCCCCCTAGTTTGACACTAATCAACAATTATGGCCGCATTCTGCGAATTCTATACACTAACCTGGAAGGAAAGAAACTCCAAATTGTGACTACCCTTCATACGGCGCTCAGAAACATCCGATGGAAGTCTATAGAATCATCTCCACTCATAAGAGAAGCGATCAAGATAGCTCTCAACAACGACAATGCACTAACCGAACAAAAAAGCGAGAGCATGATCCAAAGCTTCAACAAACACACAACATGGGCTTTGGACGACTCCACAAATCCGCACATGTATTTCAATATTGGAACTGCAGGGGATCGCGAAAACGGGATATTTTCGTTGCCTGATTTTATTAAGGATGATCGGCCCGCTATTTCTTACATGTCACCGAACCTTGATCAGCCACTTTTCTTTACAAAACAGAGTTACGAGGTTCCATATTGTGTCCAAGTCATCGTGTACAGCCGCTACAACGATTATCACATGGCATACATGATAGGCTTGAATTTTGGCCTTCAGTGTATACTCGGGATTTGCTATATCCCCACAGGGGCAAATGGGAGCAACGATGGTACTGATGAACTTCTCATGGACACCACTACCGCATACTCATATGCCGGCTGTGTTCTCGGTGGCAACGGTTCATTGCTTGTGCGTTATGTCTCGGCAAACGGTTCTGTGATCTATTACAACATGCCCAGCCCTGACATATCTGGTGAATACAAGGGAGATGGAGTTACTAGTGGATCCAAGACCACTTGGTCATTCTATTTCGATTACATCAACATCAGTGAGGATAGTTCCAAGCCAGAGCCAGACATTTGAAATTAGGCTATCGCTGGTCGGACTGAGTGTGGATTCAGGAATATAGTATAAGAAACTAGTTTCTTGACCTTCCAGTCGTAAAATGCACTCGTTGTGAAATCCAGCATACGCTTCGGTGCGAGCTTGAGTGGCGTCGTGACTTCTGACTACTCGGATGTAATCTAGCGGTTAGCACACAGCCTGCTCTACGCTGATAAATTAGCGGTTCATTTTCTACAATCGGTGCAATAGAGAGCTGTGTATTTTGTGTTTGCAAAATAGTGAAATCACCACATTTAGTGCACAAAGAACTAATCTCGGGGTGCAGATTTAATGTGTAGCATTGATAGACATAAGTAACTCATCAAAAGTCTCGCTGTAGTGGAAGCAGAAATTTCTGTATCTCTGGATTGGATTTACGCTGTACGTTGTAGTCAAGCGAAATGGTGATGGCGTCATACTGTATTTGAGTGGGGGTCTCAGCGCTTGGAGGGTCTATGAAGGCTTAAGCAGCGTGTAGTGCCATGATCAGTCATCAGCCTTCGTGGCTCAATGGTAGAGCGTCGCACTCGTACGAGTACGCTTATATGCGAAGGTTCGCGGTTCGATTCCGCGCGGAGGCAATTGATACATTATTTACTGATATTAATATATCGGTTTTTTTATGGGTTTTTTTTTCTGGACTTTATCAACCATACTAGAGTATTTACCGTTTTTGGCTTTGTTTATGTGTCCAAAGAAAATGTTATCCACGTAACAGTGTTTGCATTAATGTAACAGACAAACAAGACACCGCGTCATACATGAACATCTCATTACTGAACCGTGTGATTATCGACTAAGACTTATTAGCCCCTCGGATTCAAGATAGTGTACTTCGAGCGCATTCCGCACTGAGGACAGTGTAGGGAATTGATGGGGATCTAGTATAGCCTAAGAAACTGTGCCCTGAGAATGCTTAAGACATCGGCCATTGCCGAGGCTGTGGCACAATACCGCCGGTCGTTCATCCTCCGGCACTCTGTCATCTTCGTTTAGCTCGTAGTCGATGCAGTTGGCAAGGAACTCTGTCTCGATACGTGACGGGAAGTCCTCCCAGTGTAGTACGGTGCTAATATCTGTGTTAAGCACCATGACAGGATTGCTCTCGTGTCCCGCCGACGTGAGTCCGACTGCGTAAGGCGGTGCCAGCTCCGTACAGGAGGATCCTTCCGAGAAGACACGACACGAAGGCCCTTGCTCGTGGTGGACTTTGTCGGATCGTAGAGAAGTGCAATGTCCTCCCGCTAGTCAGCAAATAAGCAGCCAAAAGCTTCGTTCGTATCTTTACTGCAGGTGGCGTCCTTTTGTTTCATGCGCACGTGCCCGGCACAAGATCCAATTTTTCAACACAAAAAAACAAAAACAACAACAAAAAAGCAAAAACAATTACTGTCTTCAGTCTCCCTACCCAAAAGACATTCTCATTTTATGAACTAGTTTGCTTCTGTCACACATCCGTATGCCCGGATCGGAAGAAAGTACCGCACACAAAAGCAGCCATTATGTCGCACATTCATTATCATGGTTGTAGACAAGACTGCAGCAATACGGCCAAAGAAGGCTTCTTTCCTGTCTGCCCATCCGGATTAACAGATGGCGCTCTATCGGTTCCCATCGACACGGCATATCTATCTAAATCAACAAACCGAAGTACTAGTCCTCCAGAAGACGAAATGGTGACTCAGGGTCGCTCAGAATTTATTGCGCTCAAGTCGTGCTGAGAAGAGCGATAAGTCGACTTCTACAACACTGGTATAAGTATTATACAGGCTGCGCAGGATTATCCAGGCTGCTCATGTACAAAATTGAGGAACTGAGTTCTCCTGCGCAGCCAGTGCAATGCTTATACCATCCACAAGGAGTAGCCGACCTAACACAACACCATAAGTTCTTTTCTTCTAATTTCCTAACTTTTTAAGACCGACGATATCTGGTTTCCCATTTATACTTTCAACCTATTTACATGATCTGGTTTACGTCGGTCTGACTCGCGACCCAATCAGGGTCGAAGTTAAGAGCACGAGTTCTTGTGGTTCTATGGCGAGAGGTACATATGAGCTTGCGACTTCCACAAACGAATCTTTTCGTAACTACCAGTTTCGTATGCAATCCTGCTCATACTTGTGCACCCCTGTGCGAATTTGCCCCGCTTTCTCTAGCAGCCTAACTAAACGTTATGGTTGCTTTATACCGTCTTTTCATTCTGCTCGGCAGAATGCTCGTGTTTTAGTGGATAGCTATAATATTGGAGACACATTCACAGTTTAAGACGGTGTATGGGTAGGAACTCGGAATTAAGTAGGGAGGAATACCAAAACTATCAACACCAACCGTAATTGATCCGAAAACGACGATGATCAAAGCGATATGACATGGCTTCCCCGGGACACCGGCACCAGGCGTCTCTAGAAGGCATCATTGACTTCTCGACCTCAACGCCTATTTTTCCCAGTGAAAATGAGCGGAGTCGTGCCGAGCAGCTATTCTTGTCGCTGATAGCCCATTTCTCGACAAATGCCATTTCTCAGCAGCACGCCGAGCCCCGTATGTCTTTTCTGCGCCTTGAGCTGCTGCGGCTCATGCACCACTACGCAGCGATTGGCCGCTCCAAGGATCTCTTTCTGCGTGCATTCCTTGCAAATGTCGATATCGATATTGGCACGACTGTCACCATTAAAAAGGTTGCTTTAGCTTTGCTGCCCGCGAAGATTTTGGCTTTTTCCGACATTTTAGTGCCGAGCTTTTTCCTTCCTCGTATGAGATATACCTAACCCTTTGAGCTAGAAAAACTTATATTAACTGTTGTAGTCAAAGCGGCGTCTGGCAAGACGCCACGAGCTACACCCGGCACCCTTCAAATCCCAGACGCAGAAGCTCACCAGGTCTAAGGGCGCGGCTCAGAACATTACGCCGTGACTGTCTTATTCGGGATAAACACCGCTGCGTCATCACACGGGCATTTGACATGGAAGAGACCGACATACGCTTTTAACGGGACGGTATGCATGCTATAAACGACGAGGGGCAACTTTTAAGCGACATGAAAAGTGGCGAGTTTAGTTATGTAGATGTGGCTCATATCTTACCACACTCACTTCTGGATACGGAAGGTGATTCACCTATGGTAGGTTTATTTGTTTCTTTTATATACTACTAATGTTCTTGTCTATCACAAGTCACATACTTACGTTACATAGCATGTCGCACGCCGTAATACCCTGGTAATTATCGGCATGTTCGATGTCGGGGTGCGACATCTTACCGAAGGACAAAACATTGACCGGCCAACAAATGCCACCACCCTCGTAATTGAGTACATCAAAAATTTGGACGGTTCAAAACTGTTTTAGAGCCTACGGACCAGCCACACACATACCGCATCGAGTCCGTCGAAGACGGCTTACCATCCAGTCGTAGGCCTCTGCAACCGGTTACGTGGACGCTCATTATGTCTGAGAACGGAGCCAACGTACCACTCCAGCCTTTATTCAGAGGATCCTATGGGAGTCCTTTACAGTTCGTAGCTGTCCTTAATAGTTAATACTCTAATATTTAATAAACATCAAGATATATTTGCAAATGTTTGCAAAATTGACTCTTTCACGCGAACGACTAGATCTTCGATTTCCTCTGAAGTGCTCGTATAAGCCGGAGCCACAAGGACATGATCTCCATCCACACCGTTTTTTGTGCCAGCACCAGGGTACATGCTAATGCCCATATCGTGCAATCCTTTAAGATATATCGCATTAGAAACGCCTAGAGAGGGGGAGAACGGCTCTTTGGTTTTTTTGTCGGCCACAAATTCGATCTAAATGCAGGTTAGTTGCCCCCTCCATCTTATCAGTAATTAAAGTAACTTACTCCCCAGAAAAGGCCTCTACCTCTAATGTCTCCGACATTAGGGTGGCCATCTAGATGTTTGTGAAGTAGCTTTGTAAGAAGTTCTCCTTTCTCCTTAACATTTGCCACCAAGTTCTCCTCGCGGATGATGCGTTGTACTGCTAGCGCCGCCGCACAAGCTACAGGGTGGCCTTGGTAAGTATGGCCATGAGAAAATGCCCTATGTATTGTGTCAGAGTAAACCAGATAGACGGCAAGCAGTTCGAATGACCTACCCTGAGCCTTCTTCGAGGACATTAGCAACACGATGGTCGATTAGCATTGCTGCAATGGGCGCATAGCCTCCTCCCAGACCCTTGGCAAGCGTCTGGATATCAGGAGTTACGCCTTCTTGCTCCCATGCATGAAGTGTTCCAGTCCGGCCCATGCCCGACATAACCTCTAATTCGATTATTAGTCTGGACGAATCTCTAACGTCATAAACGGTCTAGTGCATACCATCTAATATCAGAAGTGCCCCGTATTTGTCGCACACTGCCTTCACTGCTTTGAAGTAACCAGGAACCGAAGGAACACAACCTAGAGTCTAATAAAATTGGATTAGAGTAGTTCACCAAGAAAATTTCGAAGGAACTTACTGCACCGACGACTGGCTCTGCGACAAATGCACACACAGTATCTGGCCCGATTTCCTGGAACTTTGTGTCCAACTCATCAGCGAGATGTGCCACATACTCTTCTGTAGTTTGCCCGTCTCTCATGCCGCGATATGTGTTGCAAGCCGATACACGATGGATGTTTGGCAGAAGCATGGGCTTGAAGAGGCTGCGTCTGCCAACGTGGCCACTCATGGAAAGGGCACCGAGTGTCGTGCCGTGGTAAGAACCTTCTCGGGCAATAAAGTTGACTCTAGCTTCCTGTTTAGGGCCTAATTCCATGAAATATTGGCGTGCCATCTTCATTGCAGACTCCATTGCCTCGGAACCTTTGTCGTACGCAGGGAAAGTCAGTATTGTAGAGTATCCCTGCCCGGGACGACTCAGAATAAGCACTTACCAGAACTCATCACATAGGCCTTGGACATTACTCCATTTGCGCCCCGTACGAGCTCAGCAGCCAGCTCTTCGCCAATAGGATGGCCAAAAAGCATCGAGTTACAATATGAGAACTTGTCAATTTGGTTGATCATTGCTTTCTTGACCCTTTTGTCGTTATAACCAATACACGCAACAGCAGCACCACAGGTCGAATCGAGAATTCTGGTGCCATCAGAAAACGTGAGGTACTTTCCATCGGCGTGCACCATCTGTGGTGGTGAAGTTTTGAGAGACCGATGTAGAACTGCGCTCGGCTTTGGTGTTTTCTCTGTTTCGTCTAGTAAGGTGGGCAATTCAACACCTAGGTTCAACGCGCCCGAGCCGACTGCAGCCTTTGCCGTCGAGCTCATCATCTTCCCTAGCCTGTCAACCGACTTGAACCATAAGAACTTTCGTGGAATTATGGCATTCCTTGCAAAACATGGAGTCATTGCTAGCGTCGCGAAAGTCCCAGACGATGCGCTTAGTATGCGTCGACAAATCATCCTGAATTTGAATGGCGCAGCTCACTGGCAGGTCCGGATTGTCCACAATATCTCATGAAGCACAATTATTCGAGCCGGGAATGCGTTCTCTATTTGCTTAGCATTGAAGACGGCCGAGTGCTTCAGATCGTACTGGTGTTGGGCCTAATGGCGGAGAGCGTATTCGGCGTTTCGTATCGCATGTACGCATTCTTCCACATCTTATCACTATACAGGAAGGATCGTTATCATCGCTGCGTTCCGTGAACGGAATACGGACGCTAAGTTATCTGGCTCCTTTTGGTGCCTTATCAATGCTTCTGTTAAGGAGGTTGGAGATTCCACTCCGTATCATGTGGGACCGACGGAGTCCTCAAACCCCATAGAGTCCTAGAAATAAGATGTAACTAAACCGCTAGCATGATCCTACTGCGGACATTTCCATGGGTATATACCGGCTGCCTTTTTAAGACAAATTCCACACATTTATTTTCCGACAGCAAATAGACATATTCGCCTTAACATCCCCGAGCCTAGTTATTAGTCGCATATTCACAGATTCGCGGGGTATGTCCTACGCAGTATCGGTCACATTAGAGCTTTATTCTGGTGACGACTGCAGACGGCTGTTGGGGGGCCCTGTCTCTACATATTACACAATGCTTGGCATCACTCTGGTGCTTACGCCAATGCGGCCGGCTCTCCAAAGCGAAACATATGTTCTACAGAAGGCTAGAGAAGTCACGCTTATTATTCAAGAAATATTGCGCTCCTGGTAGGTGCGCTCCTGATACCGGTTTTGCGATCGAGGGTCTGCATTACAGTTCTTCACAGGTGACCACATTTGCTTATGTGCCAATCAATACTAAGAGCGTCCAAGCCTTGACTACGTCTCGCCGATATACCACATTTGTGTAGACTCGTGATAGCCGGGTAGAGAAAGACACGACACGAATGGCCCCGTTACTTACTTTAGTGGGTGCTGGCTTACCGAATTTATATGGGGGGATATACAGTCGATACCCACCGTCTGCTATCATTGCTATCCTATCTTGCCACCTTGGGGCCGGCTCCGTTAGCTTTATTGTTCCCCAGAGCCTCATCTAGGAGACGATAATCGTCATTGGTCGGAGTTGAAGTGGTTGATCTTGTAAGTATTGGTCTTTCTTTCGAGTTTTCCAACCTGCTTTTGACGATAAAAATACTAAACATATAATGCGTTTTACAACTTAGCTAAGTGTTCATCCTAGTTGCAAAGAGATTCATAGATGGTTTCCATATCATGAACGCGGTAATGCTTTAGTCCATTGGTAGATAGTTGTTACCAGCTTCATATAATTCATTAAAAAAAAAAGCTTGAGTTGTGATTTATTGAGCCGCCGTCAGAACTGTAACTAGTTCAGTTTCTACGTCGACAATCCAATCGAAGATAGTTATTTTTGGGGGAACCTCACGTGGCTGGCTGTGCAACTCAACAAATATAGCCTAAATTTAATTCTAAGGTAGTTCTCCAATAAGAAAGCGACTCTGTAATGCAATGAAAGTTATCATAATATAGCTTGATGGAAGAGAGAATTTTTGAAACTGCAACGAGACTATTACCAAAATGTAGCCAATCTACACGCTTTTGTATTTAAAGCACCGACTGAACACAAAAAGAGACGTATTTGTTACAGTATATCAATCTGAAATGACAGAGGCTATCTTAAAAAAAAGGGGTGTCCTAAGACTTGTTTGCCAAGATCACGAGCGTGTGCAATTTTAACGGCCGACCGTTTTCAACTCAAGAAATCTCAGGGGAGGATATACGATCATAGCCCACGACACGCCTACCCAAATGCCCAAGTCCGCGCCATATTCACCCACCATCTTAGCGATGGGGCCGACATACCAAATCTGATACATGCATACAATCGAGCCTGCCCATCCAATAAGGAACGCCGCTAGAGCAGCATATCCAATAGGGAGCTTGGAGCGGTCCGCCCAGTTTTCCCAATTAAAAGGACGAGTGCGGCGGAAGATGAATTGGTCCTCCAGCGTGATGGTAAGCCAAATGGTCACCCAGTATCCCATGAGAGCCAGGAAATTCTCAAAGATATCAAAAAGATGGTTGCGGCCTCCGAGCGCACAGGCTGTATAGATCAACACGGCGATGCAGGAGAGGAACCAGCGAGGTAGGCGTGCGAGGTATCGGCCCATGATCTGGAAACCCAGAGCTGCAGAATATGTGCCAGGCACGTTGTTTGCAATGAGACCAAAAGCGACAATAACGCCCAGAAACTTGCCGAACCCATGGAGACCATTGTAGCCGGCCAAGATGAGCGCTCCAGACGAGACGTCGTATGCATTTTCCCAGTCCGTGTTTGTGAAGGTGCCGGAAGCCAGACCGACGCCTATCAAATTGGCAAAGGTGATTGCAAGGCCAATGCCGGCTAGTGTCAAGGTGAACGTTTTCCATTTCTGGGTCGACGGCGGGTAGTAGACATAGTAGTCCGCCGCAGCCGGGGCCCAAGCAATTGCAGACGACAAGCAGAGAGAGAAAAAGGAAAGACGGTTGCCGGCAATGGTCTCACCATCGCCCACAGAAGCCAATGAGGTATTGAAACGAGGGCCAGCACTGCCAACCAGCACAAAGACGGCGATCAACTGGGGTACCCATGCCCATCTGCACATCCCTGTTAGATAGATCGGCCACTGTGAAGATACTAGGGAAAAAAGCTCACCTCTCGTAAATTTGGAAGGCCGACATGCCAAAAACGCTGATGAACAAAGTGATGGCGGCAATGATGATGATTCCAGCCACAACGCCAATGTTGCCGTCGCCCACAGCCGAGAGCACTTGGCCGCCAATTAGACAATCGATCATGCCATAGCCAAGCATGATCACCATGTTGAGAAGGCAGCATATTTTGCTAGGATAGTAGCCCATAGAGTACCTCGCAATAACCTGATTAAGCCAGTCAGCTCTGTACACTCGAATACGACAAGCGTGTACGAGTACCAACCATGGTGCGATTGCCACTCTCGGGGCCAAAGGTACTCATGTACGCCGATCCGGAAGCGCCAAGCATAGTTCCGAAGGCGGCGCACAGCATGGAATCGGTGAAGCCGAGATCAAAGGCAAGAGGGCCAAGCATGCCGACGGCAATGTTGTTCGCCGTGATATTGGTGCTAAACCAAAGCAGTGCCATCTGCATGTATTTGGCTGCGGTGATCTCATGACGTTCCGACTCGGGTACACGCTCGAATCCACGCGCTTCCAGGAAGCTAATGGCAAGAATCCTCTTGTTCACGCGTCCGAGAAAACTGGTTTGGACCGGGGATTCCACCACGCCACTGGCTGCTTCGCGCTCCAGCGACGGGGTTTCGTTTCCCAGTTTGCTAGCGACATTGCCTTTCTCTTCATCCACCATTAGGTTTGCCATGGCGGCAGCTGTTGGGAGGTTAAAGCGTAGGATGAGGGTAGTGCAAGAAGACAAATGTGCAGTTTTCCAGCTATGGCGGGCTAGGAATAATCGAGGTCGGCTTTATTTTTGGAGGAAGTCAAGAGAAAATATCTACTATGGGAGTGGAGGAGATATGAGTTGTACAGCAAACAGGTACACTTACGAGCTACACAATAAGCAACGCTTTCCCCGCAAAGACCCCCTGTGGAATGTGCTTGAACGGAGTACAGTGAGCTCTTTCCGAGTACTACGGTTCTGGCCGAAGAACTCGGAATTTTTAATGTTCCAAACAACCAAATTGTGTTTTGCAGAGCTGCGTACGATTGGCCATAATCCCTGTAAGGGACCCACGGAGAGGTGCATAGCAACATGCTGCTTATCATAGTAGCACTCTCTTGAAATTGTGACATGGTTTTCGCGTCCCGCGGCAAGAAAGTGTGCCCGAGGCCTCTTTTTTCTGTCTACTAATTCTACCCCAGTTTTTTCCCTTTAGGTATACAGGAAATCCAAACGAGAACTTAACATCTGAATGTATGCTGGCCGTAGATAGGGTGGGAAAGGAGCTTAGAATAGAGCCTACAAATTTATCGCCAGCCGAGCAAGAGCGACAGACAGCTTTTTTTCTTCTTTCTCGTTCGCTGCTTTTTGTGTTTTTCCTTATCGCTCAACGCCACTCGGTGGTTCGATAAATATAGCCCAGAAAAGGTATGGGTTTGAAGAGAGCTTCCTAACCTGGTTTTCTACGATATTTGTCGCTTGTACATAGTGTAGATGGACTCTATGTAGGCCGTATCTTTATATGTTGCATCTGCTATGGACTGTACTCGTATGTACTCCGTACTCGCACACATATTACACTTCCAAACCCACGCGTACGAGTAGTTTGTATGAGGGGTACCCACCTCTTCCAGCCCGCTCTGTCCCCCAGCCACCGCGCAGAGTAGCACTTCTTGCATGGGACTAGACCTGACCCCTTTTCGAGATATGAGTAGAACCTTGCTAGATTTTCACAGCCAGTCCAATAGGATTTGACACTATTACTAGACGGGCAGTTCGGCGTCTCTGACACCACCTTGCTGCGCCATTAATCATTAAAGAATCCTCCAAGACTTCCCTAACAACGTTATTGAGACATTTCTAGAAGATACGTATATATGCCATTAATCATTCGACGTGATCCATGCAAAGGCCCCAGTAGGTTTGGGAAGGAGGTCCGCAGTAATGGTGAACACAATCGGGGGATGATTGGCATATTTTCCGTCTTTCATGCACCTGATCCACTTTGCTCCTCAACTTAGACCCTGTAATGTAAAGGACGCAAAAACATGCGGCACATGTAACACTATTATCGTTGCTGTTTCGAATGAAGACGAGCCGTGAATGATAACGACCTCCACTGCCCGTGTTCCCCCACGCGTATAAGCTTTTTGTGAGCCCACCTCCCGGAACCCATCGATATAAACCCGGGCACTGGCCTTACATACATACTCGTACTCGTCAACTTGCACACTGTCCACTTGGCATATACACTAACCAGCAAGCGTGGGCCCTCAAGCAAGTCCAATGGCCAACGATGGCGGAGGCTCCCCTCACGACTGTAATTGCACCCCGCCCCCTAGCACTGGTTCTGAAAGTGTCGCGCAAAGATGTCGTGACCCAAGTTCAGATTCCTGAGACCGATCTCTTGGCAAGGCTAGAAATCGATCTCACGGCTTGGCACTTGGCTTGGCTCTTGGCAGAACTGTTGCGAGCAAATATGATGCTGACTTTGCGACAGTGGTCGTTCAGACATGGACAATGTACAGCATTGCCATGCTGGTGTATTTGCTCCGAGTGTAAGCAATATTGTATCTTCGAAAATTACCATCTGTTGGGAAAACTTCAACATGAACTAACTGAAGCCACCACAGGTACGCCCGATATGCGCGACAAGGCTTGAAGTGGGAAATTGAGGACTTTCTTATGCTTACGGCTGTTGTACGTTTTCCTTGAATCTCAACTTGGGACAAAGCTGGGCTAATTCGCTGGGTCGATCAGGGCTGGTATACCACTTTCGCAGTCACGAATATCGCAATCATTCAAGGGGGAGGGAGCAGCCTCTATCTCCCGGGCCAGTTCTCGACATTTAGCCCTCAAGACATAAAAAATAGGATCAAAGGATCCAAGATCGAGTTTGCCTCGGAAATGGTATGAGAATAACATAGCTTTTTAAAGTTGGTGATGCGCAGCGTTTAACACGTCTTGCTTCTAGTGCATGCTCAACACGTTATACACGCTGAAGGCCTGCATGCTGTTCATCTACGCACATGTTACGTATGTTCTGTTCTTTTATTCTCCGTCTAGGTCTAAGAAGCAAATAACTAACATCTTGATCACCACTACTAGTTCGAACTTGAAGCAGCAAAGACTGGTGAAAGCGTGTGCCGTTTACACCTTTCTAGGCTGGCTAGCCACAGTTCTAACACTCTTCTTGAACTGCCACCCTCTGTCTAACTATTGGACGCTTCCCCCTCCACAAGAAGAGGTACGTCTTGAATTTTGCAGTCTTCCCCGGTCGAACACTGCTAATTCGTTATCATTAATCGCCAGTGCGCCACGTACTTTCGCTATGAAGTCATTCAAAGTGTCTTCAATATCAGCTCTGACCTCACAATCCTCCTCATTATCCTCCCACTACTTTTCCGCATGAAAATGCCATGGAAGACTAAGGTTCCTCTCGTATTTATATTCTCTATGGGACTTCTTGTCGTATGTGCCACGTTATTACCCCCCCCCCCCCCCTAAACAGCCTTAACTAAGCCAATCTAGGTAATATGCGCGTGCACCTCTAAGTACTTCACTTTTAGAGACATATTTGATGATAGTTATCAATTCTGGTACCTCCGCGAGGCATCCATCGGAATGTACGTGTCGAACCTCCCGTACGTATGGAGTCTCGCCCGAAAAACATTCAGCGTTCTCCGCTCCAGCGAAGCAAAAAGCCAGGATCTCTATAGCAACGCAGCCTACACCGGTGCCGGCCGCAGTACCGCTTTGCGGTCAAAACCGGATGGTGATCTCGAGCTAGATCCTCTCGGAAGTTTGGAGGCTGAAAACGGCTCGGGATTTCCGACGAGTGAGAGCCAAGAGCGTATTATTGAGATGAAGACGTTCGGTGCGGGCACCGGACCACGGGACATGGATTACGCCAGGCATCCCGATGGGAGTGAGTCTACGAGTTGGGCGCAAAGTGATAGAAGTGCGAATTCGAAGCCTGGCGTTCAAGGACTTGGTCTTGAAGTTACCAAGACGATAGAGATCTCTATCAACAAGAAACCTAACAGTTAGGAAAGCATTTTTGTTGTGAATTAAATATATATTCTTTTTTAAGAAAAAATGTGTTTTGCACTCATAGACTAGGAAAGTTAACGCGTTATCTAATACTAGACTAGGTTCTGTTCAAGGTCTGGCTGAAGATCTGTGGCCATCCTTGCAGGATACCCTAGATGCACCTTACATACTCAAGTCTTGCCGTGCTAGCATGCTCATTTGAAAGCTAGACTTGGTCTCTCTCGCTCTTCTTCTTCCGGAACATGGCCCATGCCCATGGAGGCACTGTCTGCTCGACTTCGGAGTTGACACTGTAGCCAAGCTTCTCATATAGCGGGCGCGCAGGCCCTGCAGCATCTAGGTAGCTTGCCTGGTCTAGCTCGTCAGCCAGCTGCAGCCCAGCCGTGATCACAGCTGACGCATATCCTTTCTTTCTATAGTTCTCATGCGTGGCAAGGATCTCCAGAACTGTCAATTGTTAACAGACACCGAGAACTGGGGACGGGTGGTGAAAGAGACTACATACAAACGTGCGGCTCCTTGTCAATCGTTTGGCGATGCTGCTTGTCGTTTCTGGTAAAGAAGTAATCTAGCTTGGCCTCGTCCATACCCTGTTGCAGAGGCGGCATACGTTCATGCCAGGGCTTGACTCCGCCGTCTTCGGGTCCGATAAGGTAGTAGACCCCTGACGACACAACCTTGCCTGTTGGTGTGAGATTTTGTTAATTCTGGCATTCCATGATCAGGCCCCGCGTACGTACCTTCTTCTCGCACAACATAGACTCGAGATTGTTGTTTGCCAGGTGGCGACAGAATGCACTGTTCGTACATCTCCCACATAAACTTACGGCCGCCCTCATCGTTAGGGAATAGCTCTAAGAGCTCCTTCATGTTAAAAGCAGAGAAGTAGGTTTCCACCAGTGCAGGAAGGTCCTCCAAGGTCGCAGGCTCGGAAGTTGGCGCCATGGTTTCGTTGAGGAGCGTGCGTTTCGCAGTGCGTTTTGGTTGGTGGGGTTAGGATGACTGGTCCCAGGCTGTTTGGGCAGGAAAAGTGCCTTATATAGATGTCTGATGCCAAGACAGAGACCCACCAAGCGCCAAGGTCCGGTTAGCATGTGCGAGCTTTGAACGACACGACAAACCCTTTTCGGTGAAGAATGAGATGAATCGGCGGTGGCACTGACCAATCCGGCAATTGTGCCCGTCCTTCCGGCTTTAGCAAAGCCTCGGATGCATGCAATAGACGCTGCTTTTTAAGATGTAAAAAAAACACATTTGACGACCTCGACCAATTTCAGCTTACTTCAGAGCGAATGTCCCTCTGCTCTCATCCACCATAGTATCGGCACATTCTGACATAGGTAAGCATGGATCCTACCTGCCGCATTGGACACATTTCGTATCCTCTCACGGCCCATTTCTTATGCCCAGCCGCTTCGTTTCCTTTACGTAAGCACTAGTCTAGAACTCACGCACCAGAGGCTGTCTTGATTCTGCAACACCGGCAAGACACGTACATGTCATGCTGTGGTATTGATAAACACTCGTCCGCAATTGGGTATAGTATCGTCAGCCTAATTATCACACACCGGGTTGTGAAATTGAAGTAGTCAGAAGAGCAATCAAAGTGGGGTTTTGCTTGTACAGCCAGAAACTTGTGAGTTGACGACGGCATTATTCACATTTTTGCTACTCATGATTCAAAGGGCCGGTGGCAAAGTGAAGTTCGCTCCATAATGCAAAGCTGTTTAAAAATCGACACCGTGAAGCAGCTGTCATCTTCACTGGGGGATATGTACGGTTCTGTGTTGTCGAAGGTCTGATAGCCTCAGTTGTACGTAATGCTTGCTTGCTGTGAAAAAAGATACCCGGACTTCTTTTATTGCTCCCTCATAATCGTTGCTACTTGTTATTTTAGCTAAGGATAGTTTATAAATCGGCTAAATTCTAATTACTTATGATAGTTTAGGTTGGACTTATCCTGTCGCATCACAACTAACGTTTCTACCAAAAAAAGCCCACACTTAGGTCATCACAATATTCTACACGTATGTTGTAGATCCGATTTTGATGGGGTTGGAATAATACGAGAAGTATATTAGCTCTCCTGCCAGGAGATGGTAAGAGTATTGCCTAAATCAGTATCCTACCACAAGTACGGCGTGTACCCGCGTTTATGCGATTGGGCGGTGGCTAAAACGAGCATTGGTCCATGTTTAGCGTCTTCAAAACTTAGAGAAAGAACTAGATCGGGATTCAATTAGCCCACACCATGGATACGAGTCGGTAAGTGTTTGGGGCGGGAGTATGTGCAACTCGCTTGCCGGAGGTCCAGGTTGAGTTAGCGCATGGAATGGTCAACAGATGAGCTCGCAGTCAGGTATGGAAACTTTCACGGGCAAAAAGTAAATCACGTCGATTACGGCTCCGCAACCCTCTTCGGCAGTGAAATGTGTCGGTGGAGCTGCATCGCGGATGAGCAGCTCGAAGGCGGCAAACTAGTAGAATACGCGTATTATGTAAGTTTCTTCGAATATAGCAAGTCAAGTATCGCTACCACGGATTCCACGGAAAAATGCTGCTTGACTATCTCTCAGTTGATAATAGAGTTGTCCTTTAACCTTGGCTGACCATCGGACACATCGTTCCCCAGATTTTATTTTTGTTCATCTTGGGGTCATCTATTACTATAGTGAAGGCTGAGCTTGTTCCACTCCTGAACTGTTGATAGTCCAAAATGGCCGAGGCAACCGATTCAATGACTTCGGGGCCACCCTGTGCTGCACTGGAAACTTACAATTCTAGAAGGCCCCAAACTCGAGGCCACCTTTGTAGTCGAATCTGGCTCGTGTTGTTTTGCGGCGTCTTTCTTATTCAATTTGTTTTACACAGCCAATTCTCTGGGCCGCAATGTATTACATTCCCTGCCTTGGCTAATATTACCGAAGGAGCCTGCAGCCTCGACATCAATCCAAAGGGCACCGGTTGTATTTCCACTACTGACTTCATGAGCGGCACTTTTTCCCGCGATGGAAGCTATGTTCTCGCTACAACCACCTTCGTTGGGGCTTCGCCTCATCCCGCGAGTATCTACAAAGGCCCGCAGCTCATTCTTATCGAAGCCGACAAGACAACGTTTCCGAATGGTGACACCTAGAAGTGTGTGACATGTAGCGTGCCAACTGCAAACAAGGTTGGCTCGACCGATGATTTGCTATCCTAACCACAGTCGGTTCGAGATTGAACGCGTGCGCTGTCGGGAACCAATATTGTTGACTGCGGTACGCTGCCGCTCTCCAGAGATGCATGCACCCCTAGCAAAACGCACATATATCCTCTTCGGTTCAGCATGATAGCAGATGACGATGGCTTGGGAGCTGGAGCTTCTATCCGGGAGCTGCGCATCCACCCTGACGAAATCCATATGAAGTTTAATACCTTCGCCCCCCAACCGTTTGGTTCGGGGGAGAATGCGTACTTTGGCCGTATCACGTTCAACACCTCAGCTTCTCGTGTATGATGTTAGTCAATATACAGTTCTCAATAACCCTTTGCTGTCACCAGTTCTGTACTCAGAAGGCACTCGGCTTTGCTACCGTTCTGCGATCAACATTGGCGAACTTCGCGGGCTTACCGGTACCAGAAAAGAGATTACGTACATTGGCTATCCATTGAAGTCCTGTAATATTGACATGCTTGCGGTTAATCTCGCAACTAGCGCAGTACGGCGCATCACAAAGCACCCAAAATATGCTGACCCTATCGAAGTGTCTCCAAACGACAAGTGGCAAGTAGTCCTAGACACACGTGGATCGGGTCGCATGATGTTCTTGTCGGCGCTGCGATCCGTGCCGCCAATCATCGACATGCTAGTAACAGGACCGGTTGCATCCGTGCGAAACAACGGAGCTCGGCGGTTTCTCTCGCCGATACTGCTACACTACGTTGGCGATCGAGGCACCTATTTCGGCCAAAATCTCAACAAGGCCAGTGCGAAAGGAGCAGCCGGTGCTGCTGATGACTCTAGCTGGAGTGCTGGCGCCGATCCTCGGTAGTCTTTAGGTGGCACGCGAGTGGTATACTATCAAATGCTTGCTCTCCCACCAGTCTGTGAAGGAAGCAACCCAGATCCATGCACAATATCACTATACTCGGATGGACGGGCGGTGCGAGTCATGGTGGCTACGCTGAGCAGCCGCATGCCCTTGCCAGTACCAGACTCGGTGATCCCTGCATGCGATCACATCCCGTGAGGTTTGAAATACACGGCCGGTATGAGTATCCCAACTGCTTCGCCGTTGGCAGGTGGGGAATATACACTGGCTGCAGTATCGAGCGGGTATACCAATGTCACAATCGACCGCGCAGACGACTCCCTCTCGTCTATTAGTGTTACGTATCATGCATTCTCGGAAGATGGGCTGGGATTTCTTTCCAGCACAGAAAACGTGTCAGCGACAGTATTGAATGTCATGTTGACGAAGTTGGTGTGGTTCTCAAATCTAACGTCAACTGGCATTGTACAAGGAACAAAGGTGACAAACAAAGATGGATTTACCCTTGAGGACGACCTACTTTGGAACTTTCTTTAAGCAAAAGGCACTTTAGTTACTACTGTTGACGGAAAGTCTTGGACACGGCCATGTAATAATTGTTGATGGCTCATTTTATAAGTAGCGACTCCCTTTTTCATGAGCATGGGATAATTATGGTTTTTAACCAGTTCCGAGATGCGGCCTGATATGACTATCATTATGTCGTACCCTCCGCGCATGCACTTACTACGCTTACTACACTCCTGCACTTACTTTTAGCTTTGGATACGGAACACGTATGTGCCGAGTCGTCGATTTCAGATAACGGCCCTCACGTTCTTGAGTTAGGGTGCTTGATTGAATTCTATGGGGATAGTTCACCACACAATCAAACTATAGTTACTTAAAACTAACATATAGTATCTTTTGTCGGGGTCGGCACGTTATTGATTGCGTATATAAGATTACAGAGGCCTCCCTAGCTGAGATTCTTGTTCCTCCGAAGCTTGAAAAATAAAAACCGTTTCCGCTATTTTAACGCGGATCATTTCAATGTGGGCAGGATCGTAATCCCATTGAACTCGGCTGTATATCTTTAGGGTTCATGTGCACTTTATCAACCATCTGGCCTGATAACCCCGTTGCTAATGTCGCACCATGTTAGTAAGGAAAGCAACATTTTTCACCCCCCAACTATAGCATATGTTGAAGTGACACTTTAATGCCGGAATTCGGGCTGAAATACAAGAATGTGAGCTGTGTGATTCACAGTTATCAGACCTAATTTCGAACAAAGCTTTTAAGTACAACAATGAAAATCCAATTAGCTCATCCACCCCAGCACATGACAAGTTGCTCGCTGGAACCTGCTCTCGCCTATTGCTATCCAATCTCGTGCTGCTAGTAGCCTCATTACTGGAAAGTGTATATTTGGTCCAGATGCAAACAATAATGGACAGCTGAGAAGCCAAAATGGTAAGAGCCACTCGTAGTAGCCAATCACCCTCTCACAAATATGGTTTAAGGACCTTCTCCGTGTACGCCCAAACCTTTTCCCTGGCATTTTCTCTGAGCCAGGGGACGACTTTAGGGTTGGGAGTGGAGTCGCATTTGTAGTTGACGATGAACAGTCCATTGTCTTGGGTTCCGTGCGAATTGACCCCCGCCTTGCCCTTCCATGGGATTCCACCACCACCAAATGCGGCGCTCGTGCTTTGAAAGAGGTTTCGCTGTGCTGCCGTGTCATCGTCCGAGGAGAACAAGTAGATGAGCGGCTCCAGAATCAAGCGGACGAACCAGTATTTGAAAAATCCGGTATTGTCCTGGTCACGCCGGACATTGCCTGTGTTGACCGAGCCTGGCCAAGAATGGATAAAGGTGACATGGGGGTTCTCCTCGGCCAGCTTTTCCAGAGTCACCGTGTTTATGGTGATGATGAGCGGTCGACTTTTCAACAGGCTGAAACTGCCCGGTTTCTCAAAGCCGATGTTGTCCAAGTTGATAGACTTGGTTTCCATGCCGCCGCCTAGGACGCTGACGACGCGAGGAGAGGTTGCTTTCTGGAGCAGGGGAAGCAGCTGCAGAATAAAGAGGACACGTGAGTAGTATTCGAGGCTTCCAGTGACTTCAAGGCCCTCCGCGGTGTCCCGGCGACCACCGAAAGCGGCGTAGCCGGCTGTCATAAACAAGAGGTCGACATGGGTCTCCTTGGTCTTAATATGGTTGCAGACGCGCTTTGTGTCGGCCAGAAGCGAGACTTCGGCCTCGACCCAAATGACGTTGGCATTTGGATTGATGGCATGCAGCTCTGAGATGAAGGCCTGGGAGCGCTCGGCCGAGCTCTTGCGGCCGATGAGGTAGACGCGCACGCTGGCGCCGGTGGACACGAGGGCGCGAACGGTCAGTTGGCCGATGCCAGAGGTGCCGCCAACAAAAACAGCCACCTGCGGAGCTGTCGCGTCATTGATGAGGGCGTTGGAGGCTCGGATGTCGTCGATTGCGACCATTGTTGCGGCGATGGTTGGTTGTTGGATGTGGCAAAATAAGTATATCGAGTATGATGGGAATGGAGAAACTGGAATGGATGAGTTTTGGTATGAAGGGAGATGCTGTACGTGGTTTTGGGTGCTACGGACCCTTGTGGCTGGGTTTTCGGATATATTTATGAAGCCCGAGATTCCGGTGAGGCAGCCATCCCGAAAGCGGCTGTGGTATTAGAACCTCGAGCTTACTATCACCGAAAAATTCTCAGGCCATCAGAGAGGTAGCCGGAACGCGCCGTCCCATTGAAACAATATTCGTAGCTGGCCTGAATTATAACTGTCAGACACGTGGTGACGCTGGGGAAGCTATGGTCTCTTAAGGTATATTTCGCATTTCGTATATCACATGCTTGGATTGTTGTTTGGGTTCTTTCGTGTGAGTGAAGTCCCTAGTCTTGGAAGCGGCCTTTCTAGAATGGGATGTCTATGTACGTCGTAGCCTGATATAACATTAGAGTTTGTGCAAAGTGACAACGAGTTTTTACTGGTGTTTGCCACATCAAGCTGTAGGGCTGATACAAAGGTATGTCAAGCGACAAAGCGGGACCATTTCAGGAATTTGAGGCGCCCTAACATGAGGGGGTGACTAAGGGCACTACAAGTACGTACGGAGCACAAGTAAGATACATGCCACAGTGGTGGAATAACGGACTTACAGCTGAGATGTCGAGACATTGGTGCGAAGTGAGGCGCAATTCGAATATTCTGCTGCCTGGGCTACACTGCCACGGTCGGCCTTCAAACCAGAGCTAGACCCGAGGCGTTTTTGGGATGGATAGCTTCCTGTTTGGGCTCGATAGGCAGAGCTAGCACCCAAACATGCACTAAATGCACAGCTAGGCATCCAAACATGCACTAAATTACGTATTCTAAGATTAACTCTAACACTGGTGCGGTTGCGAAATGGAGCCTTTTGTATACATAAAGACGTATCTCGCGGCGGCCTCTTTGAGGTTCGTTTCTCGACATTCGAATCATGAATTAGCACTCGGGTATATCTGGACGCGGTACCATCTTTGTGGCGCTGTCAGGGACCCATTTTCGCAAAGAGCCAGCACCGACATCACGACGGTCAACTGCTCGACCTCTCGTCCAATGGCCGCTTTCAAGACTTGGCCGCTCTGGACAAAGGTCGCTGTTGTCGGTGGCTCCTTGACGGTGGTGGCCGTGGGCTTAGGCGTCGGTCTCGGCGTCGGACTCCATAACAAGCATAACACCAGCAGCAGCGGCAGCAACGGCGGCTCTGATTCGGGGACCACGCCGACATCGACGGGCGCGCCGCTGCCGACACTCAACGTTCCGTCGAACGTGACTCTGTGGCAACCGGTGGCCAACACGACATGGCAAATCATCTTGGACGGCGTGGTCGAGGCACCGACGGCAGCATCGCCACTGTCGCCCTCTATGGACGTCTACGACATCGACCTCTTTGCTCACAACGCATCCACCATCAAGGCCATCAAGAAGACGCCAACAAGCACGGCAAACACGACGCGCGTGATCTGCTACTTCAGCGCTGGATCCTACGAGAACTACCGCCCCGACAAGGACGAGTTCGACGCGGCAGACCTCGGCAAGGTGATGGACGGCTGGCCAGACGAGCGCTGGGTCAACGTCAGCAGCCCGCGAATTCGCAACATCATGGCCGAGCGCATAGCCATGGCCGCCTCCAAGGGCTGCGACGCCGTGGACCCCGACAACGTGGACGGCTACGCCAACGACAACGGACTGGGGCTGACAGTAGACGATGCGGTGGATTTCATGGGCTTTCTGGCGCGCACGGCGGCCAACCTCGGCATGGCCACGGGCCTGAAAAACGCGGGAGCTATTGTGGAGCGGGTGCTGCCGGTGGTGGCGTTTTCGGTCAACGAGCAGTGCGTGCAATACGGCGAGTGCGCAACGTTCGCGCCATTTGTGGCCGCTGACAAGCCGGTCTTCCACATTGAATACCCCGACGACGCCGGAACAGCCTCTGGGGTCTCGACGAGCACGCGGACGTCTCTCTGCGGGACGACGGGCGATGCCGCTGGGTCCGACGACTTTAGCACGGTGATCAAGACCATGGACTTGGACGGCTGGGTGGAATATTGCGACGGCGGCATCTTCAACACGACACTAGTGCCGGGGAGCGTGGATGGCACCAAGGGGTGAAGTGGGCGTGCCTGATCAGAGCTGGTGGAGCGAGTTGGATAGGAGATGAGGCGCCTTGATTTATCTGTCTTTCTTTGGAGTTGATGGCACCCGGCTGGGAGGTTAGGGTCTGGAAAATAGATATGCGGCTTCCTATTGGGATATACAATAAATACAACTACATATGGCTCTCATCGTCGTGAATTGCGTGTTTCTTCCCCCCCTTTCCCTGGCAAAGAGGACTACTACGCGGCGGGCATGGCATCGTCTCCCTTGGTGTCATGCATGGCCTCTACGCGCCGCTGGATCCATTCCTGGCAGCTGATCTCGGCGTACTTTTTGGTTTCGCCCGGACCGACGCAGCTGTCGAGGACGCCGCAGCTCTCGTTGAGGTTGAAGCCGAAGAAGAAGGGCATGCTGATGCGCTCGCGGCCGCTCTTGTTCTGCGCCCGATGCACGGTGCTCACGTAGTGGTCGTTAGTGATGCGCTGCAGGTAGTCGCCAATGTTGACGACAAAGGTGCCGGGGATGGGTTTGGCGTTGATCCATTGGCCCTGGCGGTTGAGCACCTGCAGGCCGCCACTGCCATCCTGCCACAGCACGGTGAAGAGCTGGAAGTCGGTGTGCGAGCCGATAGACACCTGGTCTTCCTTGCGGTCGGGGCCAGAAGACCCAGAAGGCTCTTCGGGCGTGGCTGGGATGGGTGGGTAGTAGTTGAGCGCCAGAGCGGCGTCCGGGTGCGAGAATTTGCCGTCAAAGGCGTCTTCGGGTAGATCGAGCGAGAGGGCAAAGGTTTTCACGAGACGCCGGGCCATGGCCAGACACGACTGCCAGTACAGCACGACGGAGCCGCGGAAGTGCGGCATGTTGGCCGTGGACTGCCAGGGAAAGTCCTCGCTGCGCAGGTGCTGGGCAATGTGCGGTGGAATGGCCGAGACATCGGGCACGGCCGGGTCCAGCGAGGCATCGTAGCGCCACGAAAAGGTCTCACGCACATCGATGGACTCGCTGGGGTTGATCCGCTGGGTCTTGGGGCCCTTGTAGCCGTTGAAGTAGAGCGACTTGGCCGAGTCGGCGGCCGCTTTGATCTCGGCCGGCTGCCGGAAGAAGTCGAGGCAGGCGGCACAGGCGCTTTCGGTGACGGACTCGGGGATGCCGTGGTTTTTGATGTAGAAAAAGCCGTTGTTCGTGGCGGCGGCACGCACCTCGCGAGCCACGGCGGTGCGGGCGGCAAGATCGTCGCTGAAGATGCCTGAGATGTCGATGATGGGAATCTCAGACGGGTCGGCGTCCCGAAGCGGCGTCCGGAGCACTGTCCGGTAGACCGGGCCGTTGCCGGACGACAACCGGAGCTGCGTGGTGGCGGCCGTTGTGGTGGTAGTGGTAGCCATGGCTAGAGGGGCAGGAGGCAGTCGTCAGAGCTCCAAACTGTCCCAGCAGTCGCCCCAAGTCGAGGACCGCTTACAAGTAGCAGCTAGGACCCCCAGGACTGAGGTCAGACCTCCTCCGATCCGGAGACGCTGATAGGAAGCCGGAATGCCGGGCAGACACACAAAGCTGAGGCAGATGCCAAGTATGTGGCGTATTGGACCACTGGTCAGCGAAATGAACCACTGTCAGCATCGTCGCGTCGTCGCGATAGGATATCGGGCGTGGTCCGACGAGTCGAGCTTCAACAGCACCCTTTATGAATTCCTATTACATACAAACACGGCCAACTTGCCCTGGTTGCGGGGCTCTTGCCGCTACAGGCGTGCTAATACGAGAGCAGCGGGGCGCTCCGGGTGCGCTAACCGCCAACTGTAAGAATTGAAGAGCACGCTGGGAGACACTGGAGACACCGGGAAACGCTAAGCGATATGCTATCTTCAAAGAGACGTAGTGCTGTATTGGGGGCGGGCAAGTGGGTGCCTTGGGGGCCAATTCCACTGTAGTCCACTAAACTATCTACCGGTGTAAGTTGGCGGTTCTTTATCACCACGACGTACGAGAAATGCGGACTCAAGCGGCCGACTTTTCGGCCACCACGCCGATGCGCTTGTCCTCCTCCTGCGAACTGGTGTCGACGCCGTCCACGACTTCGGACGCCTCGTCCGCCGCCTGCTTCTGCAGATGCTGCTCGCGGATTTCAAAGCAGCGCACCACCACGACCCAGACACACATGCCGATAATGAAGCCGAGACTGGCCCGGAAACCGCGTGTGTACTTGGGCGCCTCCGTCACAGGATACAGGAACTGCTGGATGACCGTCGTGAGCGCGGCGCCGAACGAGTTCATGATGGCCAGCACCAGCGCGCGCACCTGGGTGTCGCCAGTGCACAGCACGTTGGCCCACGAGTAGTACATGGGCGACAGCGGGCCGTCGGTGCCGGCAAACATGTAGGCGACGACGTGCAAGCCCAGGGGGATGTTCCAGACGACCAGGCAGATGGTGCCGAACAGCAGGATGGCCAGGTTGATGGCCACGGCGATCATGCGGCAGCCCGTGGTGTCCACAAAGGCGTTGAGCACGAGCACCATGACAATGTTCCAGCCGTTGATGGACGTCGGGATGTTGTTGACCTGGTACAACGACCACTTGTGGTTGGGGTCTTTCTTGAGGAACAGCTGGAAGACCGTGTTGGCCACCTTGCCAACTGTTGTGTTCCAGAACATCCACAGGATCGTCAGCACGTACAGCTGCCACGTGGTCAGCGTCCGCTTGAACAGACTCCACGTAAAATGCGTCGTCTCCACGCGGCCGTCCTCGGCCAGCCGGTCGATGCACCGCTGCTTCTCTTCCTCCGAGAGGTAGAAGGCCTTGGTCTGGTACGGCGTGTCGGGGAAGAAGATGAAGCCGTAGACAGCGACGACCACGGTGATGAGGCCTTCCATGTTAGTGGTGAACCGAAGAAGAGGGGGGGAAAGACAAGACCGCATGTCGCGACAGCACACCGCAGGACGCACCATCAATGATAAACACCCAGCGCCAGGCCTGCAGCCCGTTCTTGCCGTCCAGACCGGCCAGCACGCCGCTTTGCAGGTAGCCCGAGATCATGGTGCCGACGTAGGCCGCGCAGGCGAAAATGGCGGTGCGCTTGCCCAGCTCCGACTTCTTGTACCACGAGCCCAGCACATACTGCACGCCGACGAAGCACGAGCCTTCGAGGAATCCGATGAAGAAGCGGAGAGGGTACAGCTGGTTCACGTTGTTGACGCGGTAGGTGCCAATGGTCAGGGCGGCCCAGATCAGCTCGAGCCCGGGCAGCAAAATACGCGGTGGGATCCAGGTCAGCAGGATGTTGGCCGGGATGGGCCCGATGATCTGGCCGACGGAGAAGCAGGTGTTGGCCAGGTTGAACTCGGTACCGAACATGCGCAGGTCCTCCTTCATGCCGGACACGTAGGCATTGGACAGGTTGGACTGGTCCAGGAACTTGGTAAAGTACGCCAGGCAGCCATAGGTCAGGATGAAGAAGTCGATCTTGAACAGCAGCTTCTTCTCCGACATGGGCGTGTTCTTCGGATACCAGATGAAGAAGGGCGGCCGCACGTCGTACGACGACGCGAACAGCTTCTTCGCATAGTAGGCCGGTGACAGAGACATTGTGGGCGGCTGAGCGGTTTCCGGAGCGGTAACGGCACAGTTGGCGCGTCGAAAAGACACGAGCAAAGGGGAAAAAGAAAAAGAGAACAGCACTCTTGGCAGACCCAGGACCGACTCGGCTTCACGTAACGACGAGGCACAACGGACGGCCTATTGGCCGCGTTTTATTCAAACGCTCACGAGTATCACCCAGGCCAGTTAGACCAACTGCATATCTTTGCCTGGTGTGTGGCTTGTCCAGCATCCTATCATTTTTTCTACGTCCAGCCCACCCAAACCAGCCCAGATTCCGCACACAAGGACCCCATGGTGTTATCTGGTGTGGAAGTGGACCGACAGCCACCTCGTTTGGGCCTCTTTTTCTCCACACGGAGGTACCCGCGCAGATATCAGGCTCGGCAGGCAATAGTCTAGAGCGAGGACGGTGATCGACGCTCGCCGTCACTCAGCCGGAAAAGACATACCGTACAGATAAGAAGGGCGATACTGCATGGGGAAGGGGAAACGCGAAGCGAGAGGAGAAGCGAGAGGGGATTGACACTAGTGAGCGTTGTACGTAAATTGGCGCATGGCCATGTAACTACAGCGTCCGGCAGCTGTCAACGACGGAGTATTTCGTACAACAAACTACAGAAGCGACCCTTAAACGTGTCTGCAGATCCGCCCTGTCAACCAGCCATTCGGGATCCATACTCCTCCCCCTCCCCCTCCCCCTTCCACCATGGCCGACGTTATTCCAGCCTCAGCGCCTTCCGACAAGGTGAGTTTCTGTCCCTTCACTCTCCAGCGTCTCTAAATCCGTCGAAGCACCTCCCAATTGGCGGCAGCCGACTCACGCACCCCAGGACGGCAAATATGTCTACTTCCACTCCGGGGCCGAGGCCACCTACCGCAAGGTCGCCGACAAGCCCACCGGCTTCACCTCGATCCCAACCATCGACCTAGCGGGTGTTGACAGCTCGCTGGAAGTGCGCCAGCGCGTTGCCGCCGAGGTCTACGAAGCTGCGCACAACGTCGGCTTCTTCTACGTCAAGAACCATGGAATCCCGGAAGATGTTGTCGCCGACACCCACGACTTGCTGCAGCGCTTCTTCAGCCTCGACCTGGCCACCAAGATGGACGCCCACGTGCAGAAGAACCCGGCCATCCGCGGATACGAGCCCATGCTGGAAACGCAACTGGATCCCCGCACCAAGGGCGACATCAAGGAGGCCTTTACCATGGGCGACTGCGTGCGCGAGCCCGAGCAGGACTACACGGGCAAAACTGGCCAGCCGCCGCCTGCCCACATCACCCAGCCGCAGAACATCTGGCCGTCCGGCGCCCCGTGGTGGCGCGAGGGTCTCTACCGCTACTACAACCACGTGCTGCCGCTGTCGCTGAAGCTGGCGCGCGTCATGGCGCTCGCCTTTGCGCTGCCCGAAGACGCCTTCGACGCGCTCTTCCGCTTCCCCATCACCGGCATGCGCGCTCTCTACTACCCGCCGACCCCCATAGACCACGACGCCTGCAGCGTTGGCCTTGGCGCGCACTCCGACTTCTCGTGGCTCACACTAGTCCTGCAGCTCGGCGGCGTGCCGGCCCTTGAGGTGCTCAACCCGGACGGTCTCTGGGTCGACGCACCCCCAACGCCTGGCACGCTCGTCTGCAACGTCGGGCAGTACCTCGAGCGCCAGACCAACGGCTTCTTCCCAGCCACCGTGCACCGCGTGCGCAACAAGACGGGCCAGGCGCGCTACTCGCTGCCTTTTTTCCTGACGCTGGACCCAGACGTCGAGCTGGGCGTGCTGGACGCTTGCAAGGACAAGGGTGACACAACCAAGACCTACGAGACCATCAACGTCGGGGATTTGTACGTGCGGCGCGTGCTGCCGGCCCGCAAGAAACACCCGACGAGCATCAAGTACAAGGACGTGCCACAGTCGGAATGGAAGTATGAAATGCTGCTGACATAGGGCGAGAAAGAAGAATCATGATAATCATCTTGTGACAAGACATCTGGGAGATATAAGACCAGATAAATGAGAACAATTCAATGCTAATAGACAACCCCTAAATTAATAACATTGAAAAAAAACTACAAGACCATGGTGAAAGCCGGGTCGCGGTCGTCACCGCTGCCGGTAAACTGGTTGTATTTGCCGTCTGCCTTATCCTTGTTGATTTTCGCGCAGTAGAGCACGTTGGCAAGGACACTGATATGTTAGAAGACATAGAGGCCATGGACGGGACTAACTATACTTACGCAAACCAGGCATACACAACCAGTCCGAGAATAATCGTGTGCCCTTTGTGGTAAAACGGGCCTTCCGTATTGGGATAGACAAAGGCTGGATAGTTAGCAAAATGGGAAGCGCACAGGATCTTCACTGCACGTACTCGAAACAAAGCCACCTGCGTTAGCAATGGCCAGCTGCAAAGCCGACGTCGTTGCCCGCTTGTAGTGCCCAGCCGAGTTGTTGGCGTTCCAGACCAGCACGCACGGCACGCTGCTGTACAGCCCAATTGCCATGAGACACGTCATGCCAAACCGAACTTTGGGCGAGGCCACATTGGCAATCACCGCATATCCTACGATGGCGATAGGCAGCGTGAAGAGCATGACAATGCCGCGGCGCTGCAGACGATCGGACATGAAAGCGACAAGGACTAATGTGTCAGAACCGCACAGGGGGAGAATGTTCCTGGCTCTTGCTCACCTGTCACCGGCGTCGCGACGGCATAGGGAATCACCGTCCACAGTTGAGCCTGGTTAGCATTGGAAGCAATGTGAAGGCTATTCACAATGGTAGGCAGCTAGTCGCGTTAGAAACAGAACAGCACATGTAAGAGCAGAGAGCACGTACAAAGAGGCCGAATGAGTAGAGGCCGGCAAGAATTGCAAAGTATGCTGTCGCAGTTAACCACACCTGGAGGTTGAAGAAGCCGCGACGCACTTCAGACCAGGAAAAGTTCTCCTCGCGTTCCAAAGCCGCACTACTCAGTTAGCTGGCTACTATATAGACAGGCTGTCGGGGTGAGCATACTTGAACCGCTGGCCACCCGCGGGCGCGGGGACGTTTCCATGCAGCCTCGCAGCGGCAAAGGCGCGCTCTTCAGGTGTGAGGTATTTCGACTCTGTCAAGCCGACGGGCAGCAGAAAATATGCCAACACGCCCGACACGACCGTCTGACGAGGTTAGAGCCACTGATACAACTAATATCGGCCCAAGAGCACACATACCAGGAGACCCTCGATGATGAAGATCCAGCGCCAGCCCTCCAAGCCGCCCCTTGGGCCAATGGCCGAAAGTCCGCGGGCAAGGAGGCCGCCAAAAGCACCAGACAGAGAAGCTGCCGTGTAAAAGATGCCGATGCGCAGAGCCAACTCGGCGCGCGTGTAGAGGCCTGACAGGTAAAGCACCATGCCCGGCAGCAGGCCGCCCTCAGCTACACCCAGTAAGGCGCGTACAGCCACAAAGCTGCTGAAGCCGCGCACAAACCCGAGACACATGGTGATGATGCCCCAAACGACAGTCAGCGCCGGCAGCCAGATCTTGGGCGTAGCCCACTTGAGGACTAGATTGCTTGGGATTTCGCTGGATGGTCTGTCAGCGTTGTCGGGCTATGTGGTGCCGGACTGGCTTACCTGAAAATGTAGGTGGCGTAAAACACAGCCAGGCCCTGGTTGTATTGCAAATTAGAGAGATCGAGGTCCTTCTCGAGCCCGATGATCTTGGCGTTGCCCACGTTTGTCCGATCGAGAAACGAGCAGAGGAAAAGCAGCGCGAGCACGGGGAGGACGCTGACAAGTTAGAACTAGCCATCAAAACCTAGTAGCACCGGTGATGACCTACCGCGTGTCCGATTTCAACAGAATGCGGCGCGTCATGCGAGCGTGCTCCAAGGCGGCATTCTCGATCTGGCCCGCCGTCGCGTCCGCCTTTTCGCCGTCAACATCGCGTAGAGTGTCCATGGCTGATGAGAATGGTGAGAGCTTGGGGTAACAGAGTAGACACGTAGGGCTTAGGAGCGGCAGGACCTCTGAGAATCCGAGAGTTCGTGAGTCTAGGAGCCCTAGAACTGGAGGACCTAAACTGGGGATCCGAGAACCTTGGAGCCTGAGAACCTGGAATCCTGGGAACGAGGAAACGTAAGAACCTGGGGAACTGGGATCTGGGGAACTGGGACTGCAACCGGGAACTCGCTCTCTTATGTGTCCATTCACCCCGAGATTTGTAGCGTTTTTCGTACACTACTTCTATTCCCCTGCGTGGCACCCCTTTCGTTTCTTTTTGTCAGTCTCACTCCCACTAAACCCCACATACTTCTGCTGCTCCTTCGTTTGCTATGGGAGCACCAGACAGCGATCACCTCCACTTCCACTAATGCGCACCAATGAGAGACCTGTAGGCGGTCAGCAAGGTCCAAATACGGTGTGGCTTGCCGTGGAGGCGACCAACCTCAAGACTTGAGAAGGGTGGCCTAACGCATCCTTCCAAGCCCAAAAGGCCTCTCCAAACGCACCAAAAAGACTCCTAAATGGTCCCTAAAAGGCTTCGCTGCCCCAAAAGGCGGGGAAGGCCCAGGTGGAGATCGCCGCAGTTGGAGATGAGTTCGCCCGCTAGCGCCACAGGGGATAAGCCCGCGCTGTTAACGACCGAACTCGGCCATTGATTTGGTTGCCGAATTGGAGGCCCGAATTGGAGGCGAGCATCGGAACAAGCTCGAGAGCCGTGATACTTTGTCACGCTTCCTACATAGTCTCGGCCCCTCGGTTCTCGCAGTGCCCATTTCTGCTATACGGGTCACTGACTCTGGCCACCCATTGCGTCTCACCATGGCGTCCCGCTCTCTCTGTGCTGTTCGGCGCTGGCCGTCGTCGTCGCCAGCACTTCCTCGTGCCATTCTGTCTGGGGCTCGCTCCAGGCCATGGCTCCAGACCCCTCGCGCGCACACAGCAGCTTCCGCTGGCCTTTGCAATGCGTCCCGCTGTCTCTCCTCGTCTCGGCCACGCTTCTCTGCGCCGCTGTCTTCGTCCTCTGCCCCTGCTTCTTCGTCGCCCTCCTCCTCCAAAATATTCGCCTCGGCCGACGATGCTGTTGCGGATATTCAAAGCGGCATCACCATCATGTCCTCCGGCTTCGGTCTGTGTGGTGTGGCCGAGACGATCATTGCCGCCCTGCGCAAGCGTGGCCCCGAGTCGCTCGGCGGCCTCACCTGCATCTCCAACAACGCCGGCGTCGAGGGCAAGGGCGGCCTCGCCGTGCTGACCGCGGCGGGCATGGTCGACCGCCTGATTCTCAGCTACCTCGGCAACAACAAGATCCTGCAGAAGCAGTATCTCACCGGCGCCATGGCTGTGGAGCTGTGTCCCCAGGGCACGCTGGCCGAGCGCATCCGTGCCGGGGGCAGCGGCATTCCAGCATTTTACACTGCCACCGGCGCCCGCACCCTCGTCCAAGACGGTGGCATCCCCGCGCGCCTAGGGTCCGACGGCAAGACGGTCGTGGAGCCGGGCCGCCGCCGCGAGTCGCGTACCTTTGCCGACGGCCGCGAATACCTACTCGAAACTGCCCTCACGGCCGACGTCGCCATTTTGCGTGCGCGCACCGTCGATACGGCCGGCAATTGCGTGCTGCGCTATGCCACCAAGTCGTTTGGCCTCGCCATGGCCCAGGCCGCCCGCATCACCATTGTCGAAGCCGAAGAGATCGTCGAGGCGGGTGCCATCGATGCCGATGCCGTCGATATTCCGGGCATCTTTGTCGACCGCGTGGTGCCCGCCACGGCCGAAAAGCTGATTGAGTTCCGCACCACACGGAAAGACGACACAGCCGCGGACGATGCGTCAGCGGCGACGGAGACTGTCTCCCCGGCCCAGGAAAAGCGCGATCGCATTGCGCGCCGTGCGGCCGAGGAGCTGAAGGAGGGCTTCTACGTCAACCTCGGCGTCGGCATTCCCACACTGGCTCCGTCTTTTTTACCAGCCGACCGGAACGTCTGGATCCAGTCGGAGAACGGCATTCTCGGCATGGGTGCCTATCCCACGGACGCCGAGATCGACGCCGACCTCATCAACGCCGGCAAGGAAACCGTCACTCTTGTTCCGGGTGCGGCCGTCTACAACAGCGTCGACTCGTTTGCCATGATCCGCGGTGGCCACATCGACGTGTCCATTCTGGGTGTAGGTTGTGTAATACTGCTGGCATGGTTATTCTTCTATTTCTCTTATTAACCACCTAGGCTCTCCAAGTGGCCGCCAATGGCGACCTCGCCAACTACATGATCCCCGGAAAGGTCTTCAAGGGCATGGGCGGCGCCATGGACCTCGTGTCCAACCCCGATCGCACCAAAATTGTCGTGGCAACTGAGCACGTGGCCAAGGACGGCACCTCCAAGATCGTCCAGCACTGCGAGTTGCCGCTCACTGGCGCACGTGTTGTCAGCACCATTATTACAGACTTGGTATGTGTACCGTGCGCCGTCGTATTAGAAGAGAGCACCCGCTAACGTGATGCAGTGTGTCTTCCAAGTCGACCGCGCCGCCGGCACATTGACCCTGACCGAAATGGCGCCAGGCGTCACCGTCGACGAGCTTCGTGCCAAGACCGACGCGACCTTTACCGTGGCTGCCGATCTAAAGGAGATGGCATAGACACATAACTGTACATCATTAGGCATTTTGTGTAGCGTAGAATCATAATGGGTATTGGATTACGGTGGTGTATGAAAATTTCTCGGAAATGACTCGTGTTAGAATGCAAAATCCGGCAGATTCGGCCAGTCCATCCAGTTCATGCCGTCGCCGCTGCCCACCGTTCCATCTCCCACCGTCGATGCGTCTCCGACACTCACGAACTCGCTGCCTGCCTGTTGTAGTGCCTCCACAATCTGGTCGTCCGACATGGTGGAAAACACAAACGGCTCTGGCCACGCCGATGGTGATAGATATGCCCCTGGCTGGGCTACTATTCGATCGGATGTCGTGGTCACAATGCTATCCATGGCAACACCGCTGGCCCCATAGGGCATATCCTCCGGAACAACGAGTGGCGGAAGGGCCGACATTGAAGCTAGCCCTGTCGCCACCACTCCCATCATCTGGTTCTGATGGTGGTCCTGAATATGGTTCTCGTTTTGGTTCTGGTTCTGGCTTTGGTTCTGATTCTGGTTCTGGTTGTGGTGTTGGTGTTGGTGTTGGTGTTGGTGTTGGTTCTGATTCCGATTTTGGGACTGAATCCGACCCTGTGTCGGACTCCGTGCCTGTAGATTTCGAATCTGTGGTGAGGTTGTCTCCTGCCGACTACTCGGGGCAAATGCGGTCGCTACATCGCCCGCCTTACGCCACAGTATGCGCAGATACATGCCGTACAATGTCGACATGCCGTTGCGGTGGCTTGTGACACGGCCAATGCGCTCAAGAACCCCCGCCGTCTCTTCCACCAACGTTCGCACGCTTGGTGCCAGACCACGGGCCTGTCCACTGCCTCCCATCACCTGAGTGCTGAGTCGCAGTGCAAAACATGCCGCAAACGAGATCATAATGGCCGTGTTGTTCGGCATCGATGCCAGTTGCGCCTCGCCCTGGATGGCAGCGCGCATCACATTGAGTGCCGCTGAAAGCCCGGCTGTTCGAAATACGTGTCGTACAGCTACTGGCGCTGTCGGGTGGTTGATGACTGTGGTGTACACCGACAACCGTGTGTGGGTGACCAGAATCTCCACGTATGGAGGCAGACGCCGGTTTTGTGCTGTTGTGTCAGAATCGCACAATACTGGTGGGCGTCACGCAACTCACCGGATCCAATGCCAATGGCACTCCCCCATCGGACGAACCACTGGTCGAAGAATGCATTGATCACACTTTGAATTCTGCACACATCGTTAGGACTCGAAGTGCTACAAGCAGATGTAAGTCACCTACGACTTGGCCACCAATGAGCCATCTGTCGAGCTCTCGACAGACTCATCACACATTGCACGGATTTGTTGGAACAGGCCATCCTAAACGTGTCAGTTCCTGCAACTGGAAACTCGCGTCTGCCACAGGGCAACCCACCAAATCCCGGCGTAAAACCGCCACAGAAATGAGATGCCCGTCATTCTTAATCGTCATATCTGCCATGTGCCAGCTATCGCAGGTTCGAATCAGCTGCGTCACTGGCACTGTGTTTGTCCGTCCTCGTGCAAGGCACATTCTGCAAGTACGGTTAGCTATTGTCGCATCCCCTTCACGAACCTCCAGCTGTCCTCACCCTCGTTCCAGCACAAACAATGCGAGCCAACATCTTTCTCGCCCTCTCAAGAGCCGCTTGCCAAACTCGGATTCGGGATCGATATCTGGAAATCCACCGGCTCTCAATGCACTTGCTGGATCGATGCATTCGCCACGGGCCAGTCCATTAGTACTTCGGTCCTCGGTGGGTAGTAGTATCTTGTGCAGTGACAGGTCAATTGCCATATTGCTGGCAATGGACACGTATAAACTAGTGTCGTCGTCCGCGCTGTGAGCAGCCGGGAACATCCACGGCACATTGGTCATGAATGCCAACACAATCTCCAAAGACCGATGTCGCCGCCGAATCACACGATCAGCCAGTGCCTTCACATGGTTCGACAGCCGTTTGGACAGTGCCCCGGTATCCGACCGGAACAGAGCCGCAGCTGCCATGATGGACGTGAGCAAAAAGGCCGAGCGTGTCCTTGTAAACGACACCGTATAGAGTACCTGGTCAATGCCCCAGCGAGTATGCGCCAAACGTTGGTGGAAACTGCACTGGTGAGTACATCGAGAACATCTTACCACCATACTGTGGAACATTTTCGTCACTTACAATGCGAATAGTGTTTCTGCCTCCTCTTCGCTCACAAGCCCCAGGTTGATAGGGTCGATATCCTCACCTACGTCGAGGCTAAACTGCGAATATGCAAAGTAGTCCTGTACCGCACCTTCTTCGAACTCGTGATCGACGATCTGTGTTTGTGGTGAGGGCTTGCCGCTGCTCGGCTGGGCGGCTTGGTGTAAATTTGATGCCCGTGCCAGCAGCTGCAACGGATTCTCCGCGTCGTCCACAGCAAGACCCTCGTCCGTTGTAGCGCGACATCCCCGTTGGCTCGGGCTCTCGCCTTCGCCACCCTCGTCCGATGACGAGTCCATTGGTTCGCTGTCAGAGGTGATATGGCTTTCCGTCGTGGTCTGCCGTTGACGCCGCGGAAGCGACTGGCCGGCCTGACTCTCGAACAAATTGATGTCGGCACCCGTGCCTAGCAGTGCCTGCAGGTCCAGAATAGCCCGCCCAGCATCCGCAGACTGCGTTGGGTCGGATTTGATGCGTCGTAGTGCTGCTTCGACTTGGCTGACGGCCTTCTCGAGGCCTCTCCGCTTGCTATTGGTATTGGTCAGCAAGAGTTCCTTTGTCCCCCTTACCTCCACCGCTCATCTTGGCCTTACTTCTTCACGCCCTTCTTGCGGCCCACGCTGAACGCCGGCCGCACGCATTCTGCCCCGAACTGGCTGCAGCGGCGACATCGGTCATTGTCGGTCGGGCCACGCTCACATTTGATCTTGCTGCGCCGACACGTCAGACAGGCCGCTACCTTGAGCGGGCGAGGACTTTCGACCATCGCGGCCAGCCCAAGCTATGAAGCCATATGAAAGCCCTCCTGCTCTGGGTTCACTAGCACAGTCTCGTCTGTCCGGCACACGCTCACACTCGTCTCGTTTTCCCTTTTCTACCCGGCCCGGCGATCTCGCGCAAAGCGATGTAACGAATCAAATCCGAGCAAAAAAAGGCGATTCCTCAGCTGCTAGGGCGCTGAAGTGGAATCCGACGTACGCACGGCACGCATAAGGGAACGATCCAAGATTTTGGAGTATGCTAGCAGGCGGCAGAATGGGCGGCACGCAATAAACCAAAAAAGAGGGCCAGGCCCAAACAGCACGAGAAGCGCGAGAAGTAGCCAAGAGGTTTGAGGAGAAGGGCGTTAGTGTAAATGTGAGGTTTGGCCTTATGGAACCAAACGTGTGGGGTCCGTCGATATCCGCAGCACGTGACTCTACCGCCGCAATTTATCGCGGCTCCGGCTGCATCCGTCCTTCCAACAACAGCGACAACTATCATCCGTTGCTCGCCGTGCGGTACGAGGAAATATAGTAGGACGCCAAATGGACCACCACTGAGCGTCGGCGTCCGGCTGCCAACCCTGCACAGCGCCGTTGTTAGCAGGCGATCCGAGCCCTTCACAGCCACAAACCAAATCAAAGTTATTACTACATTTCGGGCCAGACTGGTCCCACTTCATATCCACCTGACCGCTCTCGAAGACGGGTCCTCGAGGTGCTCTTGTAGTTGGGGCAGTCAGCACTAGGTATGCTATTTAAGGCGTGAAAGTAAAGCGAAACTGCATTTCTCGGGTTTCTCCCCTCACCTGTGACGCGCGAGTAAAACGATGGCATTCGTGTATACGCAAACAGCAGTGCGTCTTGGCTCGCGACGAGTTGCAGCAGCTAGTCGGGCCTTTAGTTCCGCCAGAAACTCCCATCCAGCCTCGGCCAAGTGGAAAAAGTACACCGCAGGTGCTGTTGCAGGATCCATTACCATTGGCTTCCCTGGATATCAGTGGCTGTCGAGGAAAAGCGACAACGTACCAGAGTTAGGTCTGGTGTCTACGAGCGGTCCAACGTTTCATACACTGTCACCAGCAGATACAACCCGGCTTCTCTCCGAAAATTCATTTTCAGTTTCAGTCAATTCTGTCCCTAGCGTCACCAGATATGACGGTGCTCAACTAGCCTCCAACAGCCCCTGTGAAGACAGTTGGACACATGGCGCCTTCCCATCTCCATGGGGAGATGGCAGTCGCTGGATGGCCTGGGCTGTACTAGACGGTCATGCTGGCTGGTATACAGCTGACGTGCTAAGCTATTCGCTTGTCCCGTATGTTCGGGAAAGCCTTGGGAAGATACGGTCCGCCAGCACGGCACCATCTGATCAGCTAGTGCAGGATGCCATTAGCAAGGGCTTCCTTCGCCTCGATAATACCATTATGCAGACGGCATACGATGCGGCCACTAGCGATGAGCCTCTGTCAGCGAAAGTGCAGAAACTGCTCCCGGCTTATTCTGGATCTTGTGCCCTTCTCTCACTATACGACTCCTCGTCACACACTTTACATGTAGCTTGCACCGGCGATTCACGAGCTGTTTTGGGGCAGCGCCAGAAGGATGGAACGTGGGTGGCAATGCCATTGTCTATGGACCAAACCGGGAGCAATGAGGAAGAGATGGCTCGTGTGGGTCAAGAACACCCCGGTGAAAAGAAGATCTTCAAAGATGGCCGCCTGCTCGGAATCATGGTGTCTCGTGCATTTGGTGATTGCCGCTGGAAGTGGCCACTAGACTTCCAGAAAGACGTGTACAATCGCTATATGATTTCAGCTCCCCTGACACCGAGGTACGATGTGCTTACGCCTCCATATTTGACAGCCAAGCCGGTGGTCACGTCCACAAAGCTCGACCCGAAGCAGCCCTACGTGCTGATCATGGCCAGCGACGGTCTGTGGGATGGCATCTCCAGTGAGCAAGCCATCAATCTGGTGGGCGACTGGCTGAACAAAAAAGAGGCCAAACAAAAACAAGAGGGACCGTCGAGCAAACAAGGCACGGTGACAGCCTCCTCGCGATCGTCTGTTTATGGCAAGAACTGGAGGGGCTTCAAATCCAAGTTCTCCTCGGAGAACACGGTTGTCCAGGATGACAATACTGCTGTCCACCTTTTGCGCAACAATTTGGGGGGCAGAGAAGAAGAACGAGTAGCAGGGCAGTTGGCATATACACCACCCGTCTCTCGAGGCATTCGTGACGACATTACCGTGCAGGTGGTTTTTTTCAATATGGATCTTTAGGAACGAGAGTGTATCTTTCCGGGCGAGTTTCGGCAATGCAAGCACCGGTATGTGATTATTTTCGGTCTGCTTTCGGTTTTGTTCTCGGTTTGGTGCCTATTGCGCGCTCTTGTTAGCCTCCTTTGGTGGTCCAAGGTGCCTCACCTGTAACCACACTTCACATACCAGCTCCTCCCGTTTTTACGCCTTCAGCAATTGGCACTAACTGCGTGTTTGGTACTGGACTATTTTGTGGTTCACACTTCTCTTATCTTTCTTTCTACAGACACATCTTTTGATGCATCTGCTGCCTACACCGCTCTGCTTTCTGTTTAGTAAAACTCTGCTTTTGCAGTGATTCATCACACTGTTCATGTATAGGCGGAAGGCATTTTAACAAGTGGGATACTCCGAGATATTTATAACTCATTTACTGTGTATGGTAGCACCATAAATTTCGGTCGCTACCATAGTCCATCACTAAGCGTGCACATTAACCATTCGGCGAGACCTTTTAACGTTATTTCAATGTTGTCATTATATGGTCATGGCATAGCTATATCGCCAAGTCCTACATCCTGGAAATCAGCTGAACCAAGTATTGGTTGTTCAGAACTCAGAAATCCCATATCCATCCATGTAGTGGGATCTAGTACACCTCCATCCACAGTCTTCCACCAATCAGCTAAAAGAGAGTCCTGATCGTTGTCACCGCGGTCGTCAAAGTCATTTTCTGTGTAGCTCACAACCTTATTCAACTGACACACAAAGAATCGAGATAAGCTTGCATAGAGTTGTGCCGCTGAGTTAGAAGGAAGCATCGCAGCAACTTTATCAAGGTGGCTTGGTATCGATCGAACTCGATATGCGGCCTTGTCAACTACAGCCGTTGACAGTCCACCGCGCTGAATAGCCTGTACAGGGTCAGGGCCTCGCCTATTGTTACGTAGCCTCCAGAATACTTACATATATTATCTCAGTGGCGGCGTGACAGACCATGATAAGTTGATTGTTGTGGAAGCCAACCATGAGTTCCAGCAAGACATCATTGTTAAGCATGGTATCGAGAAGGCGGCTTGCCACATCGACATTTTTGTGAGAAATGTTCAGCAACTCAGACGAAGACCCAGTCTCATCAACAGCGGCCAAATCGCGGAGAGCCTGTGTGTTCAAGACCATGATGCTATGATCCATATAGAACGCTAATACTGGCAAGTATTTCGAAGTTGGTCCATCACCGTTGCATCTGGAGTTCCGGGTCTGTTGTAGGACACGGTGAACCTGCGAATGCCATTGGGTTATGCCTTGAAGGGAGTTAACCGCACGCCTCCTCAGCTCTAGCGCATTCAGCTATTCGGTGTTAGTTTAGAACATGTTTTGTTTCTTCGAGGCAGTAAGATATCCAGGGCTTCTTACAAACAATCCTCGCAGCTCTACCAACCCGCTTACAATCCGATCCACAGGACCAGTAACCGGCTTCCGCCACCATTCAGAAGCAGATGCCGGAATCTCCTTCCAAGAAACGCCCATAGAGCGGCCTGATATTATGCCAAACCCTTTATCGGCGATAAATGTGTAAAGCCACGTTCGTTCGTAATTGCGAAGGAGGCGCTCCTTGAACTCAATATTGGAGCTTGTAGTCAGTGCATTGACTTGCTCTGCAATAGCTGCTGGCTTGTGAATCCCTAGCTCTCTCCCTAATTGAACAGCCTTTGCCATGGTTAGTTCTACATATTGAAATTACCAAGAAAACACAAGAATAGTAACTTACATGACTGAGCCGTAACCAATATGGGTCATCGGACTGTCTCTGGCATACAGGTGCCCAATATTGCATTATAATAATGCTCTGGATTGTCTCTATTGACTTGACGCACAAAGCAATAGCCCACTTCATATTTGCCTCTGCTATGGATTGCAGGGCAGGATACAACACACGGTCTCGAGGGCGGTCTGAGATAGCACATCCCAAGGCACATAGCGCAGAAAAGAGAACAAAGGAAGAAGAATACACATAATCAGGTGTGTGTAGAAGCGGATCGAGCAGCCCAATTAAAGGGCCTCGATATTTAAAAAATCTAAGAATCGTCAGTGCCAATGGCCGTGGATTGCAAGTGACAATATCGTAAAGCCGTCTAAACAAACATTCTGAAGTACCACGAGGCATCGCTTTTATCAATTAGCCGAGCGGCAATTGGGTCACATGTGGCTGCCTCCAACTTGAGAGGGCTATCAACAGGCTGCGATGCCAACACGTTCCAGTCTTTCGTCGGTCTAGTTTGCATTACTATTGAGAAGCACACTTGTTAGTTTTAATTTTTTAAAAAGATGTTGGTGAACTAGGGCCAAAAGCCATGCTAATGTGTTGTGATTACCAAAGTATCGTGCCAGCCTTTCGTCTACCACTTCTGTTTTGCTACCCAGCGTTCGGAATGCAGATGCGGCAAATGAACCATTAGTCTGTTGATATGTTCCGGTATCTGCTGTAACTGCAGCCGCCATGATATGCAGTGGGGAAACGAGAGATCCCAAGTATTCGGCTTCATTCGTGCTGGCTGTAACTGTTGTGGCTCTCGAGAGTTCAACAGCTGATCTCGATCTTGGCTGACCATAAGATGGAGGCTCAGAGAATGAGGTACCACCAATTGGCAGATTTGCGCTGCGTCCATTATACTCAGCTCCATTTTGGTTACATCTTGCATCGCCTGGGGCAGACAGAACAGCAGATCCTCCTGTTGAAATGGCTGTCAGTGGCGACGATGGGGGAGAGGAAATAGCAGAATCGTCACCGGCCAATGGCGCCGCCACAGTCGTGTAAGACTCAGCGGGCTGATGCTGTTGAGTTCCGGCAATGTTAAGTAATGCAGCAACAACTTGGTCGCGCTCTGGAGTGTCTCCTATGCTGGCCAGCAATTTGTTGACCGACAATGTGTGGCTGTTGTCGAGGCTGTGTCCACCGAAGCATTGTCAGTCAATACCGAAGAAGCTCTCACAGAAAGATGTGCTTCTTACAATGTGTTACCATGACGCCGGCCACGATTAGAACCAAGAGGGTATCGACATTGACGATTCCGCAGCGTACACCTTGCGCTTAGCCAAATAGTGTTAGTCTCTTTTTTGAGCCTCATACTTCCGAGTACTGTCGCGTTAAACATGCTTACCAGGGAAGCTGTCGATCACAGCGCTGCCTAAGCGCGCGACAGTTGTAACATGCCGTTGTTGGCTTGACGGCGTTCTCGGCGTTTTCGGCGCTCACGGCACCCCCATTATTGTCTTGCCGTTGTATTTGGTGGCGCTGTTGTTCCTGTTGTCTCTGGTGATGTTGTTGACGATGAAGGTGCTGGTGCTGGTGCTGGTGTTGATGACGGCGAGAGTAGTTGACAGGTTCTTCCACTCCAGTCGAAGTCACCTGTTCAGGTGACTCTTCATGTCTTCTTGCAAATGTTCGGCCGTCCATTTCTGATCACGGTAGCAATAAGTTTAGTGAACACATGCCTCGCACTGTCCGAGCGGCTTTCATGGACGGAACCGAACGTAGGCACGCCGTTCTTTTTAAAACTAATGGCAGGGAAAGTTATAGATAAGAAGTCCCAATATCGGAGAGGTGGATCAGTCCTCCGTAGTGGACGGCGTTCACATTTGTGCATCCTCCGCTCCACGCTAACGGCACTCGGTGAGAGATAACAACTTTGAATGTTTATGTAGAAGACTATTCGATTTATTTGAATCAAGCGCCAATCATCTTGAAAACTCCAAAACAGGGTTTCAGGGGGCGAAGACTATACCCCGAATAGCTTGCATCCTAGACATATTCCACGGTGTCTAGTTATCGGAGAATAGCAAGTTCGCCGGGTGGCTCTCCGGTATTACCACACTCCCGACGCCCGATAGCCGTAAGGATCTTCTTGGCAGCCGAAGTAGCCGTACATCAGCCTAAGCAAAAACAGACCAGGGAAATGAAATTACATCAAACACGCGTCGAATTAATCACACTTAAATGCGCAATTGTGTATGAAAATAAAACTATGCCGCAACCCAGGAAGCCTACAAACAGTTCTTCGACTTAAAGTTGGAGTCGTTGGAGAAAGACGCCGTTCCTCTCTGATCAGATGCTAGCTCATGACTGTCACTCCGCTTTTGTCACAGTACATGATGTTTTCGGCCCACACCCAGTGGCCCTACAAGCCCAGGAAAAGCTGGTGGACGGCGAAAGACCGAACCGGACGTGACCACTAGGGTTTTCATTGAGTAATGATTGTTACTTTTTCCCGCCTCTGTGCCCAACGGGACTTGGGTGACTGAAGAGGGGGAAGGAGTTTTACTTTTAGACGTCAGCGGCATCAACTCATTACTTCAATAACTACCTCGTGTTTCTGTGTAGCATTTTTAGTTTCTCCCACACCCGGCCATTGGAGATTCAGTATCGGTAGCACCGTGCTTACTTTTGTATACGCAATGTTATCTATGGACACCGATAAAAACATCAGCTTTGAGGAGGCCGTATACTCCTCCGACAGTGATACCTCGGCAAACAAACGCTCTGATGGTGGCTATGGCTGGGTTGTGGCTGCAGCTATTCTTGCATCATGGGCTGTATCCTGGGGTAGGCCACAGATCCTGTTAGTGCATGAGTATTGATACTAATTGGTGATGCAGGCATTAATACTACTTACGGGGTTTACGTGTCGTTTTTGATACAGAATAATTACCTGCCCGGGGGAACGCCACTACGATACGCTTTTGTTGGGGGGCTTTCTGTGGCTTTTGCTCTGGCTTCCGCGCCACTTACGAATTATATTTTGGTCAAGTTTGGCTTCCGAGTGCCCTTTGTAATCGGTAATTCAACAATCTTCAAGAATGCTGCATATCGTGGGGAAACAATATAAGCTAAATATCACAGGTATTATAAGCATCGTGCTTGGTCAGTGCTTGGCTGGCATCTGTACTACATTCGGAACCTATTTGATTTGCCAAGGACTGGTTTTTGGGCTAGGTATGTTCTTATTCGTTTTATTTAAAGCCATTTATATTTTTGTACATGATCTAATAAGTTGTCCACCTATTTTAGGCTTGGGTTCCGTGAGTCTCTCGGGGATGATTGTGTGAGGTGTCGTTGAGCTAATTTAGCTTCCCAGATCCTACTTTCCACACAGACACTATTAGCGCAGTGGTTTGATCAAAGACTTGGATTAGCTCAAGGAGTCACGAATGCTGGCTCGGGTCTAGGTGGTCTGGTGATCGCTAACACTACAAGAGTACTCATAGAGTGCCTGTCCATAAAGCGAGCTCTGATTATCAATGGGGCTGTATCCGCCGCTGTGCTGATTCCGTCCATCTTTATCCTCCGTGAGGGACCTATTGTTCAAGTGAAGCGAGCTGAACCATTCTCGCTGAAAGCTCTCAGTCACCCAGGCTTTATTTGGGTTTGGACTTATGGGTTTTGTGCAAGTGAGCCTACCTTCTCTGATTGTTCCCTATAGAGTCTTTGTCTGCTAATACCCTTCAGTGATGGGCTATTTCATTGCCATGTATACCATTGCTTCTTATTCTACCAATGGCTTAGGACTGTCGCAGAAAGAGGCTGCTGCTGTCCAGTCCCTATTTGCCGTCGGCTTATTACTTGGTCGCCCGTTCACGGGATACTTGTTAGATGTAGGAGGGAGGATTAACATCTCTATTCTTCTCAATTGCATAGCGGGCATTTCGTGTTGGGCTTTGTGGCTCCCATCCCGGTCTTTTGGTTTGATGGCAGTGTTTGCCATTGTCCAAGGGTGCACGGGTGGCTCGGTTTGGCTCTCCGCAGCCCCAATCACATCACAAATTGTTGGTCCAGCCGCTGCTGGCCCGGCACAGGCAACATTCTGGCTGTCGGTAGCTGCACCAGTTGCATTTTCCAGCCCATCAGCTATTGGGTTACTAGAATATTCCACAAATCATCTTCACCGACGTGGGGCCGAAGCGTATGCTATATCGATATGCTTTTGTGGTGGTCTATATGTTTTATCTAGCATACTGTTATGCGGAGCAAAGTTTTACGCTCAAAAATCCTTCAAAATTATGCAAATAACATAGGTATACAGATTGTAAATAATACATATCGGAAAGGTGCAAAAACACAACGCAAGAAAAACATGAGAGATACAACACAAATACTGTTTCTTTTGCCTATTTAGTGAACGGCCACTTTTTATCTTGAACTAGTTATTTTCCTTAGTCTTTCCTTTTGTCTAATATCTTAACTAAGTTGAAATTCTACAACTCTTCCTTTTCTGCCATGACATGCTCATTTTTCACCCCTGAACGGCCCTTTGCTACCACCTGAGCCTTAATTGTAAAAGTAATGTCTCTCTCATTATCGCCCCTATTTGGAGTTGTATGCTGGGTTATCCATGCGATCACTCCTCCGTCCTTTGGTTTCGGGCTGTATCTTGTCAGATCAGCGAGGTCACCTGTTTTGTTAGTTCCAGCCAAACGACAGTATTCGAACCTAGTTCACTATGAAGACAAACCACAAACCTTTGCATGAACTCTGTTCTGCCACCCAGAGTGGGAGTACACTATACAGTGCCCCCGGGGCAAAAACCACAATTCGTTTTGTATCCAACGGTCGTAGAAGAGCTGCTTTTTCTGGCTTCGGCGGCACGACTTTATTCGGGATTTTGGCGTTGCCGATGGAGCGCTCAAACACAGCATAGAGACCCTTTCCAGGCAAATTGTCGCTGCGTTCTTGGTTTTCTACCCACTCCCTAAGTGCAAGTGGTAGAGAAGAATAATCCATGCGCACCAACGGCCGATTATACCGATGGGGATCCATGCCGTCCCATCCCCCAGGATACGGGCGACCGAGAAACGAGCGCTTCAGTGCATCGGCGTATGGCGACAGCCCTTCCGGCTCCTCGTTGTACAAGTCATGCAATAAATATTCGCGGGCGTGGAATGTCCGCTCTGTGGCGCAAGCAACGTCGAACTTCTTGAGTCGGTGGTTTTGAAATGGATCAGACCAAGTAAAGTTCTCCACTTTGGTAGGCGTTATTGGCTTGTTGCTTTTGTACTGGCCGAATGCAAAAGCCGAGCCAGAAAGGGACAAAAGAGATAGAAGTAGTGTGGGCGTAGATAGCTTCATTCTTCTCGCAGGTGCCAGGAGCATCGATCGTGGACAAACAGAAGACTAATGGACCATGCAATGAAAGCCGAAAAAATCTTATAGTTTTTGAGAGTCACACATAGCCATGCAGCGTTGTAGAGTTCAGGAAGCAAGTGCATTCTGTCCTTATCGGAATAGGTTTCCGCTCTTCCCTTTTTGCCATCCTGATGTATGGTCCGGCTATATTAGATTTCAGACAGAGTCGTAACGGAATAACAAAATAGCTGGATTATAGATACTACTAAATGCTTTACATTCTGGCACCGCTGGCCAATTTTTATTGTTTTTTCCGTTTTTATTCTGGTAAATGAATGGGCGAAACATACATAAAACGAGCCAAGTTGGCGACGGTCAACTTACTTGCTGAACTATCTCAAATCTACGCACGAAGAACAGTCATACAAAATTTATAAGATGGCGTCGTATCCTACATCAAATATATGCGAATAGACGCATTTCCATCAAAAAAATCACTGCAATACATCACACGACTCATCTGAAGGCCTCCGTACCTAGCTGTGAACTCTTAACAAGCGACAGGTAAAAAGTGGGCCGTTTACGGGCTAGCCATATGAAGACTAGTGTAAACCAGGTAAATATCTTATCGCAAAAAAAGCTTCACGATCAAACATGCAGAATGAGCTCTTTCAACGCTACGTCATAAACCGCAATTATCTGCGCCTGATTTTTTTGCCTCTAAGTTTATGCGGATAGAATCTGTGGTCTAGGTGCGACGGAACATAAAGCTGGCCGGGATTTCGTGATATTGCTAGCTGTCTGCCTTTTTAACCTTGTTCCCGATTTCATGCCTTGGACACTTCCAACACACCAGCACAACGCGCACCATGAGCAGCAAGGATAATACGCGGCCGCACAAGCGGCCGAAGGCAACAGCACACAGCTCCAATGGAGCTTCAGCTTCACAAACAAACACGTCTGGCTCCGATGCGGCCGACTCCGTGGACCTCCTGTCGTTTCTCAGCTCCCGACAGAAAGATATCAGCACATTGCACGCCCACATGAAAGCTAGCAAAAATGGAAAGACAGAGAGAGCTTTCCAAGCACTGCCGCGGACCATGCGACGTCGGACGGCCAGCCACAACGCTAAGCGGCTCCCGCAGCGGCTTCGTGGCCGAGCCAAGCGCGACCAGGCATCCGACAACACACCCAGCGTTGCCGTGGGCCTCGAAAAGCGAAAGAGAGCGAGGCCAGCGAGTGCCTGGGTGTTTGAAAATGTGAAGAAGCGCATACGGCTACAAGGAGACAAGAAACTGGCAGCACTCGGATTGGCCTGTCGCTCGGATCCTTCACCCAAGGACGCCACAACCGCCGAGAACGAAGCAATGGAAGTCGCCGAAGAGGACGAGGACAACGACGCGCAGACCGAAGCGCCGGCCCCCAACACACTACTGCCCATCAAGTATTTGAAGCTGCCGACCCATGCCTGGACATCGAAACGCGCACAGATGAGCACGCCCGGGCCGACATGGAACTCGGTGATCACCAAGACACCCGCAGACAAGACCTATCGCGCGACGATGCGCACAGCTGGCGTGGCAGCAGGGCAGTGCATCTGTTGGGACACAAGCTACATGGCTGTGATATCCTTGAAAGGGAATGCGAAGGAGATAGAAAAGTCCTTGGGATCCGTCATCGAGCCGCGTCTTCTCAGCCCGTCTGTGCAGAGCGGCGCTCGGTGCGTGGACGCAAAACTGCCCCGAAAATTCGGTTACCAGTTGAGCCCCGGTGGCGGGAATGAATTTTCAGGACCTGGGAACTGCGGCGCGCTGACTGTGTGGTACAACCCAACCGAAACTATCGGCGAAGGTACTGCTGCAGCGGGTCAGTCTACGGGTCAGCGGCAAGCGTTTCTCAGGGTGCACCCGACGCTTTTTCACGACGTATGGGCGACCCTGGCCAATGAAGCGAAGAAGCAGCATTTATCTGTGAGCCTACAGGACTTCCGTATGGAGGTAGGCGGCATCGAGATCACTGGAAGTGGCGCCGCTGAAGCGCTTTTAGCCACGCTCGTTCCTCACCACACAAGTGACTCGCCGATCGAACCCCGAGGTCGGGACTTCCTGCGAATGCGCTTTATGGATATGTCGGCGATTCCCAGTGCAAGTGGCGCCATTCTGGCTTTTGACATCCAAGATCCTCGGCTAGATTCCGACATCGATAAGCTAGAGCCGGGTCCTCCTAAAGCGACTAGGTCCTCTGCGAACGCCGGCGTAGACTTCGTCCAGAAAAGCCTTGAGGAGGCGGCCAACTGGCCCGGCAGCAAGACGGGCAAGCCTTCGGGTCTGTTTGATGATGTGCGCCGGCAAAGAGCTGGCTGGATCGTGGGCCAATCGGTCCTCGATAAACGTCGGGGGAAGCTGGGGCCGGGCCAGAAGTTGTTGGCGAACGAGAATAACAACCCCATTCCCGTGATTGTGGCTTTGCCCAGCTCTCCGGTTCCCCTGTCTGCCAACTCGTCTGCGGACGCGGCGAGCCCTACCTGGACACTTTTGGCGCCACGGCGCTGCATCGACGTGATCTGGCGCAGCGTGATGCACCGGATCCTCCCCAGCAGTGGGCGGCGACCATTGTTTGGCGGCTATGATGAGCACTACTCCCTGTCCGTGGAGCGGGGCCGTCCATGGTTTCCGGCCGATTTCCCGGGGACGCCGACAGGATGGGGCTGGGAGCTGCAGGAGCGGCAGCGGCAGCAGAATGTCTGGAACCGGAAGCCTTCGTCGAAGCGGACCAACTGGGACACGTTTAGTCTAGGCAACGGCGAGGCGACAGGTGAGACGGGGTCTCCTTTCGGCTGTGCCTGGGAGCATCTCTTTGGCCAGCCGCGTGTTGACGAAGCGGCAGAGGAAGCCATCAGCAAAGTACCTGCATCTGCTGTAGATGAAGGGGCTGCTAGCAAGAAATCAGGGCAGCAGCAGCCTCCGATGCTCAAGCGGAGTAGCTTGCCAGATATTGTCCGCGGAATGCAGCATGTGCGGTGGACCGAAGTGCAGCAGGCCATCAATGGTCTTCGTTTGCAGAAACTGGCGGACATTCCGTGGCGAGCGGACTTCCCTCTGCTGACGGTCTCGATTCGCATGGTGAAGCGTGGCGTTGGATCTCCAGGCGCCCGCATCTACCGACTGCCGTCACGCTCTCAGGCATTAGAGGGCACTACCGAGGGCCACAAGGCTATGAAGCGGTGGCTGGCCCTGGCTGAATCCGCCGTGAATGACCATCGTGAGGGCCAAAAGCAAGACAAGAAGAAGACGCTGCAACGGACTCCGTCTGGAGCCGACGAGGGCGTGCGAAAGCGGCTCTATGCCAGGTCACTCTTGGAGACGAGGCTGCCCTACCCTCGTCCGGACTCCTTTGAGAACATGCCGTCGCCTCCGGCCAGCAATCTCATTGGCTTCGTGACCAGCGGCTCGTTCAACCAGCAGTCGGGCAGCGGCAGAAGCATTGGCCACGTCTGCGCACGGCGGACGGCCGAGGCGGTTTTCGATCGCCTGCGTGAACAGGCAGAAGATGGTGAGCAGCAGAAGAAAGAGCTGGGTGCGTCGTCGCCAGCGGCCAAAATGGCGCGACTATGCATTGTGCGCAATGTGGGAGAGAAAGTTGGGCGGCTCGCTTATTGGCAGCCGATTAGCCATTAGACTGTGTGAACAAGCGAGCATATGTAGTAGCATGAATATTGAGATACCATTCCGTATCATACTACGTTCGCGGCTATGTCTTTTCAAAGGTCGTCCACGCCAGAGGCCGCGGGCAATACTAGGTGAAAATGTTCCTGGCGGCCATACACCCATTCCCACGACTTTTTGCCATCGTCCCAGTACACGTCCTCTTCCAGTGGAAAGTAAATGGTCCTGTTGATCTCCGGGACAAAATGCTCGGCCAGCAGCTCGATGCTGTAATACATGTTTGGCAGAAGGGGCAGTTCGCCCAACACAGGCACACCGTCTTGCAAATTGGTCATTCCTGTCCGGTCAGCAATCTGGAGCTCGGCCAAGACACAAGGAAGCAGAAAACACTTACCAATTACCGTTCCGGCGGCATGACCCCAGTCACCAATGGGGTGAGAGTACACCTTCCCATGGATGTCCTCGGCGGCCATTACATCCAAACAGTCTTTCAAAATAGCGTTGCCGGACTGGCCAATAGAAGTAGACATGGCAGACCGAACGATGTCCTGCAGACGATTTGCACGAGCCAAACCATCCCGAAAGCCTTGCGGAATTAGTTCGTCATGGCTCTTGCCCAAAGAGAGGGCAGCTGGTGGCACGACGTAGCCCAAGTGCTGCGTGTCTGTGTTGAGGCCGAGCGCGGTAATTCCAAAATCACAATGTAGCACATCACCATACTGTATGACGACGCCGTCAGCTTGCAGGGAACGGGTGGCAAAGTCTTTCTCGGCCACCGCAAACGGGTCCCCGCCTGATATCACAGACACCGAGGGATGAAACCAGGTGGTCAGATTCTGTGCTTGCAACCGTTCCCGCATCCACCACTCGACGTCGGCCGTCGTTGTTGTTCCTGGCTTTGTGACCACGCTTGAACTGAAAGCCTCGCTAATCAGCGCCCAAGCGGTCTCTTGGAGACGTCGGTACCAGGCAAGCCGTCCAGGGACCATGGTGGCGACCAGCTCAATAGGCAGCAGCGGCGTATCCGATACGAGCCGTGCGGCCCACTGCGGCCCCAACTCTCGCTGAATGACGGCCAGCTCGCCGGCATGTAGACCAGAGCTGAAGGCAAGCTCCTCGGCCGCATTCACAGCGATGCGGGAGGGCTGGGCTGCTTCTAGCACGGCCAGCAATTCGGCCCACACGACGGGGGTATTGTCGATCCAGACATGTTCGGTGGCCGAGAGACCCGTGGTAGGATCGGTGAGGACCTGTTGCTGGAAAATGGACCGTGAGGCTAGCGCTGTCCAGCCACTGTCCGGGATTCCGGTGACGTAAAGAACCGTTGTGCGTCTTCGAGCCGAGAACTGGAGGGCCGCTTTCAAAGACCAGAAGATGGTGTCCTCGGCATACTCGCGCTGGCTCATCTGCATGTAAGCCGCAGTGTCAGTGTGGTCCATTCAGATATGTGTGAGTAAACTGGGATAGGCGACTTACAAGCCATGCATCGACGCCATGTTTCGCGAGAAGACCTGGAATCAGGGCCTTTCGTGAGGCCGTCCAGTTGTCTTGGATAGCCGCCTGTTCTCGCAGCGGTGGGAGGGTGTGGTACGTTGGCGACGAGCTAGCCGTAGCGAGCCTCGCCAGGTTAGAGGCCAAAAGTGTGAAGACGATTAGCAGTAGATGCATCGTGGGTGACGGGGAGCTGCGGCTTGGCCTTTGTGCACATTGGGTGAGAAGGCAACACCTGGTGGCAGTTGGCAGCCGTAGCTCTTAGCGCAGCGGCTGCCGCTTACTGGGCAAGCGCGCCCCATCCCCCCGCCTCTTCAGAGGGCCCTAATGCTGGCCTCTACCGGTCGAGGGTTTGGCCAATGGACTGCGGGGCAGCCGAAATTCGCTTCACAGTAGGGAATCTCAGCACAACTTGCAACTTTGCTCGGCAGCGAGCACAGCCACGGCAACATATAAAGGATTTTGTTATGAGGAGAGCAGGTCTATACAGCTTCCGGCCGCCCGGCATGCCACTGCATCTGTCTCAGCTTATAGGCGGTTGAGCTGTCGTTTTGTGCTGCGATTAACAGTGAGCCAGTGGTTTCTACGGAGCAGGCATATGCTGAACACCAGCCTCCAAGGGCAACAGCGACCCGTGGCTGTAGACCGAGGCCGTAACGCGGGGCAGGCTCGGTTGGCCGCGGCAAAGCATTCCCGATTTTTTTCACCTAGCATTTTCGTTAGGCTACGGAGTAGAGGCAACATACTACGGAAGGCCTAAAGGAGCTTCAGTGGACCTCTTTGCAAGGCGAACTTCGCATCCAAATCAACTTGCGAGTGCCCTCCGGACTGCGAGGAATTGAGCTCCAGCCGAGTATTGCAGGCCCATAGTTCACCTACTGTCAGCTGCTTGCGTTCCTGGCATTGATCTGTTTTCTACATTTCTTGTAGCATCCCGGGACCGACGTCGGGCCATTGCCGAATCCTCACTTGGCTTTCTTGACTACTTATTTGGCCTCGCGACCAAACCTCGCTCTGGTTTTATTCTCTTTCTTCTCTGCTTTTGCAATAAGACCTGTGAGCTACCCACCATTGTCTTTCTTTATTGTGTTGTTTCTCGTTCCGGTGTCTTCATAATTGTATTGCTTTCCCCCCTTGCATTATTCTCTCGGCTCCAGCTCACAGACAGCCATGTCTTCGGCCACACGCAGTCTGCGTCTTGCGTCTCGGGTGCTTCGTCCGCAGACCACATCCTCTTCTGCTGCTGTCGGCTCTCTGCTTCTGCGTTCTTCTGCTCCGGCCCTGACTGCTGCAGTTGCTCACACAGCCACTCCAGCACAGACCCCAAGGCACGCTTTTGTCTCTTCTGGCCGCCGTCACTACTCGTCTGCCCCCGTCTCGAAGCCCAACATGGCCTACGACAAGGAGATTGACGACATTGCGTCGTACGTCAGCGAGGTTCCGATTGACTCGGAGCTGGCCGTAAGTTATCCGTTCTCCGTCTCCCCCCCGCGCCCCCTCCCTCTCCCCCCAACTAATCCAGACGATAGATCGACACCGCTCGTTGGATCCTGCTGGACACTCTTGGCTGCGGTCTTGAGGCTCTTCGCTTCCCCGAGTGCGTCAAGATGCTGGGTCCCACCGTTGACGGCACTGTGGTGCCCAATGGCACTCGTGTTCCGGGCACGCACTACGAGCTAGACCCGATCAACGGTGCCTTCAACATCGGCGCCATCATCCGCTGGCTGGACTACAATGACTGCTGGCTGGCCGCAGAATGGGGCCACCCGTCAGACAACCTCGGTGCCATTTTGGCTGTCGCTGACTGGATCAACCGCACCAACAAGAGCGGCACGGCCAAGAAGATCGCAGGTGGCCGCTTCGTCACTGTGCGCGATGTTCTGGCCTATGCTACCAAGGCCCACGAGATCCAGGGCAACCTGGCGATCCTGAACTCGTTCAACAAGGTCGGCCTCGACCATGTGGTCCTCGTCAAGGTGGCTAGCGCGGCTGTCGTGGCTGATATGCTTGGTATGGGCAAAGAGGGTGTAGCTGCCGCCGTCAGCCACGCCTTTGTCGACGGCCAGAGCCTTCGCACCTACCGCCACGCGCCCAACACCATGTCTCGCAAATCGTGGGCGGCCGGCGATGCATGCCAGCGCGCTGTGACGATGGCGCTGCGCGTGCTGCAGGGCGAGTTGGGCGTTCCGACGGTGCTGACGGCCAAGACATGGGGCTTCTACGATGTGCTGTTCAAGGGCAAGCCGTTTGAGTTCAACCGGCCCTACGGTAGCTACGTCATGGAAAACGTGCTGTTCAAGGTCTCGTACCCGGCCGAGTTCCACGCGCAGACGGCCGTCGAGGCGTCGGAGAAGATCTTCCACCAGCTCAAGGCGGCCGGCAAGTCGGCTGCGGACATCAAGGCCGTCACCTGCCGCACCCACGAGGCGTGCATCCGCATCATCGACAAGCAGTTTGCGCAGCTCAACAACTTTGCCGACCGCGACCACTGCGTGCAGTACATGTCGGCCGTCATGTTGATGTACGGCCGCCTAACGGCCAGCGACTACCTGGACGCCTCTGAGGCCGCCACCAGCCCCGAGCTCGACGCCTTGCGCAAGAAGATCAAGTGCGTCGAGGACCCGGCCTTCACGACTGACTACCACGACGCCTCCAAGCGCACCATCAGCAACGCTCTGACCGTCGAGCTCAACGACGGTACCACCCTGCCCGAGGTCGTCGTCGAAGCGCCGCTCGGCCATCCGCTGCGCCGCGAGGAGGCCAAGCCCGTCATCCTGGCCAAGTTCAAGCGCCACCTCGAGCCGCACTTTGGCGCCGACCGCGTCAAGGAGCTCGTCGAGCTAAGCACCGACGGCAGCCGCGTCGATAGCCTGCCTGTCGACGAGTACCTTGACCTCTACGTTGTTGACAAGAGCAAGTTTGTCAAGGAGAACAACTAGAGGGAATACAAGTGGAGCATAAAACAAAACAAAACAAAAAAAAGATCTAGCAATCATTAGAAGAGGCGCTTATATTAAAAAAGATATCATCTATTGTAGTCAATGAAATATGTAGTTTTGCGCAATGCATATACTCCCGCGACAAAGCCCTGAAGCAGAACACAAGAGAAACAAATGTAGACGAACAAAGACGAAAAACAGCCAGAAACAAAAAGCCAACTCCGTGTCATCGTATCAATGAATGTATACCCCCCAAATCCCCAAATCCCCAAATGCCCCCTAGTCGTCCTTGTTGGCATCCAGGATCTCCCCCGCAAACAGGCAAAACAGAAAATCCAGCCACCAGATTAGCTTCCAGTACAGGCTCGCTTTTTCCCAGTCAAACAGCCCGTTCTCCTTGCGCGGCACCTGATTGCCAATGATCGTTCCTGTCAGCCGGTGCAGCAGCGGCAGCCGCTTCACAAACTGCCGCATCGTCGACTCCCGTGGCAGCAGCGCCTGCTCTGGCGACTTGAGCGTGGCCCGCCGCGCCGTAGGAATCTTGCGGCAGAAAAGGTTGCTGTCTACGCCTCCAGGCGCCGCTCCGCCGCTCTCTGGTTCCTTGCCGAATCCACTGCCACTGCTCGACACCGCCAGCGCTCCCGGGATGTGCATCGACCCGCCGCGCCCGCTGTTGGTCTGCGAAAAGCTGCCGCTACCAGCACCCGTAAGGGTGGTGGATGACGATGTCGACGCTGCTCGTCCAAAACCGTGGTCGTTGAGCTCTTCGTCACCATCGTTCACCGTGCCCGATTCCACGGTGTGTGATGACGGAGACACGGATCCGCCCCAGAATCCTCGCCGGTGGTGCCGTGCCTGCTCGTATTCCATCGACGCCTCCGGATCGGGCACAGCCACATCGTCGCTATCGGGGATTGGAACGCCCCGAAACGGCTCGGCGGAAACAAGGAACCCCAGCACCCGTTGCGGCGACGCGTACAGTGCTGCTTCGGCCGCCTGGGCCGACTCAAACGTCACCTTCACCCAGTGCCGCCCGCTGGCCGCTCGCTGCATCACGGCCTGTCGCTCGGCCGCTGTGAGTGCCAACGTTCCGTTTGAGGCCACGGTGGCCGCCGCAATGGCTGCTGCGTCGCGCAGGCTCGACCGGTACCGGCGGCTGGTCATAGGCGGATCGCGTGGGTAGTCTTCGCAGATGCGCCCGGCAAGCTGCTCGTAGTGGTGCAGAGCGGCGTATTGGTAGTCGGGCGAGCGGTAGCCACGGAGAATTATCTCAGTCGGCTGGTTCTGGTGCTTCGAAGCAGTCCTCTGTGATGGCTGAGACGTCTGGCTTTGCTGTTGTTGTTGCTGCTGGTCGTCTCCCACGCCGTTGAGGCTGCCGCTGCTGACTTTGCGCGATCCGATGCCGTGACCACTAGTCCCCGGTGCGTCGAGATGCTGGTCGCTGCCAGAGCCGCCCTGCTTGCCGGACGAAGGCTGGTCCGGGTCCTGTGGCAAATGATGCTGGTGTTGGTTCTGGATAGCTAGTTCCTGATCGCGCTTCCAGGTCCCAAAGATCTCGTCGGCTGCGGTCGTCGTCGTCGTGATTTTTGATGGCTGCGGCTGTCCGCTTCCAGGGCCAGCCGATCCAGCGCGCTGTCGTGATCTTGCCCGTCCAAACGATCCTTGGTTTGCGACGGCTTGTCGTCGTAATCTGGCCGACCGGCGTCTAGAAGAACGCACGCGCGTTAGCATCCATCTTAGCACGGTAGAGTACTCATACAAAGTAAGAGCTGCACGTACTCATCCGCTGCCCCAACTATCGCAAACGGCCGTGTAATGCCATCTTTCCCCGTGTACAGCTCATCGTCTGGCACATTGTGCAATACTAACGGCGCCATATTCGAAAGACAACAGAACCGCCCACAGAAGAAAGGAGAAACAACGACCAAAAAATGACAGGACCAAACGTAGGTGATTTAGTCGTGTCGCTGCACTGGCAGGGTTGCAGGATCAGATGCGAGAGTGAAAAAAAAAATTCCGAATGATAGTTGAGCTGTACGAGTATACGCCAGTGTTCCTCGTCGCGTCAAGCTGAAGACGATAAAAAAAATAGCTGTCACAGGCTCCCCAGCAACAGCCAGGGGTGTCCACTTAGCTCTTAAAGTCACGTGCTTTAAAATTCAAGCTCAAAGACCAAGCATCAGTAGCGAATTCCGGATGCCTCAAGGGAACCATAAACTGCTCTATACTTTGCAGTTTTTAGCTTTTGTTTCAATAGCGTGGCTTTTTTTCTTCGATAGAGCCGCTTGTCACGCTTCTCTCATTCCCAGAACATCGAAATACTGAGGCTTTGGAGTATTTGGAGGGGTATGTAAAGATACATTCTTTGGGTAGAGTATTAGCGTGCGAAGGTTGTACCACTACACCCTCGCTGTCTAGTTACAGAGTGGAAAATTGGCAACGCTAAGAACCTTTTTTTATTTTTTTCTTGGTGATAATTTTTTTGTTTCTTAACCACGCCAGACAGCATTCACTGCATTCTCCTAGACGCAGGTTCCGGACAGGCCGTCAAGAAGACTCAGTTCTTACATCCACAAGTCGCCATGTCTTCAGAAACTCCTGCTACCACTACTCGGCATGCGCCCGAAGAGCGGACCGCCATCGGCATTGCCTTTGGCAACTCCAACAGCTCTATCGCTTACACCTTTGACGACCGTGTCGAGGTGATCGCAAACGAGGACGGCGGTACGCATTTGCTGCTACTCGTTTCTTGCTACAGGAATACTTCTAACACTGCATAGACCGTCAAATTCCTACTATTCTGTCCTACGTCGACGGCGAGGAGTACTACGGCCAACAAGCCAAGAACTTCCTTGTCCGCAACCCCAAGAACACCGTCGCCTTCTTCAAGGACCTTCTTGGCAAAGAGTACGTCCAGCTGCCCCCGAGTTTAGTGGTGCCATGCCTGCTTCGAGAATATTTGCTAACTGCCACAGCTTTGCTGCCATCGACCCCACCTACTGCCACGCTTCTGCCCACCCCCAGGAAACCAACGGCGAAGTCACCTTCACGATTACCGACAAGCCGTCCACTGCCGGCAGCGACGATGAGGATCCTACCCCGGCCGAGCCGTCGACCGTCTCTATTTCGGAGATTGCCGAGCGCTACCTGCGCCGCCTTGTAGGCTCTGCCTCCGACTACCTCGGCCGCAAGGTCACCTCTGCCGTCATCTCAGTGCCCACCAACATCACCGACAGCCACCGCGACGCCATTGTCAAGGCCGCCGATGCCGCCGGTGTTGAGATCCTGCAGATGATTGCCGAGCCCGCTGCCGTCGCGGCTGCTTACAACGCCCGGATAGACTCCGAGGCCAAGGGCGCCGAGCCGGCCAAAGACAGCACCATTGTTGTGGTTGATCTGGGTGGTACGCGCTCCGATGTGGCTGTTGTCTCTTCCAGCGCCGGCATGACCACTGTCCTAGCCTCTGTGCACGACTACGAGTTCGTCGGCGCGGCTCTGGACAAGGTGCTCATCGACCACTTTGCCAAGGAGTTTGCCAAGAAGAACAAGGGCCTCGACCCCCGCGAGAACGCCCGCAGCCTGGCCAAGATGAAGCTGGAGGCCGAGGTCACCAAGAAGACGCTGAGCCTGGGCTCCAACGCCTCCTTCAGCGTCGAGTCGCTGGCTGACGGCATCGACTTCACCGCCACCGTCAACCGCTTCCGCTACGAGACCTTGGCCCGTCCCATCTTTGACGGCATCAACCGCCTCGTTCAGTCGGCTGTCGTCAAGGCCGGCCTGAGCCCCATCGACATTGACGTCGTACTTCTGTCCGGCGGCCTGGCCCACACCCCGCGCATCGCCGACAACATGAGCGCCCTGTTCAAGGGCATTGTCGAGGTGGTCGCCCCCAGCACCTTGCCCACGGCCACCAACCCCTCCGAGCTGCAGGCTCGCGGTGCTGCGCTCCAGGCCAACCTAGTGCGCGATTTTGACCACGATGAGATCGAGCAGAGCGCTCACTCCGTCGTCCGCACCGTGCAGCACACCGCGCTGGCTATCGGCGTGGTGGCCACGCTAGCTGCTCCGGGTGAGGGCCAGTCCGCGGAGGTGTTCACGCCTATCATCGCCGCCCACTCTGCCGTCCCTGTGCGCCGGGCGATCCTGGTCCCTGGCCCTAAGGACGGCGGCGACGTGCTCCTGCGGTTTGCAGAGGGCAGCACCCATGTGCAGACCATCCCGGCTCCCAAAAAGGAGAAGGCGGAGAAGGACGGGGAGGATTCGGACGAGGACTCGGACGAGGACTCGGATGAGGAGGAGGATCTGCTAAAGAAGGGCTGGAAGGTCGAGGACCTGTTGGCCGAGGTGGCTCTCCGTGATGTCAAGAAGTCTGCCAAGATCGAGGTGGCCATCAGCATCCGTGCCGACATGACAGTCAGCTTCACGGCAAGGGAAGTAGGCGGCAAGGCGGCCGTCCGTGGTACTCTGTAAATAGGCGCAACGAACGCGCCCCCCCTACAAACAAAAGCGTGTACCGGAAAGGGACACGAGTCGGATTGGATGTTTAGAAGGGATAGAAGCCGTCTCACATCGCTAGAGGGAATAAAAATCTAGTAGACGTACATACACTATAGACGAATGAGAACGACAAAGACTCGACATGTGTTCCCGGGAGTACAATTATAAGTATAGGTATATTGGTATTTGTTTATCGCTGTTGTACACCCTATCTACACAAACCTCTAGATGGAAACCAGTCTGGCGGTATGCACAAAATCCTAACAGGCCAGCTTTATTGTTTCCGCCCATTCCTAAATGCATGCTCTCATCTTCCCATCATCGTCTCATGCTAGGGGAGCCGGAGTCGATGCGGCGGCGGCGGCTGGTTGTTGACCGGTTGGCGGCAGGAAAATCGGAATATAGGTGACGGCAAGAGCCATGACTACAGAACAGTTAGGACCGACAAGGCACATGCTGCAACAATCACGAAGAGGAAAACTCACAAGACATGGCAACCGAGAAGTAGCCGGGAGTGCCTCCCTCGCGCGTGCTCTCACTCTCGCCCATCCAGCTCATGATGCTAAACACAACAGCCCCCCTATGGTTGTTAGCAATTTTCTGTCACGTCTGCTAGGTGCCTAAGTATACGCACCAGCCGACATAGCGGTTACGCGACACCATGGCGATCATCGGCATAACGGAAGACATCGAGGACGCAGCATCGGGGTCTTTGCTCGCAGGGGGAGCCTGATATGGCACGGCTGGTCATGACACTGTTAGATAGCTGTGTTCCAGAACAAACAAAACCAGAAGATGCGACGCAACGGCACAACTCACCCAGGGCGACCCGGCGTTGGTCTTTCTTGGTCGACATCTTCGAGTGTGTGGCACGGGGCTTGGGTGTCGCACCGTGACTTCTCTGTAAGCGACTTGGGAATGGAGATGTCTGTTCAGAGATGGGAAGCGTAAAGCCAGAGATGTTTGCGCAGGTAGCGACTTTGCCTAGGCGCTTTGCTGGGAAATTGCGCCAATGGACTCGATGAGTCAGCAGACTATCACTCGTACATAGGGCCGCCGTAGTTAGCGACCCCTATTGACTTCGGTGGTCACATACCAGTTGTCCTCATTTCGTCTAATGTCAAACGTCCCAGTGCTGTATGTATTAGGAGGTGGAGCACGACGTTCTTATTCAAATTTTGTATTTCATCTTGTATTTTCCTAGCATTTCACCTACCTCTCGTACTGATCTATCTCGCTCACAGCACGGCGAAGACCACAAGCAACGCTCGATGTATGCATCTACCGGGTCGCTAGCATTTGGCAACGAAAGCAATACACTTTACGGAGCATTCCTCCTGCGGCGGTGCCCAAGCCGAAGTGCCACAGAGGAAGGTCAATCCAACGCAGCAGTGGTGGAGCAATTTGTGTTAATATGACAAATATAGCGCAACCAAAGGTTTGGGGGGGCGGCGGTACCTCTTAACCGGATAGAGCAACCCGTTTCTCCACACTGGCCGCAGCTTGCGCTGTAATCAAGCTCCAGTGTGCTGTCGCACTCGTATGCCTAGCTACTCCGTAAAAAGAAAAAAAACACACCGAAGAAAAGGTTCCGGATAACTGAGCAGACAGATATGGCTCTAGTGCGCGAGATGCGGCTGACTTGATTGGCCTGTGTGCACGCCTCGAAACAACGCTGCAGTAGAAAAGCATAATCCCTGTGTTTTCGCTCTCCTTAGGCCCCGTTTCGCCAATATCCGTCTGGTTAGTTGCACTTCCACCCACCCAAAGCGAGCCTAGACCATCCGACCCGCCCAACCCTGATCGCAACAACGCTATTCGGAGCCATCGCCACCAAGCAATAGACAACCCCATCACCAGTTTGCTCGCGGTCTTGTCTTCCTGCGCCTCACGGAAGCTACGCCTTTTTAGCGAACGTTGCACGATGATAACACGGCTCTCGTGTGCGATTCCCGACGCTCAGTCCCTGTGACCAAAACCGCGAACACATCACCTATTGTAACTCCGATTCTGCATCACTAATCCGAACGGTGCTTTTTGACCATCGCCTATTCTCCCCCGACAGCCCCGTTTCGACCATCTTTGGCCATCCAACCACAGTCTACGGTCTGAGTTGCTGGTTGCGCAAACTCGGCCATGGTGGACTCGGGCGCAACCAGCCTCTGCCTCCTTCGCCCGAATTGCGACGCCTCCACCGCACCCCTTCGTCCTTGCGCCGTTTCGGCTAGATTTTTGTCCTTGTAAAGGACGACGACGACTGCACCGGAAATCGTGGAAAGCCAATCCCGGCGCTGTTTTCTGCGACGGGCGGATGACGGCCTCCTTGTGCTGTTCCCGGTACGTTGAGCCTGCTATCCTCACCTCTGGGACCGTGTGCTTTTTCCGACAAGGGATTGAATGCTCATCATCGTGTCTTTATTTGTTCCATACTACAGATCCCCTCTCTCGCTCCCATCGCGATACCTGGCCGCTGTCGCGAGCGACCGCTTCATCGATGTGCGATTGACGACGCGCCTCTTCCCAACACAGAAAATAGGTGCCGGTGGCCTAGGTCGCCGTTCCTATGGCGAGCGAACCTCCGCCCGTACAGTCCGTGGTGCCGCCGGCGCCTCGGCGAGTGGCCGAACCACATGGACGGGTCGAGAAGCATCCACTACCACATCTGCTGTGGCAACAGAGGCACCAGCAGCAGCAGTTGCGAAAACAGCAGGCATACCAAGCTCAATATCAACAGAAACAGCTAGAACAGCAACGGCAAGAGCAACAGAAACAGCAACGGTTACAAGAACAGGCCCAGGAGGAAGCACAACAGCGACAAGCGCGGCGTCAGCATGAGCTGGCACAAAAGCACCTGTTGCGGCAAGAGAAGAAGCAGAAGAAGAGCAAACTGCATTCGAAGACACAGCACGTAATTAACCATCATGCGTGGTCTCTTCCCCTAGGAACCTCGCCCCCAACATCTTTGCCGACTCCTACTCGATTCGCGAACTCGACTGATCCCTTTGATGTATCTGCGCATCATGGATCAGCCTCTTATTTCCGGGGCCTCAATTGCGACTCGGACAGCGAGGTGTTCAAAGCTGATGTAGGCCATGCTAGTTCAGGGGCCAGCCAAGCAGACGCGGTATCAATATCTAACATGGATGCTATTCTACAGGCCACGCCATCCCAGCCCGCATCGAAAGCCAGTACCCCGAGACACGCCGCCGTTTTCCAACCCGATCCCCCGATATGCGCTCCCCGTGGGCGATTACCATTCGGCGAATTCTCGTGGACAACAGATACCAGCCAAAAAGGCGCCGAGGAGAAGCCCGCGGCCGCACCAGCTGCGACAGCGTCACCCGGTTTTTCGTCTCCGGGAACGCCAGGGACCAGTACCAGCAGCAACAGCGGGAGCTTAAGGGCATCTGTTTTCAAACGACCCGGTTCTCTGTTGTACAACACCAGCGGCAATACGCAACGGGAGCCCGACGCTGCTGGAAAAGAACGGCCAAAACCGTGGCAATTCGAGGTCCCGCCAGGCACACCGCATTATGTGGTGCCTCATCCCAACCGGCGATTTGGAGGGCTGGCGAAAGCAGGAAACCGAGGCTTTCCCACGCCCTCGCCTCATTCGGGAATGGGAGCTGGGAGAAATATCGGCGGTGGCCTCCGCGGACACGGCAATATGCTGAGTGGGAGTGGCAGCAATTCCAATAATGGCACCATGAATAACGCTGCTGGAAACAACAATAATAGCAGCGTGGCATCGGCGAACAACCGCACACAAAAGGGATCAGCAGTCCGGTATATGGACTTCAATCCCTGGACTGGCTCACATCCCGAGGACCGTTTGACGGATGCGACGATTCGTTTTGGATTCGGAGACCGGCAAAGTTCCCAATCCCAGGCCAACCCAGACACAGGATCGGCGCGAATGTGGCTGCCCCAGTTACTTAAGCAGAAGAACAGCACGACAATGCTGGGACAGGCTCTCGTGCTCGCCAATGCCCTCTCGCGCGACAAGAACCATATTGCCCCAGCATCGCAATTCAAGCTTCCGCCGCGAGTCACTGTCACCGAAACACGGCGGGAAACCTGGCTACGAGACTTGACGAACCCAGGCATTCCTCTGCGCAAGCTCAGCCGCACGATTCCTCACGGTTTGCGTGGAAAGGTCCTACTTGAGCAGTGCATGCTCAAGGCGGTGCCCGTCGATCGTGCCATATGGTTGGCGCGGTGTGTTGGTGCCCAGGAGCTGCGAGCCTTCAAGAGGAAAGGCACATCCAATGTGGCGACGCTGGCCGAGTCGGAGCTGAAGTGGCTCAAGGAATGGACCCTCACTACCCAGCAGTTCGTCGAGTCTTTCCTGTCCGATATTGACTCTGACAAGCCAGGATGGAGAAAGAACTTCCAATACGCGTACGTTGTCTGCTATCTATCTCTGCTTTGTGACACTAGTACTGATGGCCATCTAGGACGCGCTTCGTTAGGCAGCTATATCTCGAACGGCTACTCGAGCCGGATCAGTTCCTCATCTGGATGCTTACCGGCCTCCGAAATGCAGCCAGACTTCCCGTGGCAGCCTCGTCAGCGCCTTACTTTGACGCCTGGGTGTTCGTAATCGATGGATATCTCCAGGACATCATTCAAAAAAGAAGGACGAGCTGCCACCTGGCTGTGTCGGTGCTGTCCCGGGTCGACTATGTAAGTTGGATCATGAAGCGATTGTGCGGCAAGCGAGGCGAATCACTTCTAACGCATGTAGCTATCGCAATTTGAGGCAGCTCCGGGGTCCCTGTCCAAGACGAAAAGATTCTTGCGGCACCTCGTCCTCACCAACCCCGACGCCTTTGTCAGCCATGCTGTCTGGCCCCGATTCGGAAGTATCTTGGACAGTCTTTTTGATTCACCACCACCACACGCCCCCGACCAGCCCTTCAACCTGTCGACCAAGCCAGAGTCCGACGGGCCGTATGTCATTGCTTCCATCCGGGACCGCAACGTCTGCCTTCGTTCAGAGAGCCCAGAGCAAATGGAGCTGGCTTTGAACAAGCTTCAACCCTTGGACGACGCACTGCGCCGCCCGGTCGACTTCGAGTCCCACTTTTCCCGCTTTTCGCGCCATGGCAAAGATGCTTCTGTCCCTCTGGTGATCCAGTGGTGTGCAAGCTTCCATCGTCCAGGCTTAGCCAAGGTGTATATTGCGGCGCAACTAATCGGCGAGCTCTGTAGCGGCGATGCTAAACTGGCCACGAGCTACGTCCTAGGATACCTCTCCTCCGTCACCAACGACGAGGCAGGAACTGTGGCACCAAAGCCAGGCCCGTTGAACCACGCGGCAGGAGCCCACACAGATGCACAGCAGAAATTGCATCTTTTGGACGACAAGCAGTCCGAAGGCAGCCAATCACTGTACCATCTCATCGGTCTCCTAATCCAACAAAGAGTGTTTCTGCCGTCTAACTATCTGGCATCGCTGATTCTGCAGAGCCGATCGTCAGACGTGGAAGACATTGTTCCTTGGGGCCACCCAAGAGTACGGCTTGCTGCCGAACTGCCGGTGCCGTTGCTTGATCGGTCTGCGTGCACTCTGCGGGCTAATCACCTGCGCCGACTGGGTTACGACACTGATTACGAAGCTGAGGACACCAAGTACATTCTGCTCAACCTGGAGGCGGTGCTCGACATCCACCCTAAAGCACCCTTCCTTGGTGCCGGCTCGCCTTCGCCTTCGCCGTGCTTTCAGGACGTGACAGCTGTGTCGTCGCAAATGTACACGCCGATCCGCGCTCGCATGTCTCTTCAGCTGCTGGGGCGCTGCATCGAGGACAGGAGTCGCAACGTCAAGATGGCGGTGTCGCACTGGCTGGAGCACCACGTTGTGTCGCCGATGCGCAAATACGCAGAAGCGGCCGAAGCAGAATCGAGCGGCGTGCTAGGCGACAAAATGAGCATTGCGACGGACAGCTTACCCGCCGAGCACAACCCAGCGCACATGTCGCTAGAGAGAGCGGACGCGATCCGTTTGCTGATTGAGAAGTCGGAAGACCTGCACTTGCTAGCAGGCTTCTTGACGGTCTTGGCCATCAGTCCTCAGGCCATCGACGTCATCGCCATGTGTGTGGACACGGTCAATCTGTACTTGACGGCCTTTATGGCGACGGGGGATGCCAGACCCCTGTTCAACAAGCTGATGGGACGGGCGCTAGCCATGACGGTGGGCATGGACAACGGAGCCGTGAACGCCTTCCAGACAATTCTTCCGCCAGGCACCGATTTGCGGCCGCTGACCCTAGCCCTACCGGAGCTTGCGGACAAAATGCCTCCTCCCGGACCTGGCAGTGTCGTTCTCGGCATTGATGGGCAACCAGCGCGTGTTGTCCCGATCAAAGGCGGCACCGTCGATGCAAACGAGGCCGACGCGTCCCAGAGACACTACGATTCCGGCCCAGCCGTTGCGGCGGAGATCCGGACGCGTCTGCTAGAGATGGACAGGCGGCTGCTGGTCGCCACGTTTGACGCCGACTGCTCCCCGGTATCAGACGACCGAGCAGTCCACGGCCAAGAGGACGCAGCGGCAGAGGAGGTGCGCGAGGAGCTGACCAAGATTGCCGGCAGCGGTGCCAGCGTGGACGGGTCGACCATGGATCGGTTGTTTGGCAGCATTGCCATGATCCAGGAGAAATGGCGGCGGACACACACGGGGGGCGATCCTGGGCGCAGCCGCAACGATCTGCGGGCGTCGGCAAGTCTCTTTGCGTGTCTGCGGCAGTTCAATGCCAGCCACTTCGACAGCATCATGGTGAAGTGGCTGAAGCGGCTGCGGGCGATGCGCGACCGACCCCAGGTGGCTACGATCTACCCGGTGTTCATTGTCTACGGCTGCCTGGACCTAGCGTGTTTGATGGCTACAACCGCCGACGAGCCGCCGCGCGAAGCCGGGGCGATGCTCCAGTCTCCGGCACGAATTACATGGCGGTCGGCGTATCTGCAGGACGTGCTTTCGCTGCTGTCGGTGCCTCTGTCGTCGGACGGGCATCCGATGCTGACGAGCGACGAGTGCCAGCGGTTCCGGGTCTTCCAGAGCGAGGCACCGTTTGTGTCTCCGGACGGCGTTGCCGCTCTGATTCGCAACGCGATTGCAGAGATGGCTCTGTGGCGGCACCAGCAACGGTCCGGCAACCCTGCCAACGCACTGAGTCTCCCGGCGACGCGCAAGAGCATCGATGCGCTCTGGGTGTCGCGGCTTCTGCGCACGGCGGCTCTGGCCGATGCCACAGCAGCTGCCCATGCGCTAGCCAAAACGACAGACCAGACGGTGCGCCATGGCCTGTGGGAGATGACGACGCTGGCTCTGACGCGCCGAGTGATCCCGGGGCGGCCGGCACTGGACATGCTACGGAATCTCGACGTGTTTGCGGCGAATTTGGGACAGCTCGCGCTAGGGCTCGTGGTGTTGCCGGGGCCATACTCTTCGGCCGCAGAACGGGCCAAGGAGGCCGACAACCTGGCCCGTCTGATTCTACAGGCGGTGTCGGAGTTCCAGTTTTCTAGCTTGAGCGTGCTCAACAGCCTGCCGCCGGACATGGTGGTCAGCCTCAAGGAGTACGCGCAGACACGGTTCCTGGAAATGATTCCGACGCGCAAGCAGCCGCTCGCTGGCATGGGCATCGACCCGGCGCAACACTTCCACATGGCCTGTGGCTACCTGGACATTGTGCGCAACATCATGTTCCATCAGCAGCAGCTACGCAAGGAACAGCTTTTGCTGCAAGCGGCCAAGGTAGCGACAGCGACCGACGGCCATCTTCCCCCACCTTCACCAGGACTGCCCGGACTGCCAGGACAGCCAGGATCATCAGGAGGACTGGGACCGCCGACGCTAGACACGTCGATTGTGGACAAATTAGGCGAACTGTGGTGTCTGCTGCAAGAGGCCACGTCGACGACGTCAGCGCCAGAGCCGTGGCCAAGCGCTGCTGCAGCACCCATGTTGACATCGCGGCAGAACAGCGGCCGCAGCAGCCACAAGGTGAGCGGTGCTTCTGAGCGACAAGCGCTGCTGCAAGACTGGCTGCCTGCGCTGCTGTCGCTGATTCTCTTCCACCTGCCTAACGGAGATGCCATGGGCCTTGGCGTGGGAGGACCGGTAGGAGGGGCAGCAGGAGGACAAACCGGAGGCGCTACGACGGCCGCGATAACCCTAGCACCAATAGCAGCTGGAGGCGCACGTGCTGCTACATTGAGGGGTCGGGGCTGGGGTGCAGGGTCAGGTGCTGCAGGATCTGGGCAGTCGCCGAAGGCGATTGGTGGCAGCGGGATGGCGACTTCTGGAGCTAATATGATGGCAAACCTGGGCGCGGCGGCCAGCAACAGCGGCTTCAGCAGCTTCAACAGCGCCAGCAGCTTCAACAGCCTTGCGAGCACCAATACTCTTGGCGCCGCGGGCCTTGGCCTTGGCCTTGGCATGGCGAAGAGCGGTCGCGACATGGAGCAAGAGTCGATCCACGCGGGCGCGTGCATTGCCTTGGCCAGTTTGTGCATGGAGATGTCGCCATCGAGCGGATTTCGCGACACAGACAACAGCAACAGCGGCACCCTCGACACCGGCAAGTGTCTGGCGCTGCAGAGCCGGCTCTTTGACACGGCGCTGCTGCTGGCCGACGGGCTGTCGGAGGAGACGCGGCAGCACTGCGTGCGGACGCTGCGGGAGCTGGCGCCGGGCGGCGATCTGCCGGCAGACCTGGCCTACCTGTTGTCGTGTGCCGTGTCGGGGTCGATGTACTATCCGCGGCTGTATCTGGAGCGGCAGCCCATCATGCCCATCTTTGGGCGGCCGCCGCCGATGCCACCCCGGGAGTGGTCGCAGAGCCAAAGCCAGGGCCCGTCGCAGCCCCAAACAGGTGCGGCAGACGGAGGAGGACTCAGGCGGGCGTCGAGCATGGGCTTTGGCGGCCAGCCCATCACAGAGAAGAACAAGCGGGTGCGGTTCGGGCTCAAGACGTGGGACGCGGTGTCAGATCCCACGCCAACCGCCGTGCAGGACAACGACACGGCGGTCAACCTGTGGCTGCTGGAGGCGACCAAGGTCGTGCGGCAGCGGCGGCACTGAGGGGGTGTGTGTACAGGGGCAGAAGAGGAGCGTTGCTATCATGTCAACAACGTCACGATATTTTGGTCGATTGCATACGGACGGGGGCAATGAGGCTCTTTTTTTTTTGTCTCAACCCCCGCCGTCTCGGCGCGTTGGTTTTATTCATCATCTCATTGCGGCGGGAAACGAGGGCAGGGCATGCACATTGTCTGGATGGGATTTCAACATTGGTGGAGGCGAGGCCGAACGGGCCGCATATTTTTACGTTATAGTATGGTTGGGCAGTGGCTAGTTGAGCCATTTCATTGCGTCTTTTACCCTTTTTTTCATTTGTCTTCTTTTTTTTCGTTTTCGTTCTTGTTTCTGGTTTTCCCGTGTTCTACTACCGTTTCAGCATAACTGGTTACGAGTCACGAATAAAGCACAGCCCTGTGGACAGCGGGCACAAAGCATCCCTTCACGCCTCTGAGACATGGCACCAACACATGAAAGAACAGATGTGTCCCGGTGATCGTAACCCGTGAAGCACAGTGGTTAGTCAGCTGACCGGCGGGCAGACGGCGGCAGTCGGTGGGAAAGGGCCGGATGGGATATGACGACAACGGCAAGGACGACCGGCGGCCGTGTGTGGCGTCAGAGACAGAGTGCATCCTTCGTATGGAGCATACGTGTTAGTTCCCGCCGACTTGGAAAAGCGGCGACGTACTCCGTACACAGGCTACGAAACTATTTACAGCAGGGGCCCAGTGGCAAGCTACAGAGCACTTACAGTGCTGGCGCACTTATACCCGCTTTGGACAAAAAAATTTCTGGGGCGCAATGAGCACGTCATCGGAGCTAAATCGCACGCATGTTAGGTCCTGGGCAGGGCAAGCGCCATTCGATTTAGCACTGTAGAGGGCGTCGTTACCCTTTGCAGGGCGGCAGCTTTGCATCTCCGGCAGTGGAGCACGTTAAGTTGCTCGTAGTGGGGGGCGGGCGAGCCATACACGTCGTAGGCATATATATACAAGTGCAGAGCTGGTCAAGGGCGGCGAAGGGGGGCGGGCGAGGAACGAGAGGTTTTCTTGGGCCTTTTTTACGTATATTTTGATACGTTTAAGTTTGGTTTTTTGGTCTTTGCCCTCTTGGTCTTGTGGTCTTCTGGTGCTGTCCTTTGCACGAGTTCACAAGTCGAGTCCGAGTCCATTGGATTGAATTGATTGAGTTCTTGCCTGCACCCTTCCCGCTCCCCGTCTCTCGACACTTATACCCTACATCATGGCCAACACTCCTCACGGCGGCGTCCTCAAGGACCTGCTGGCGCGCGATGCGCCGCGGCACAAGGAGCTGGCGGCCGAAGCCGAGACGCTGCCGTCGGTGCTGCTGACGGAGCGGCAGCTGTGCGATCTGGAGCTGCTGCTGACCGGCGGCTTCTCGCCGCTGGAGGGCTTCATGGACGAGAAGGACTACAACGGGTGAGTTGTGCATGTCTGTTTCCGCTTTTGTTTCTACTTTCTGTCTGTTGTCTGTCCTGTTGGCTTCCCCGTCGTCCTTTCTTCCCTGGTCTTTCTCTCGCTTCCTGCTTCATATCTAACAGCCCAGTGTGGTCAAGGAAAACCGGTTAGCAGATGGCGCGCTCTTCAGCATGCCCATTACGCTGGACCTGTCGCAGGAGACGATTGCCGAGGTGGGCGTGAAGCCCGGTGCTCGCATCACGCTGCGGGATCTGCGTGACGACCGCAACCTGGCCATCCTGACGGTGACCGACGTGTACCAGCCGGACAAGGCGCTGGAGGCCAAGGAGGTGTTTGGTGGCGACCCGGAGCACCCGGCCGTCAAGTACCTGTACGAGACGGCGCAGGCGTTTTACGTGGGCGGCAAGCTGGAGGCTGTGAACCGGCTGCAGCACTACGACTTTGTGGATCTTCGATGTGAGTGTCTCTTCTGCTCTCTCTGCTTTCTTCGTACCACTAACAATCAGACACCCCTGCTGAGATCCGCTCGCACTTCGACAAACTCGGCTGGACGCGCGTCGTGGCCTTCCAGACACGCAACCCCATGCACCGTGCCCACCGCGAGCTGACGGTCCGGGCAGCCCGCTCCCAGCACGCCAACGTGCTCATCCACCCTGTCGTGGGCCTGACCAAGCCCGGCGACATCGACCATTTCACGCGTGTGCGTGTGTACAAGGCACTGCTGCCGCGGTATCCCAACGGCATGGCCGTGCTGGGTCTGCTGCCGCTGGCGATGCGCATGGGCGGTCCCCGCGAGGCCATCTGGCACGCCATCATCCGCAAGAACCACGGCGCGACGCACTTTATTGTCGGCCGCGACCACGCGGGCCCCGGCAAGAACAGCAAGGGCGTCGACTTTTACGGCCCCTACGACGCCCAGTACGCGGTGGAGAAGTACCGCGACGAGCTGGGCATCGAGGTGGTGCCGTTCCAGATGATGACGTACCTGCCGGACCGCGACGAGTACATGCCGGTCGACGAGGTGCCGGCGGGCACGCGGACGCTGAACATTTCGGGCACGGAGCTGCGCTCGCGCCTGCGCAGCGGCCGCGACATTCCCGAGTGGTTTTCGTACCCCGAGGTGGTCACCGTGCTGCGCGAGTCGCATCCGCCGCGCGCGCGCCAGGGCTTCACCGTCTTCCTGACCGGCTACACCAACAGCGGCAAGGACCAGGTGGCGCGCGCGCTGCAGCTGACCCTCAACCAGCAGGGCGGCCGCTCAGTGTCCATGTTGCTGGGTGAGACCGTGCGCGGCGAGCTGTCGTCCGAGCTGGGCTTCAGCCGCGAGGACCGCGCGAAAAACATCGGCCGCATCGCCTTTGTGGCCAGCGAGCTGACGCGCGCCGGTGCCGCCGTCATTGCCGCGCCCATTGCGCCCTATGCCGACGCCCGCCAGCACGCGCGCGAGCTCGTCGAGAAGCACGGCGACTTCTTCCTCGTCCACGTGGCCACCTCGCTCGAGTTCTCCGAGCGCACCGACAAGCGCGGCATCTACGCCAAGGCCCGCAGCGGCGCCATCAAGGGCTTCACTGGCGTCGACGACCCCTACGAGGCGCCGGCCAAGGCCGACCTGGTCGTCGACCTCGAGAAGCAGACTGTGCGCTCCATCGTGCACCAGATTGTGCTGCTGCTGGAGAGCCAGGGCTTGCTGGACCGGTTTTAGACGCGAGCGAAGGCTAGGGAAAGAAACACATGCAAAAAGTCATAGACGGAGTTTGGTAATGGATCATTTCAGTAAGACGGCCTCGAAATTCCAAGTAGAATGCTCCTTTCCGCCATAGCCGCCGTGGCTGAACGTGAAACCCTAGCCCCGACCGTGGCCAAGATTGCACGCAGCCTTGTCGTCGTTGGTTAGCGCGGTTGCCCCTTTTCTTTACGAGATACGGTAATATGAATGCATTGTGCTCTCCTCGTGCAGAGTACGACGTGGGCGCCATCTGAACGCATACAAAAGGTCGCTGTCGTATCGTATCGTAGCCCAATGTCGGTGTTGGATCCCTATCTATTGCTTATTGCCATGTCGTTGCGGGCAGAACTCGACGGACATCAAAATGCTACCTCTCATCCTCATCGCTGCCTCGTTGGCGTACCTCTACCTCAGAATGCCGCGAGAATCCAAACAACTTTCCCCTGTGCCCGCTCTGTACAAATACCGCCGCCTCACACACGACAAGGCCATCCGCCTCCTGACTCTCTTCCCGGGAAGCCCTGGCGAGCCGCTGCACGGCCGGCTCGAGGAGGTCCCCGTCAAGGAGGCCGGCAAATATGAGCCGCTCTCATATGTGTGGGGCCCTGCGACGACCTCGGAGAGCATCTTGATCAGCGGCGCACGTCTTGCCATCACGTCCAGTCTGCACACGGCTCTCGGCCAAATGCGGCTCCCCGACCAGCCACGGCGCCTCTGGGTTGACCAGGTCTGCATCAACCAGGACGACCTCGACGAGCGGTCACAGCAGGTGCAGTTTATGAACAGCATCTACCGCTTTGCACAGCATGTGATCGTGTGGCTGGGCCCAGACGAAGCCGGCGTGGCCAAGACGGCCTTTGGCCTCGTCACAGAGCTGGCCGCCATCCTGCACGACGAGCAGAAGCGCCGCGCTTTCGAGGAAGAGTACACGACGAATCTCACCAAACAGTCGGCGGCCTACTGGACGCCCTTGAAGCACATTACCAACGTAGAGTGGGTGAGTCTGTCGTTTTCCCTCTGCCCCGTGCCCGCCTCCTCCACGGCATGACTGACGCGCCTCCCAGTTCCGACGGGGCTGGATCGTCCAGGAAATCGGCACCGATGCCAAGGCCACCATGACCTGGGGCCGGGAGAGCATCGAATGGAACGTGCTGCACACCGTGGCCGAGAAGCTGACCGACTTCCACCACATGCGCGCCCTGTTCGAGCTGCAGACCTCGGAGATCAAGTACGTCTTCCAGCGCTTTGTGGCTCCCGAGCGCACCAGCCGCCACGCCAACCGCTTCAGCTTCCTCTACGAGCTGCACCGCGCCCGTCATCTGCGCGTCACCAACGACTGCGATCGCATCTTCGCCCTGCTCGGCCACTACTCGGTGCGGCATGGGCCCAACGCCCAGCTCCGGGCCTTGCGCGCCGACTACAAGCAGCCGCTCGAGCACGTCTACACGGATCTCGCTGTCCGGTCGCTCGTCGGCGACGCCGAATCGCTCATTACCCTCGCTGCCGTCCAGCACATGCAGCTGCCGTCTTTCGGTGCTTCCGCAACGACGTCTGCGTCGGGCCTCCCGTCTTGGGTCCCCGACTGGCGCACCTACCAGTCGCACATCCTCTCGGAGCCCACCTGTGCCCACAGTGCAGCTGGCCCAACACAGCCAGCCCTCGACATCGACACCGCCACCCGGACCCTGCACGTCCGTGGCGTCTTCCTCGACGCCGTCGCCCGCGTCTCGCCGCCGATGGCTAAGAAGCAGTTCCACCTGCACAGGAACGACGGCTCTGGCCGCAGCTCTGGGTCGGACTGCCCATCGCCCTCCTCTCCCTCTCCTTCTTCGTCCCCCTCCTCCTCCTCCTCCTCCCACACCATCGAATCCCTCTGGTCCGACACCTGCGGCCATTCCGGCGGCTTCAGCCTCGACGCTGCCTACCCCGGCGGCGACGCCTGCTTCTTTGCCTTGACCCAAACTCTCAGCAGCGGCTGCATGTCCATCTCCTGGCAGGACAAACGCGCGTATCGCTCGGTGCCCCCGGCCGACTGGCTCGCCTACGGCGCCGCCTATATGGTGGCTGCAGCTGCATCGCCTACGTTCACCACGCCGGTCTCTCCGGACATCCACCGCCTGGCCGCCGCCGCCGATGCCCACAAATGGAGCCGCGCTGCCAACGGCGTGACCAGCAATCGTGTTCTGGGCTGCACCGCACGTGGATATTATGTGCTGGGGCCGCGGGTGATGGAGCCTGGTGACGTTGTGTGTGTGCTATTGGGGGGCAAGATGCCGTTTTGTCTGCGGCCGCTGCCAAAGGAGACAGACGCAGCCGCACAGCGCTATCTGCTCGTGGGCGAGTGCTATGTGCACGGGTTCATGAACGGCGAAGCGCTCCAACAAGTCGAGACCGGCGAGAGTGTGTTCCACATTGCATGAGTACGTGTGGTTGTTATGTGGTGATTCAGAAGCAGTTTGAGCAAAGCTTATGTTTTCCAATTTAATTCAATAATGAGACGCAAGTATTTTTTTCGGAGCGTTTTTTTAATATTGTGTCTACAATTGCATTCAAAATATTAAAGCAGACAAGGCACGGAGTAGTGTAGTTATTTGATTTCAGTAAAAGCGTTTCCACAAACTAAAATAAAGTCACAAAAGCAATCCAACCCACAGAATAACAGAAACTGGACTTGGAACTTAGTCCTACTCCTAAACCTGAATTGAGATATGCATCCCCTTCTATGTAGTCGGCTCTGCGCCGTCTATCTCTTTGCGGTATATACAAAGCACCTTGTCCATATGTACAAGGAATATGCTACCATGCTTGCCCTGTTCCAGCCAAAAACCAGAAACGCCATGCAACGCCCTGAAAGCTCAAATTCCCGCGCGGCACCTATCTAAATTCCCAGGTACCGCTTGAACCGCTCGTATGTGTAGAAACTCGCAGCCACCATCGGCACCACCTTGACGTACCCAATCGTCAGGCCGACGAAAAAGCCCCGGATCCCGCGCTCCCGCATAATCAGCGTGGCCGTCTCGCCAATCCGCAGCCGTCGTCCATCGCCCACAGCTCCGCCCACCTGCATCCGTCGCCGGATCACCTCGAGGGGGTAGGATGCTGTTTGCGACACCAGTCCAGCCACGCCGCCTGCCAGCAGCTCGGCCCACGACCTCAGCGGCACGGCTTTTCCGGGCGGTGCATTCTCGGGCAGCGGCAGCGTCGTCCACTTTGCCACGAGCGGGTGGCGTAGCGCATCGCCGCATGTATCATGGGTCAAAAAGGACATGCCGGCGTAGGGCAGCATGCCGAGGATCGTGGGGGCGAATCCGCGGTAAAAGTTGGCAATGCCGGACCGGGGAATCAGCCCCGCGGCGGCCGAGGCGGCTTCTTTGGTGGCGGTGTCTGCCGCCGCTGCCGCGGCACTGGAAGACACAGCCGCAGCCGCTGGGCTGATGGGCTGCTCGTGGTAGATGCGGCGGCAGATGGAGGCAAGCGACGAGCGGCCTTCGCGGCGCGTTTCAAAGGCCAACCGTACGCGGATTAGCTCGAGGGGGTAGGTGAAGAAGACGGATGTGACGCCGGCCAGCGAGCCGCTCAAAAGGCGCCGCAGCGGTGTTTCGTGTTCTTTCCGCGGGATGATGAACGCCCGAATCTGCTCGTAGGCTAGGAACTTGACGGCCGCGTACGGAAACACCCGCAGCAGCGTCGCCGAGTGGCCGCGGTACAGCCCCAGCACGCCGTCCTGTGCGTAGATGACGCGCATTGCATGCGCCACGCCCGCCCACGACCCCGAGTATTTAGCAAACTGCGGATTGCTCGCTTGGAAGAGGATTTTGACGCGGTCGAGCGGCGCCACCACACTTTTGGCCTGGAAGGCTTGTTAGCCGCACTGCTTTTCGCTCTCATCGCTCCTCATGCCTCTGACGGGTTTGACGACTCACCACACAGCCTGCCATGCCGCCGGCCACGCCGGACCGCCACAGGTACGAAAGGCTCTGCTTGTCCACCGTGCCGCTCATCACGGCCACTGGCAGTGCCTCGTTGCCCGAACTGGCTCCCACAGCATTGTCTGCCGTCGGTGCCTCTGTCGCGGATGCCCGCTGGCCCGACCCGTCGAATGCCGCCGTCCGGCTGAGTGGCCGTGACAGCATTTGTGGCTGCTGTGGTTGTTGTGGTTGTTGTGGCTGTTGTGACTGTTGTGCAATCTCAGCCGTCGAGAAGGAAGAAGAGGGGGAGGAGGACTCGTGCGAGGTCTTCGAGGGCCGCGGCTGCGGCCGTTGGTCCGCTATTTCCTCCATCGACGGCACATACGAGGAGGAGAACGGTTTATGAGTGGGAATCGTGCGAGGCAGCCGCGGTCGTTCGTCTGTTGCTATCTCTGCCGACAAAGAGGCATGCGAGGGTGGTGAGGCTGTGGGAGATGATGCATCGTCGAGCGTCGACGGCATCAAGACAGGACGTGGGACTCGGCCAATCTCTGCACGTGTGACAAAGGCACTAGCCCTGGGTTCAGGTATTTAATCCACGGGGCGCCAGCGCGGAGATCGGGGTGGTGGCGGGGAGACTGACGAATTGTTGCGATGGGAATGGACGGATGAATCTTTGTGGGCCTTTGTTAGCTGGGGCGCTGGAACGGAGATTACGGAGGGCCAAAATTGGAGTGCCGTTTTAGACGGAGCGGAGAGGGGCGTCTGACCAACAGGGCCGCATAAAAGCTCAAGTAAAGATCAAAAATGCCATGCAAGAGCCACGTAAGTATGCACAGCATCCAATTCGACTTTGCATGGCCATAAAGCAAGAACGGCGGTCGAATTATCTTGTACTGCTTCTTGCAGAATGCGACTCGCATGTGCAAATAGTGCCGTTTACAGTTAGCGCCGTGAAACGGAACCGCTTTCGGTATAGATGACCTCACCCGTAGAGCCGTAACACCGCTTCTAGCACCGTTTCTCGTTTCGCAGCTTTTTTTGATCCCGTGCCCTCTTCGTTCCTCGGCCTGGCAAGCCATAAGCTAGCCTGTGTCGGCGCAATGTGGACATCCCCAGACCAACCACAACGCCGACAAGCCGACAGTTGCCGAGCTGTCAGCGTCCCACGGCAAAGCAACCACCTGCGGCTTCGCCTTCCCAATTCGACACCGTTATGCCCAATTGGTCAACGACAACACTCGGTCTGCTACTTCCGGGGCTGTGATAGTGGCACGTGAGCAGTAAATAGATATAGGCGCTGCTGTCCATGACGCCTCCTCCGTCTTCGTGCATCCTGTTTGAAAACTCGGACCGCACTGTTGTTGTTGTCGATTTGCCCCGGTCTCTCGAGGAAGCCCAGGATGGCCTTGTCGGCGATGGCTCACACAATGAGACTGCCTCGACGCTGACGCGCCGTCGATTAGTTGCAGCGCCGCCTCCCGTTGAGCCGTTTCCGGCTCCATCAACAAGATCCATGCTTGCCGATGGTCGCGAGAACTGGGACACGGCGTCCCAGCTGGCCGAATTGACGGCGCAAGCCGCCGCCCAGGGTGCACTGGACGAACTGAAACAAAGCAAATTTCGTGGCCCATGGTGTTTACCGCGTTGTTTGGGACCGGACGGACCTTATGGTGTAGCTGCTGAATCGACAAGAACGCCCTCAAGCGAGGCTCTGCCGCGGATCCCCCCTGGAGCAAAGTATCTGGCCGGCACCATTGCAGCGTGCCGAGAGCAGTTCCTGGCTGACGCCCCATGCTTCGATCTCGTGGTCCTCGACCCGCCGTGGCCCAACCGGTCTGCCAAGAGACGGCGACAGGGCCGAAAGAAAGCGGCGGCTGCGAAAGGCGGCGATGGAACGGCCGCTGCCTCTCCTCCAGCGGACACAGGATACACAACTGCGGGCGACATGGTCGCCATGCGGGCCCTCTTGGAAGCCATCCCCGTGGGCGCGAAGCTGCGCACCGATGATGCCCTGGTTGCCGTGTGGGTGACGAACAAACCGGCTTGCACGTCTTTGTTGACAGATCCCCGGAATGGCATTTTCCGTGCTTGGGGCGTCGAGCTGGTGGCCTCCTGGACCTGGCTCAAGGTGACGGCCACGGGCGAGCCGGTAGTGCCGCTGGATGCACAGTGGCGGAAGCCGTGGGAGCGGCTGCTGGTGGCCAGACGTCGTGGTAGCAAGGCTCCGACGAGTCTGCCTCCCGAGCGCGTGATTGTCGGTGTGCCAGATGTGCATTCTCGCAAACCGCACTTGCAGCCGCTGCTGGCACCGTTTCTGGGAGCCCACGACCGGCCACCTGTTGGGCTCGAAGTCTTTGCCCGCAACTTGACGGCCGATTGGTGGGCTTGGGGCAACGAGGTGCTCCTGTTTCAGGAGAGCCGATGGTGGTCGTAGAGAAGCAAAAAAAGCATAGGATGTATGACCAAAAAAAACTGCACACCACACATTCACTACAGCCTCGCGCTCTTTGTCCATATATATTCGTATTCATGGGTGTTCTCTAGTCCGCCACCGCATAATATCATACACATTCTCCTATTTTCATGGGGTGTCCCTGCCCATCGCCGTGACCTAATGCCCCCTCACCCCTATGCACGCCTGCCGCTTGTCGCCGCCGGCCCGCTCTCGCCCACCACCTTGTCCATGTACTGCCACCGCTCGTCCAGCTTGCGCCCGGCGGCCGCAGCGGCCGTGTCTGCGGCACCGCTGCGCCATACCGGCTGCTGGGGCTGCTGCTGCCGCTTCTGCAGCAGCTGTCGTGCCTGCTGGGCCAGCGTCACGCGGAAACCCGGCACATGTTCGAGTTCTGCGTGCGCCGGGTACTCCTGGTGGTCCACCATGCGCTGCCGCACGCCGCTGATGAACTCCTGCTGCTTCATCATGCGCTGGTGCAGCGCGTAGTCCCAGGGCGCGCGCGGGTCGTCTTCGTTGTTGCCGACCAGCCGCTCGCGCTCGTCCTCCGTCTTGGCCGGCGCCTGCGGGTACGCAAACGGCTTCACCAGCTCCACCATCATGCGCTTGATCGGCTGCGGGCGGTACCACGCGCCCACCGGGGCGCCCTCGTTGTGGAAATCGAGCCGCCGCGCCGGCTTGCTCTGCGTCAGCCACGACCGCACCGTCTTCACCTGCACGCCGTACACGTGGTACAGGTAATCGCGCAGATCGAACTTGTTGAACCGCAGCGGCACCTGGAACGTCGCAAACCGCGGCGAGAGGATCTTCTTCGGCGGTAGCAGCGTCACGACATGCCCGGGGCTGGTCTCGTTAGTGTCTGTCTGCTGTTGTCTCCCCTTCATCGTCTTTCTCGCAACATCCAGGCTACTCACAGAAACACTTTTTTGCCGCCGACTTGGAAATTGGGCCGCACTTTGATCGCTGCGTCTGTCACGGCCTCTGCCACTGCTTTCGTCGCCATGTCTGCGCGCGAAATGCTATTCGAGTCGTGTGTCGTCTGGTCCGACCTACTGGATATCGTGTGAGATGTCGCCGACCGTAAAAAGTTTCCAGATGTACGGGTGGGTCGCACCGCCGAGCTTACCATTGGTTTATTGCGGATCTCTGTCACGTGCTGATCCCGCCTATCAGATCCCCCTACAGCATCCAATTTATAGCGCACTCTTGTGCTGTAGGTCTCTAGTGTACGAGATGTGTTGGTTGGAAGTGATGAATTGTAGGTATATTTGGTGATGAAAGTGAAAGACGACGTGCATTTCAACTGCAATTCTGTCAATCTGTCGTCTCTATCTATGACTCCACCTCTCAACCAAAAGACGACGTTCACATTCTAGATTTCCTATTCACGTCAAAATCATTCATTCATAACCCCTGAACGTCCCGCTCCGCTCTCTGTGCTCTTCTCACAGGCTGATCAACTGGATATCTGAGAAATCAGGCGGTGCTCGCCCGTACACCACACGGACTTTGCTGTCCAGCGCTGTGCCCTCGTTGCTGATCCAAATGTACTCGCTGAGGTTGCACGTATGCCGGATTTCGTCGTCGCTGACGCCAATGTCGTCCCGAGGCACCCACACTGTTGGCCGCCGCGCACGCAGAGCAGAATGCTTGAAGGCCTCTTTGACCAGGAGATCGCGCTCTTCAGCCGTCAGGTCTTCGATTTCGTCGTTGAATCCCCCATAGAGGGCCTCTCCTATGGCCCGCTGTGCCTCTAGGTCCTTCTGCCTCCGGGTCCGCCGGAATGCAGCCGCCGTTTTGAGGTTCTCCTCGGCCTTGCCAAAAGTCGCCTGCCGCATCACCTTGCCACCGCGCGCTGCCCACGTACTAGCATGCACAATGCCACGCACTGGGTTTAGCTTACTCGACAGGCCGAACGAGCCCTGGCGCCCACTGCTGCTCAGCGGCTTCAGCTCCACGTCGCCGCCCGTGTCGTTGGACATGGTTCGCCGAGCATCATTCCCCGTGAGCGAAGACGCCTCGTCCATGTTGTCATCGTCAGGAACGAGTCCGAGACGGCGATTCTGTGCTCTCTGGAAGGCTTCATCGCGAATAACAGCTTCATCCTCAAAGGTAATCGGCAGATACCGCAGTAGCGGACCGAAAGACCAGTTGAGAAGGATCTGGTACAGCGCGGTCAAGATAAGCACCACAATCATGATGATGGCCTGCACCACGCAGCTGGCGTTGTCGTCTTGATCACGGACCAAGAAGAACAGGCCCACGAGACAGAGCTCCATAAAGTAGAGCCCAGTAAATGTCTGGTTGATCGCACGCGGGTACAACACGCCGCCGGTGTCGATCTTGAAGCGCGTGACGTAGAGCATGTTGTACAGGTTGGCCACCCAAAACAGCGCAAATGTAATGATAGCAAAAATGGAGATGATCGGTGCAATCACACAGTACACAAGCGCAATGCACGCAAAGTTGGTGTACACCGGGAAGAACGAACCCCACGAAATGTTCGGCAACTCGGTCTGCCGCCGCCACTTGCTCCGCGCCGTGTCATCGAGAATCCGCGCCAACAAGTACCAGATAAGCAACACGTCGATCTGCAGCAGCGTTCCCGAGCTCGTCGACAGCGCCTGGAGAATCATGTAGCTGAAGAAGTAGTTGGCGGCTTTCGGCAGGTTCTTGGCTAGAATCTGCGGCACGTTCTGCACATTGCTGACCGACTCTTGCAGAGTGGTAATAGCGCCACTGGCAATAGAAACGACGAGAAACACCTGAACAAACAGAAAGAAGAAGTAGTAGATCTGCACGTACTCAGCCTTCTCTGATCCCGTCTTGGAGCCCTGGAACTTAGCCAGTAGGTCTAATATAATGGGAACGAGGAACAGAAGAAGCGACAGAAGTAGCGCAGGAAGCACACCGGCGACTGCTTTGGAAATGTTGTAGGTGGCAGGGTTGCTCTCTAGGAATCCAAGCCAAGGGTACGTCTTAACGAGCGAGTCGATCTGGGCCAGAGACGAGGTGAAGGCCACGGGGAAGGCCCACAGAATGGTCATGCCAAAAACAACACCAATCACGATGCCCGACCGCAGCCATTGATCCCACCACCGTATCGCCATGTTGTCCCAAATCACATCATCAGGCGATACCTCCACAACGCGAGGCGCCATCTGCTTCGGAACATGGTGTGCCACGCTCTGGCAGGCCATGTGGGCGGCTACCTGGTGGTTGAATTGGATAAAGGCAGAGTTCATCGCAGGATACCGCTCTTGGTTCTGCTGGTCCTCTTCAATCTCCATGTTGAGACGGGCCAGCTCTTTGCGGCAGTAGTAGATGGTATCGACCTTTTTGTGAAGCAGTGGCAGACCAGGTAGCCATGACGGCGTCCACTCAAAATGAGGCAGTCGATGGGTCGGCCGGTCCGATTTCTTGATCCATTTCTTCCACTCCGCTGTATCCTCTTCCTTCTCGTCACCAGGGTAGTCGGGATTGAGAACCGCTGGATATTCCACTGGCTCCTCTTCCTCCTTACGGAAGGAAATTACCGAGCGGAATTTCTCCCACGGCGTCTTCTCCTTTTTCGCGTCTTCCTTGGCTCCACTGAACGAAAATTCGTCGCCGTCTTCGTAATACTGAGGCACAGGGGAGGCATATGAACCACTGGGCGGCTTCCAGAACTGCCACCACTTCCGGTCCTCGGTAGCCAGCACGTCATCCCAGTTTTCCACTTTACGAGTGGTGTTTGTGTGTGTGGCAGGATCGTGGCTGAACTGGGTGTCTTGTGACGGCTTGTAGCGGTGGCCCTGGGGTTCAGCGATTCGCACCACCAGCTGCCGCTTGGACATGGCATCATCTCGGGTAACTGGCCGAGACGACGGGCCTGTGCCGTTGTCTTCACCCCGGACAAATTCAAAGCCACCCGTTCGCTCGAGCTGGCTATCCACGCCGCGCTGCAGTGACTTGGCCCCTCCTATGATGCCATGGCCTGTCTTTCCAACCACGGAAACACCACCTTTGAAGCCCTGACCGACCTTCGATAGACCGCCTTTGAGGCCAGTCGGCTGGCGCTCAAGCTTCTTCTCAGATAGGTCGTCGCCATTGTCGTGGCCATGGTGGATAATATCGTCGTCGATTCCGTCAACCTGGGGCACATCTTGGTCACCGCTGCTCAGTCCGCCAGGTCCTTCAGCCAAGCGCTGCGCTCTGGCGTCCTCCTCTTGTTGACGCTGAGCCTTTTCTGCCTTGGTCATGCGTTGAGCCTTGTTCTTCTTGCGGGCTTTCTTCTCATCATGCGCACTCTTTTTCAGCTGGCGCTTTTTGGCAGCACGGATCAGCTGGCTTTCAGCAGACTCAAGCTGTGCGTGAACTGCGTCTCGTTGATGCACTTTGTCAAGCAGTTTGGTGTAGTCCCTTGTTAACCAGATATTCCTAATACCTCCAGGAAAGACATCAAACAAGCCGCGAAGTGCACTTTCGCTCAGCCACTTGTTGGGAATGGCCGAGACGAGGACTGTATTGGCCGAGGCGCGCAGCCGATGCTCAGCACTAGTGAGATAGTCCTGACGAATCTTGATGTAGATACGTAGTTCAACAAAAGAAATGTAGCAAACCCATATGACGACCAGGACAGCCAAGATGAGATGTGCCCAGCGCCGTCTGGAGTGAGAAGGTTTGACATTGCCCCAGGCAATGGTATCCAAACCAGTGGGGATATTTTGGTCGGTGATATTTGTGTTATTAGTGCCAAAAGACTGGCCAATTCCGTCCACGTAATTGATCGGCACAAGAATAGGAATGACAACCAGCGCAATAGGAACGAAGATGAGCAACAGCATCTGCAGGTACCGCAGAAAGAAGTAGGCGTCTAAGCCGCACTTTTTTATGATCTCGCGGTCCGTTGAGCGAAGGAGAGAGTGTAGCAGGCCCCATGGGCTTACTGGGGGCGGATCAGTTCGCTCTCGCTCAGGAACCAGGTACGTCTTTGGTTTGCTAAAGTTGTGTTAGTGAAGCAGATAAAATTGCGGGAAAAGCCAGGGTTCTTACAATATGCGAGCCAGCTTATTCCTAAGCAGGAGGAAGAAGCCCATTTGGACGCCGAAGATGATCAGCGACGTGGACAAAGCTGTGAAGAAGGCAACGATGCTGATGCCTGCCGAGCTTTGCGCCGCCCCGCTGCCAGAATCGCCGAGCGAGGTGGTCGTCGCCGCCGCCGCACTAGTTGTAGTGCTTGACATGGTGGCGGCAAGAGGTGTATAAGAGTAAGAAGGGGGAGGAGGAGGAGGGAGGGGATGAAGCGGCAGGCTCGATGTATTAAAGAACCATGAGGGAACAGCTACAGCGAGCCGGCCAAGTCCGTTTTAGCAAGACAATGCTGCCTTGCTTAATGACAAGGTGGAAATGTCTGTGTCACCCGGAGACAATGGCAAATGTCAAGGTGTGCACTCCGATGCCTCGGGATAGCAGAAGGGGGGGTAACACAGCACAAATGTCAGCAGGACAGAGCTCAGGTCAACTGAGGTTGTGTCGTGCCAAGGTAGGCCAATGCCGGGGAAGAAGACCCGGTACGTCAAGAAGAGGCGAGAAAGGGACCCAGAGGCTCGCCGAATGATGTATTTGGTGGCGGACGGTGTTGGCTAATAATTGTAGGACAAGAAAACCAAGGAAGGGGATTTCGTCATGTGTGCTCACATGCAGAAGTGCGAGTGGTGCTCTGCAAAGACAGATAAAGATCGTGAACAGGTGTATGTGGTATTGGGTGTGGTAGAGAGATCGGTAGCTGTTATAGGAGGCTGTCTAGAGGCATTCGAAGCCAGTTGCAAGAGCCGTTGAGCTGTGGAAAATCGATATCAAGCGGTATATCATAGGAGTCGTACTATAGATGCTGAAAGATGGGGTATCATCGCTGGAAGACAGGACGCAAGATGAGAGCAAAACAACGGAAATGGATCCAACAGGCCAAAGGCGCAGCACAAAAGTAGGATAAAGAATGTAGAAAGCAAAAGACAAATAAAAATGACGAGGCACAACCAGAAGATATTAGGCGGAGCTGGGAAGAAGCTTAGGGCGGCGAAGAAGCATAAAAGAGGTAGACAAAACCGAAACAAGGGCCAAGCTGCGCTAATCGAATAGGGGGCCGCCCACACGTTGGTGGGCGAGTGTCCTGGGCTACGGGGCGGTTGACTATGGTGCTCGGGAGGTGCCTTGATCTCAGCTATTTTGAGGTCGTAAGGGAGATGTGGGCGAGCACAGCCATCGTCTGCTGTTTCGTGGCGGTATCATTTCTTAGTGGTTGTTCGTTCTTTCCTCATCATGGCTCTTCCTGCCATGGCTGTTTCGTTCGCTATTCGGTGCTGGACCTGAAACGGAAAACCGGGTTTGGGGCCAGGACCAAGGCAATAGTAGCCTCTAATTGGCTGGAATAGAATGGTGACGTCGATTTCCTCGGCGGCTGCCGCATCTAAGGCCTTTGGGGGGGTTAGCGCTCAGACGGCGCTGAAGCCAGAGTAAAAACAGCGAAATGCATGTGGTGGGGAGCAAAAGAACCACTGTAAAAAGTTGCTATCTCCTTGAGGACGAAAA